>CM063635.1:1591574-1860553 GCA_032357785.1 Periparus ater | reverse complement strand
GGAAAATGTCATGGGGGAAAGGGAGGAGGGGAAGGGTTAAAAATGATGGGAAAGGGGGGAAAAAATTGTGGGAAAAGGGGAAAAAATCTTGGGAAAAGGGGGGAAAAAATTCGGGGAAAGGGGGAAAAAAGTCCTGGGAAAGGGGGGAAAAAAATCTTGGGAAAAGGGGGGAAAAAATTCGGGGGAAAAGGGGAAAAAAATCTTGGGAAAAGGGAGGAAAAAAATCTTGGGAAAAGGGGGGAAAAATTCTGGGAAAGGGGGAAAAAAGTCTTGGGAAAAGGGAGGAAAAAAATCTTGGGAAAAGGGGGGAAAAAATTCGGGGAAAAGGGGGAAAAAATCTTGGAAAGGGGGGAAAAAAACCTTGGAAAAGGGGGGGAAAAAATTCTGGGAAAGGAAGGAAAATATTGGGAAAAGGGACGAAAAAAATCTTGGAAAAGGGGGGAAAAATTCGGGGAAAAGGGGAAAAAAATCCTGGGAAAGGAAGGAAAATATTGGAATGGTGGGAAAATGTCATGGGGAAAAGGGAGGCGGGAAAGGGTTAAAAATGATGGGAAAGGGGGGAAAATATTGGGAAAAGGGAGGAAAAAAATCTTGGGAAAAGGGGGGAAAAATTCGGGGAAAGGGGGAAAAAATCCTGGGAAAGGAAGGAAAATATTGGGAATAGTGGGAAAATGTCATGGAGAAAAGGGAGGCAGGAAAGGGTTAAAATGATGGGAAAGGGGGGAAAAATTGTGGGAAAAGGGAGGAAAATTGTGGGAAAATGGGGAAAAATATTGGAAAGGGGGGAAAAAATTCTGGGAAAGGAAGGAAAATATTGGGAATGGTGGGAAAATGTCATGGGGGAAATGGGGGAATATCATGGAGAAAAGGGAGGAAGGAAAGGGTTAAAAATGATGGGAAAGGGGGGAAAAAATCTTGGGAAAAGGGGGAAAAAAGTCCTGGGAAAAGGGGAAAAAATCTTGGGAAAAGGGGGGGAAAAAATTCTGGGAAAAGGGGAAAAAAATCTTGGGAAAAGGGGGGAAAAAATCTTGGGAAAAGGGAGGAAAAAATTCTGGGAAAGGAAGGAAAATATTGGGAAAAGGGACGAAAAAAATCTTGGGAAAAGGGGGGAAAAATTCGGGGGAAAAGGGGGAAAAAATCCTGGGAAAGGAAGGAAAATATTGGGAATGGTGGGAAAATGTCATGGAGAAAAGGGAGGCAGGAAAGGGTTAAAAATGATGGGAAAGGGGGGGAAAAATTCGGGGAAAAGGGGGAAAAAATCCTGGGAAAGGAAGGAAAATATTGGGAATGGTGGGAAAATGTCATGGAGAAAACGGGGGGAATATCATGGGAAAAGGGAGGCGGGAAAGGGTTAAAAATGATGGGAAAGGGGTTAAAAAATTCTGGGAAAGGGGGAAAAAGTTTTGGGAAAGGGGGAAAAAAAATCCTGGGAAAGGGGGAGAAAAATCTTGGGAAAAGGGGGGAAAAATTCTGGGAAATGAGGGGAAAAATATTGGGAAAAGGGAGGGAAAATTCCTGGAAAAGGGGCTGGGAAAAAGGGGGGAAAAAATCCTGGGAAAGGGGGGGAAAATCCTTGGAAAAGGGAGGGAAAAAATCCCTGGATAAGGGAGGGAAAATCCTGGAAAAGAGGGGAAAAAATCCTTGGAAAAGGGAGGGAAAATCCCTGGAAAAGGGGCTGGGAAAAGGGGAGGGAAAATCCTTGGAAAACCCCTGGAAAAGGGGAGGGAAAAGAGATTTAAAAAGGATGGAAAAGGGGCTGGAAAACCCTTGGAAAAAGGGAATTCCCGGTGTTTTTCCCTTCCCAAAATTCCAGCCAATCCCAGGGCAGGGAAAGGGAGAAAAGAGGGAAAAAAAAAATTCCTTGGGAATGCCGGGAAAAGTTTGGCAAAGAAGAATTTTCTGGATTTTCCAGGTGAGATTCCAGGTTGGATTTGAGGAAGTTCAGGAGAGAAATTCCCAATTAAAATGAAAATTCCAAGAAAATTCCAATGGAAAATGAGAAATTTGGGCTGAAAATTCCATTTTTTCCCACATCCTGGAATTCCTCTCCGAGTTTTTCCCACTCAGCTCCGGGAATTTTGGGAGTCAAAATTCCAAAGAGCAAAAAATTCGGGATGAGAAAATTCCCAAAGGTGGAAAAAAATCGGGATTCGAACATTCCCAAAGTTCCTGAGGGAACTTTTTCCATGGATTTGCTGCTCCTGAGGATTCCTGGGAAGAATTCCCGGATATCCCGACTTTGCATCATCCCCAAAATTCCTGGGAATTCTTTTTTCCTGGGAATTTTTTCCCATCTGAACTCAAAGATCCCGAGAATTCCGGGAAAAATTGGGATGAACGATTCCAACCCTGGGAACGCGACAAAGCCGGAAAATTCCCAAACTTTTCTTGGGGAATTCGGCTCCAATTCCAAATTTTCCAGCCCCAAACTTGGGGATATCAACAGGTGGAAAAGCGGGAAAAATCATCCCTTTGGAAAAGGAGCCCATCCCGGTTTTTCCGGGAATTTTTGGGATTCCCGGGAAAGGAGGGGGAGGGGGGAAATTCCGGGATCCCGCTGGAATTGCCGGGCCCGGCATTCCAAGGGTTAAACGCTGCCATTTCCGCGCCATTCCCGAGAAATCTCCGGGAACAAAATGGCAGCGCTTAACCCTTGGAATGCCGGAGGGAGCCGGGAATTCCCGCCGGGAATCCCGAGGATCCATCCCGACCTTCCCCGCCGGATTTTTCCCGTTTTTCCCGCGCTGGGAATTCCCGGGATTGATCCCGACATTCCCAAAGGTTTTTTTCTCCCCCGGGTTTTTTTCCCGGGTTGGGAATTCCCTGCCCATTCCCGGGATTCCCCCGCGGGGTTTCCCTCCCCCCCCCCCGCTTTTCCCGGTTTTCCCGGGTTGGGAATTCCCTGAAATTCCCGGGATTTCCCTCCGGGATCGATCCCGATTTTCCCAAAATTCCTCTCGGCTCCTTCCCGGACAGCCCGGGCCGGGAATTCCCCCGAAATTCCCGGGATTCCTTTGATTCCCGCCGGGATCAATCCCGCTTTTCCCGAAATCCCGGGCTGGGAATTCCCTGAAATTCCCGGGATTCCTTTGATTCCCGCCGGGATCAATCCCGCTTTTCCCGAATTCCCGGGCTGGGAATTCCCTGAAATTCCCGGGATTCCTTTGATTCCCAAAGGGAATTCCCAGCCCGGAGTTCCTGGGATTTTTTTTTTTCCCCACTTTTTCCAGGAATTCCCTGGGGGGTCCCGAATCCCTCGGGAATTATCCCGAGGCTCCTCAGGGCTGGG
The DNA here is from genome assembly GCA_032357785.1 of Periparus ater. Classification (NCBI taxonomy): domain Eukaryota; kingdom Metazoa; phylum Chordata; class Aves; order Passeriformes; family Paridae; genus Periparus; species Periparus ater. The sequence goes on along the minus strand of CM063635.1, from coordinate 1,857,264 downwards.
AAAAATTTGGGATAAAATTCCAGGAATTCGGGAATTCCCTCGGGAATTCCGGCCCCTCCCGGATGGAATTTTTCTCCAAAGGGATTGGAATTTTTTGGGAGCGAAATTTCCGCAGGAATTTGGGGGGGGGGAAAAAAAAAAAAATCATCCTTAAAATTCCCCGATCCTGGAAATTCCCAGCTCCAAAGGCTCTGGAAAAAGCGGGAAAGGAGAATCCCAAAATTCCACTGGAAAAATGGGGGAAGAGCCTGGAAAAATCCATGAGGGAATTCCTGGAATTTCTGTGGAATTCCCAGGATTTCTGTGGAATTCCCGGTAAATTTTCCCAGGGGGGCGCTGGAATTTTGGGAGGAATTTGTGGGATTTGATGGGAATTTTTGGGAATTCTCTGATTCCCTGGAAAACCGGATTAAAACCAGGAAAATTCCTGAAAAATCCGGATTTTTCCCGCGGGAACGATTCCCGGATTTTTTTCCGGCTGGAAAATTCCGGACTCAGATTCCCGAGCTGGGAATTTTTGGGAATGAATTTGGAACCTTGGGAATGCAGAGGGGAAAAATCCAGGAGAAGAATTCCCAACTTTTCCTGGGATTTTCCAGGATCCTCCATCTATTAATCGATTGATCGTTAATTAATCATTAATTAATTGATTAATTATTCCCTCCAGTGAGGATTTCCCGGTCGGAATTCCTCCCTTAAGGAGGAAAATTCCAAGATTTATTTGTTGGGAAGCGCCCGGTGGGAGGGGAATGAATCCTGAGCAAATTAAATATTCATGAGGTCATTTGCATATTCATGAGCAAATTTGAATATTCCAGAATAAATTTGAATATTAATGAGGGGTGAAATCTGATTTTTTTTCCCAATTAATTCCTCGTTAAGGAGGGAATTTCCAGCCTTAATTAATGAAACGTTCCCGATCCCGGCGGCGTTTCCAGATGGGAATGGGGGAATTCCAGGATGGGGATTCCTGAAATTCCCGGAATTCCTGACATTCCTGGGAATTCCAGGCTGGGAATCCCCGACACCCCTGGGAATTCCTGACATTCCTGGGAATTCTCAACATCCCTGGGAATTTCTGAAATTCCCAGGAATTCCTGACATCCCTGGGAATTCCTGATATCCCTGGGGATTCCCAACATTCCTGGGAATTCCCGACATTCCCAGGAATTCCTGACATTCCTGGGAATTCCAGGCTGGGAATCCCCGACACCCCTGGGAATTCCTGACACTCCTGGGAATTCCCGACATTCCCGGGAATTCTCAACATCCCTGGGAATTCCCGACATCCCTGGGAATTCCTGACATTCCCGGGAATTCCTGACATCCCTGGGAATTCCTGACACTCCCACAAATTCCGGACATTCCCAGGAATTCCCGACATTCCTGGGAATTCTCAGCATCCCTGGGAATTCCCGGCTTTTTCCCTCAATCCCGCGGGAATTCCCACTGGAACCTCCCCAGCCAGGGGGAAAGCAGCCGGGAAAATCCCGGGAATTCCGGGAATGAGGGGAATTCCCGGGAAACCACGGGAATCCTGAACATTCCATGGGAATCCTGGGGGGGGGAGGGGACACAGTGACAGTGACAGTGACAGTGACACAGTGACAGTGACACAGTGACAGTGACAGTGACAGTGACAGTGACGGTGACAGTGACGGTGACACAGTGACAGTGACAGTGACGGTGACACAGTGACAGTAACAGTGACGGTGACACAGTGACAGTGACAGTGACACAGTGACAGTGACAGTGACACAGTGACAGTGACAGTGACAGTGACACAGTGACAGTGACAGTGACAGTGACAGTGACACAGTGACAGTGACACAGTGACAGTGACAGTGACAGTGACACAGTGACAGTGACACAGTGACAGTGACACAGTGACAGTGACAGTGACAGTGACAGTGACGGTGACAGTGACGGTGACACAGTGACAGTGACAGTGACGGTGACACAGTGACAGTAACAGTGACGGTGACACAGTGACAGTGACAGTGGACACAGTGACAGTGACAGTGACACAGTGACAGTGACAGTGACAGTGACACAGTGACAGTGACAGTGACAGTGACAGTGACACAGTGACAGTGACACAGTGACAGTGACAGTGACAGTGACAGTGACGGTGACAGTGACGGTGACACAGTGACAGTGACACAGTGACAGTGACAGTGACACAGTGACACAGTGACAGTGACAGTGACAGTGACAATGACAGTGACAGTGACAGTGACACAGTGACAGTGACACAGTGACGGTGACACAGTGACAGTGACACAGTGACAGTGACACAGTGACAGTGACACAGTGACACAGTGACAGTGACAGTGACACAGTGACAGTGACAGTGACACAGTGGACAGTGACAGTGACAGTGACAGTGACAGTGACAATGACAGTGACAGTGACAGTGACACAGTGACAGTGACACAGCTGACAGTGACACAGTGACACAGTGACAGTGACAGTGACAGTGGACACAGTGACAGTGACACAGTGACAGTGACAGTGACAGTGACACAGTGACAGTGACAGTGACAGTGACAGTGACAGTGACAGTGACAGTGACAGTGACACAGTGACACAGTGACAGTGACAGTGACAGTGACACAGTGACAGTTGACACAGTGACAGTGACAGTGACACAGTGACACAGTGACAGTGACACAGTGACAGTGACAGTGACACAGTGACACAGTGACAGTGACAGTGACAGTGACAGTGACAGTGACAGTGACAGTGACACAGTGACAGTGACGGTGACAGTGACGGTGACACAGTGACAGTGACACAGTGACAGTGACAGTGACAGTGACAGTGACAGTGACACAGTGACACAGTGACAGTGACAGTGACAGTGACAGTGACAATGACAGTGACAGTGACACAGTGACAGTGACACAGTGACAGTGACACAGTGACAGTGACAGTGACAGTGACAGTGACACAGTGACAGTGACACAGTGACAGTGACAGTGACACAGTGACAGTGACAGTGACACAGTGACAGTGACACAGTGACAGTGACAGTGACAATGACAGTGACAGTGACAGTGACACAGTGACAGTGACACAGTGACAGTGACACAGTGACAGTGACAGTGACAGTGACAGTGACACAGTGACAGTGACACAGTGACAGTGACAGTGACACAGTGACAGTGACAGTGACACAGTGACAGTGACACAGTGACAGTGACAGTGACAGTGACAGTGACAGTGACACAGTGACAGTGACACAGTGACGGTGACAGTGACACAGTGACAGTGACACAGTGACAGTGACGGTGACACAGTGACAGTGACAGTGACAGTGACAGAGTGACGGTGACACAGTGACAGTGACAGTGACAGTGACACAGTGACAGTGACAGTGACACAGTGACAGTGACAGTGACAGTGACACAGTGACAGTGACACAGTGACAGTGACAGTGACAGTGACACAGTGACAGTGACCAGTGACACAGTGACAGTGACAGTGACACAGTGACAGTGACACAGTGACAGTGACAGTGACACAGTGACAGTGACACAGTGACAGTGACACAGTGACACAGTGACAGTGACAGTTACGTGACAGTGACAGTGACAGTGACAGTGACAGTGACACAGTGACAGTGACAGTGACAGTGACAGTGACACAGTGACACAGTGACAGTGACAGTGACACAGTGACAGTGACACAGTGACAGTGACACAGTGACACAGTGACAGTGACGGTGACACAGTGACAGTGACACAGTGACAGTGACAGTGACAGTGACACAGTGACAGTGACAGTGACACAGTGACACAGTGACAGTGACAGTGACACAGTGACAGTGACACAGTGACAGTGACAGTGACAGTGACACAGTGACAGTGACAGTGACACAGTGACAGTGACACAGTGACAGTGACACAGTGACAGTGACAGTGACACAGTGACAGTGACACAGTGACAGTGACACAGTGACAGTGACAGTGACACAGTGACACAGTGACAGTGACATTGACACAGTGACAGTGACGGTGACAGTGACAATGACACAGTGACACAGTGACAATGACAGTGACACAGTGACAGTGACACAGTGACAGTGACACAGTGACAGTGACAGTGACAGTGACAGTGACAGAGTGACGGTGACACAGTGACAGTGACAGTGACACAGTGACAGTGACAGTGACACAGTGACAGTGACACAGTGACAGTGACAGTGACACAGTGACAGTTACGGTGACAGTTACGGTGTCACTGTCACCCCTCCCCAGGTGATTTCTCGGCCCCTCCCGGGTCATTCCCATCTCCAAACCTTTCCAAATTTCCAGATCCTGAATCCCAAAATTCCCAAAAACCCCAAAATTCCAAAAATTCCAATTCCCAAACATCCGAAAATTCCCAAAAAATCCGAACTCCAAACCCCCAAAATCCCAAATCCCAAAAATCCCAAATTCCAAATCCCAAAAATTCCAAACCCCCAAAAATCCCAAAATTCCAAATCCCAAAAATCCAAATTATGAATCCCAAAAATTCCAAATCCCAAATCCCAAAATTCCAAATCCCAAATCCCAAAAATTCCAAATTCCAAATCCCAAAAATTCCAAATTCCAAATCCAAAAATTCCAAATTCCAAAATTCCCAAATTCCAAATCCCAAAAATTCCAAATTCCAAATCCCAAAAATTCCAAATCCCAAAATTCCAAACCCCCCAAAATTCCCAACCCCACAAATCCCAAAATTCCCAAAAATCCCCAAATTCCCCCCCCAGCCCCGGAATTCCGGCCCTTGGTGCGGCAGAGATTCCCCAGCCCATGGAATTCCATGGAATTCCCCGGAATTCCCGGGAATTCCCGGCTCCTACCTGTCAGGGAAGGTCATTCCGGGATGAGCCGGAGCCGAGGATCCTGCGGGAAGAGACGGGGGGTGAGAATCCCTGGAATTCCCTGGAATTCCCTGGAATTCCAACATTCCCGAGGGGGAATTCCCGGATGGAAACTCCGCCCACCCCCCAGCCGGGAACAGCCCCGGGGTTTGGGAATTCCATGGAAATCAGGAATCCTGATTGGAATGGGATAAAAGCAGCGATTCCCAGAAAATCCCGGGATTGTTCCGCCTTTTCCAGCAGAATTCCCGGTGGAATTCCCGGGAAAGGAGGATCCCGCGGGATGGCGGCACAGGAGGCGCCTCCGGGAGCTTCCCAAGGAGTTTTCCCACGGATCTGGAAGTTCCAGATTCCCAAAAAATTCCCCCCTGGAAGAGCCGGGCTGGCCTGGGAGCAATCCCAGATTCCCAGGAATTCCCCGGATTTTTCCCAAGGAATTCCCGAGGTTTGGATCCCAGCAGGATCCGGAGGATTCCCAGGATTCACCCCTGGATCCGGCCCCGCCCGAGGCTTTTCCCCGGGAATTTTGGGATTGGGAAGCTCCGGAAGGAGCTCGGGAAAACATCCAAGAATCCCTGGAAAAACGGGATTTGGAGGGAATTCCTTGGGAAGCAGCAGAATCCAAGGGAAATTCCCAGCCTGGAATTCCACCCGATTTCGATGGATCCCGGAATTCCGGAGCCTCCATTTGTGCCTTTTCCATGGGAAAAAAGGGGAATCCTGGAGCGACTTTTCCATGGAATTCCCGTGGACAGGACCCGGCTCATTCCCTCTGGGATCAAATCCCTGCTTTTTTTTTGGGAAAATCCAAGAATTCCCAGCTTTTTTTCCCTTCTTTTGGTTCATCCTGCGAATTCCTCAGGCTCTGAAATCCATGGAATTCCCAGATTTCCCGTCATTCCCGGTTTTTCTGGACCGGAAGCAGCTCCCGGAGCCTTTGGCCGTTCCCGGGGTTTTCCGGCTGCTCCGGAATTCCGGGAATTCCAGCGGGAATTAACGGAGCTGAGCCGGAGCTGCTCCTGGTTAAGAGGATCTGGGAAAATCCCAGAAAATCCTTTGGAATTTGGAGCTGCCCCCGGTCGCTTTTTCCCGGAGTTTGGGAAGCTCCGAGGATCCGGGAGAGCTGGAATTCCCTGGTTTTCCCTGGGAAATTGTGAGATTCTGGAATTCCGGCTCCGTTAAAACTCGGGATTCTCGGGAAGGAGCCCCTGCCCGGATCAGGAAGCGGGAAAATCCTGGAAAAGTTTTGGGATTTGTGGGAAAAGCTGGAGAAGGAAAAAGCTGGGATAGCGGGAATATCCCCGGCCGATCCCTGAGCTCCTTCCCACCCCAAAGCATCCCAGAATTCCAGGAATCCATGGAAAATCAGGGATTTATTCCCTTCCAGGATTCACCTCCGGCCTTGCAATTCCAGCAGCAACATCCCGGCTTTGGCTCTGGAATTCTGGGATTTGAAACATTCCCAGGACACCCTGACATTCCAACATTCCCCATTTTCCATCATTCCCAGCTTTTCATCATTCCCAACTTTTCATCATTCCCAATTTTCCATCATTCCCAACTTTCCATCATTCCTGACTTTCCATCATTCCCGATTTTCCATCATTCCCAATTTTCCATCATTCCCAAACTTTCCATCATTCCCGACTTTCCCTCATTCCCCGACTTTCCCTCATTCCCGACTTTCCATCATTCCCAACTTTCCATCATTCCTGACTTTCCATCATTCCCGATTTTCCATCATTCCCAGCTTCCAGCCCCTTTCCCTAAATCCACAGCACATTCCAGTCCTTTCCCAGAATCCCGGGCAGATTCCCAAAATCCCAGGAAAATTCCCCAAATCCCAGGCAGATTCCCAAAATCCTGGGCAGATCCCCAGAATCCAGGAAAATTCCCCAAATCCCGGGCAGATTCCCAAAATCCCGGGCAGATTCCCCAAATCCCGGGCAGATTCCCCAAATCCATGAAAATTCCCCAAATCCCGGGCAGATTCCCACAATCCCATGAAAATTCCCCAAATCCCGGGCAGATTCCCAGAATCCCGGGCAGATTCCCACAATCCCGGGCAGATTCCCACAATCCCGGGCAGATTCCCAAAATCCCGGGCAGATTCCCCAAATCCCGGGCAGATTCCCCAAATCCGGGCAGATTCCCACAATCCCGGGCAGATTCCCACAATCCCGGGCAGGTTCCGCCACAATCCCGGGCAGATTCCCACAATCCCGGGCAGATTCCCAAAATCCCGGGCAGATTCCCCAAATCCCGGGCAGATTCCCACAATCCCGGGCAGATTCCCAAAATCCCGTGAAAATTCCCCAAATCCCGGGCAGATTCCCACAATCCCGGGCAGATTCCCACAATCCCGGGCCCGTTCCCAGCTCTCCTCCCGCCGATCCCCAGCCCAATCCCATCCCGAATTCCCAAGGGCCCGCTCCGCTGGCTCTTCCCGGGACTCTCCCGGGGGCGATCCCGGAGGCAGCAGCGGGAATTGAGAACATTCCCGGGATTTGGGATCCCCGAGCTCGGGAATTCCATCCCGGGAACGGGGGGAGCGCCCCGAGCGCGGCAGGAAAATCCCGGAGGAGCCAAAGGAAAAGCGAGCGGAGCAGTGGAAAATCCTGGAAAAGCAGGAAAAGCTCGGGAAAAGGCAGGATGTGAATCCCGATCCCGATCCCGGCTGGAATTCCCGGTCTGGAATTCCGGTTTCCCGGCGCGGGGCCGCTCCCGGAACAGGAGCGAGGAGATGCTCGGGAACGGCCGGGACGCGAATCCCATCCCGAGGCGTTCCCGGTTGGAATTCCCGGTTGGAATTCCCGCGGTTCCCGGTTTCCCTTCGCGCACCGCGGGATGAGCGGGGCCGGGAGCGTCCCGAACCCCCCGGGAATCCCGGGAATGCCGGGATCCCGGTCCCGGCAGCGCATCCGGAGCAGATCCCGGTGCCGGTGCCCATCCCGGTGCTGCTCCCGATCCCGGAACTGATCCCGGTACAGATCCCGATCCCGGTACTGATCCCGATCCCGGGTACTGATCCCGGTACAGATCCCGATCCTGGTTACAGATCCCGGTACTGATCCCGATCCCGGGTACTGATCCCGGTACAGATCCCGATCCCGGTACAGATCCCGGTAGAGATCCCGATCCCGGTACCGATCCCGATCCCGGTGCCCATCCCGGAACTGATCCCGATCCCGGTGCCCATCCCGGAGACATTCCCGGTACCGCTCCCGGTACTGATCAGTCCCGATCCCGGTGCCCATCCCATTCCCGATCCCGATCCCGATCCCGGTGCCATTCCCGATCCCGGTCCCGGTGCCATTCCCGGTGCCCCGGGCCGCAGGAAGGGCGGCCGGGGACTCTTATTGTGACACGGCCCCGGCCCGGCCCGGCCGCGGCCACCGCGGGGCTCCGGCACCGGGGGGGCACCGGGGGGTGACGGGGGGTGACAGGGGGGGCACCGGGAGCACGGAGGGGGTACCGGGGGCACCGAGCGGGCACCGGGGGCACCGGGCACGGGCACAGCGCGGGGATCGCGGGTTCGGACAGCGGCTTCGGCACCGGGGGCACCGCGGGGTGACCGGAGGGGTCCCCGTGCCCGGGGGGGCAGCGGCACCGGGGGGCACCGGGGGACACCGGGGGGGCACCGGGAGGCACCGGGGGTGGGATCGCGGGTTCGGACAGAGGGGAGCGGCCTGGGGAGGAGCGGGGTTCGCGGGGGGTTCGGGGGGTCCCCGTGTCCCCCATGTCCCCCCACGTCCCCCGGTGTCCCCCCACGTCCCCCGGTGTCCCCCCGGGGACGGAGCGCGGGGGGAAGCGGGCACGGAGCGCTCGGGGCGGCGGCGGCGGAGGAAGAGGAGGAGGAGGAGGAGAAGGAGGAGGAAGAGGAGGAAGAGGAAGCAGCGGCGGAAAACCCGCAGCAACTTTCCCAAACAAAAGCCGGCGGCGGCCCGGGGCGCCGGGCGGGCGGCAGAACCGGGGGGTCCCGGCGGGGCGAGCCCGGGGGTCCCGGGCCGGTGCCGGTGCCGCGGGCCGGGCGCTCCCGGAGCCGCGGCCGCCGGGACTTTGCACTTTGCGGGGTCCCCGCACGGCCGGGAAACGCCGCCGCTTCCCCGGCTCTTGTCCCGCACTCCGAGCTCTTTCGTCCCCGATTCCCGGCCGCTCCGTGGCTCCGGTAGCGGAGACAATAAACGCCGGTAGAAGTTTTACCGGGAGAAGTCGCAGGGCTCCGCTCCGCTCCCTCCGCGCCCGGCCCGCCCCGCCGGGCCCGCTCCGCTCCGCCGGCCCCGCCGCCCGCCCGCCGTGCCGGGGCTCCGCCGCCGGATCCCGGGGCCGCCGGATCCCGGGGCCGCCGGATCCCGGGGCCACACCGCGCTCCTCACACATGGAGCGGCGGCGGCACCGGCCGAGCATGCGCGGGGCGGGGCGGCGGGGCCGGCGGAGGGGACGGCGCCGGGACCGCGAGGGGACGGCGCGGCGGTGGCGGCGGTGGCGGCGGCGGGACGGCGGGACGGGCGGAGGGCACGGCGGGGGCACGGCCAGGCGCAGAACGGGCACGGCGAGGCGCGGAACGGGCGCGGAGCGGGGACGGAACCGGGAGCGCTCCCGGCGGCCCCGGGCCCCTCACGGAGCCGCCGCCGCTTCCGGGCGCGGAGCGGGGGGAGCCGGGTTTGTGTCGCGGGCCCTCATTGGCCGCGGGGGTCGCGCGGGTGATGTGAGGAGGGCGCTGATTGGCTGGAGCAGCGGGCGGGGGGCGCGCGGGCAGCGGCGCGCTGGGAGAGGCCACGTGGAGAGAGGGGACAGCGACAGAGAGAGAGGGGACAGGGACAGAGACAGAGGGGACAGCGACAGAGAGAGAGGGGACAGAGAGGGGACAGGGACAGAGACAGAGGGGACAGCGACAGAGAGAGAGGGGACAGAGAGGGGACAGGGACAGAGACAGAGGGGACAGGGACAGAGAGAGGGGACAGAGGGGACAGAGAGGGGACAGGGACAGAGACAGAGGGGACAGCGACAGAGAGAGAGGGGACAGCGACAGAGAGAGAGGGGACAGCGACAGAGGGGACAGAGAGGGGACAGGGACAGAGAGGGGACAGGGACAGAAGGGACAGAGAGGGGACAGGGACAGAGACAGAGGGGACAGGGACAGAGGGGACAGAGACAGGGGACAGGGACAGAGGGGACAGGGGACAGGGACAGAGACAGGGGACAGAGAGAGGGGACAGCGACAGAGAGAGGGGACAGCGACAGAGACAGGGGACAGGGACAGAGAGAGGGGACAGGGACAGAGACAGAGAGGACAGGGACAGAGAGGGGACAGAGACAGGGGACAGGTTCAGAGAGAGGGGACAGAGACAGAGAGAGGGGACAGGGACAGAGACAGAGAGGGGACAGAGAGGAGACAGGGACAGCGACAGAGAGAGAGGGGACAGAGAGGGGACAGGGACAGAGAGAGGGGACAGAGAGGGGACAGGGACAGAGAGGGGACAGGGACAGCGACAGAGAGGGGGGACAGACAGAGGGACACAGAGGGGACAGACAGAAGTACAGACAGGGGACAGAGGGGACACACACAGGGGACAGACAGAGGGACACAGAGGGGACAGACAGGGGACAGAGGGGACAGACAGAGGGACACAGAGGGGACAGACAGAAGGACAGACAGGGGACAGAGGGGACACACACAGGGGACAGACAGAGGGACACAGGGCCCAGCAGGGCCGGGCCCAGCGCGGCTCCGATCCCGAACATCCCCCGGGCCAAAACAGCTCCGCGGGAGCCGCTCCGGGACAGCCCCGGGCCCCAAACCCCCGGGAACGGCCCCAAATCCCAGGAAACTGCCCCCAAATCCCAGGAAACTGCCCCCAAATCCCAGGATATTCCCCCAAATCCCAGGATATTCCCCAAATCCCAGGAAACTGCCCCCAAATCCCAGGATATTCCCCCAAATCCCAGGATATTCCCCCAAATCCCAGGAAACTGCCCCCAAATCCCAGGAAACTGCCCCCAAATCCCAGGATATTCCCCCAAATCCCAGGATATTCCCCCAAATCCCAGGATATTCCCCCAAATCCCAGCAGATCCCCCCCCAAATCCTGGCGGATTTTCCCTAAATCCCGGCAGTTCTTCCCAAATCTCAGCAAATTTCCCCTTACCCCTGAAATCCCAGAAAATTCCTCCCCAAATCCCAGCGAATTCCCACTGAATCCTGGCAGTTCTCCCCAAATCCCAGCAAATTCTCCCCCAAAATCCCAGAAAATTCCCCCCAAATCCCGGCAGATTCCCCCAAAATCCCAGAAAATTTTCCCCAATTCAGCGCCCAGCATCCCCAAGGTTTTGGGAAAAGACTTTTCCAAGGAAGTTTTGCCGGAGCCGGATCCAAAATCCCGAATTTCAATTATTTTAACACCAAATTAACGGCAGAAGGAATTCGGAGCCGTGTTATTATTAATTATTAATTACTAATTATTAATTACTAATTATTATTCATTATTATTCCCAGATCCCCGCCGTGCTTTTCCAGCTCGTTCCCATTTTTCCTTCGCACTCCTCTTGTCCCAATCCAGAAAAAGAAATCCCTAAAAGCCCCAAATTCCCGGAATTTGGAAGATTTGGGAAGGTGGAATCGGGGCAGGATTGTGAATCCTAAATATTCCTGGGAAAATTCCACGGATATCACCCCTAAAAGCTGGAAAAATTCAATGGCTGCCATCCCAAAACGATGAAAATTCCATGGATCTCATCCCAAAGCTGGAAAATCCAAAGGGTATCACCAAAAACTTGGATAAATCCAATGGATAACATCCCAAAGCTGGAAAATTCTGTGGATATCAGCGAAATCTTGGAAAAATTCCATGGATGCCATCCCAAACCAGGAAAAATTCCAGGGATATCGCCCCAAACTGGGAAAATTCCATGGAAGATGGAAGAATTTCATGGATATCAACAAAAACTTGGGAAAATTCCAGGGATGTCATCCCAAAATGGGAAAATCTGATGGATAACACCCCAAAACCGGGACAAATCCAATGGATACCGCTCCAAACTGGGAAAATTCCATGGATATCAACACAAAACTTGGAAAATCCCATGGATGCCGCCCAAAAACTGGGAAAATTCCCGGGATATCAACCAAAACCGGGATGGGAGAGATCCCAAAGTTTTCCAGATCCCTTTGGGATTCCTTCCTGGTTTTCTCCCAGTATTCCAAGTGCTCATTCCAGAGGCTCCCAGGGAAGATTTTGGGGATGTCCCTCGGGAAAAAGCGGGATTGGGAATGGGATGGAATTCCCAGAGAATTCCAGGCTCAGGGAATGGGTTTAAAGTGGAAAAGGGGGAATTTAGGTGGGATTTTGGGAAGGAATTCCCAGAGAAGGGACAGGAATAAATCCCCAATTCCAGGGATAAATCCCCAATTCCAGGGATAAATCCACAATTCCAGGGATAAATCCCCAATTCCAGGGATAAATCCACAATTCCAGGGATAAATCCCCAATTCCAGGGATAAATCCACAATTCCAGGGATAAATCCACAATTCCAGGGATAAATCCCCCCAATTCCAGGGATAAATCCCCAATTCCAGGGATAAATCCCCAATTCCAGGGATAAATCCCCAATTCCAGGGATAAATCCACAATTCCAGGGATAAATCCCCAATTCCAGGGATAAATCCACAATTCCAGGGATAAATCCCATCCTTTTCCAAGGACTCCCCAAATTCCAGCTGGAAATCCCAGGATGGGAAAGGATCCCAAGGCTCAGGGACACCCAAATCCCATCCCAATCCCACCCAAATCCCAGGATTTTGGGTTTCCAGCCCGAGGTTTAACCCCTCTGGCCCATCCAGAGGAAACCAGGATTGAGAATTCCCAAAAAAAAACCTTATCCCAAGCAGATTCCCAAGGAAAAGTGGCTGAATTTGGGGGATTTTATCCCAAATTTTCCCATCTCCGGCCCCAACCTGGACAAGCCGGGTCCTTCAATCCCCTCGGGAATTCCTGGCAGCAGGAAATGGGAATTTTCCAAGGATTCTGGGATTTTTTGGAGCAAAAAAACAGGAATTTCAGCTCTGTTTTATTCCCTGGAAAAACACAGATCCAACGGGGCTGGCCTGGAGTTGGGATTTGTCCCAACTTTTTTTTTGGACAAATCCAAATTTTAAAAGCCTGCTCAAAACAGGGATTTTCCTTCCTAAAATTCCATTTTCCTCTAAAAAAATGTGGATTTTCCTTCCCAAAATGTGGATTTTCCTTCCCAAATTCCATTTTCCTTCCCAAAACTCCATTTCCCTCTCCCAAACTGGAATATTCCACATTTTTCCTTGGCATTTCCCGCTGCTTTGGACTCAGCAAATCCCAATTCCCAACTTTTTAAGGAGTTTTAGTTAAAAAAAAGTAACTTTTCCTTAAATTCCAGTTAAAACTGAAAGGGTTTTTTTCCCTATTTTCCCATCGGGAATTCACTCCTGGATCAAAATTTGGGAATTAATCCCTCCTAAATCCTCTGATTTTCCCAACAGCTTCCCTAAAAAAACCCTAAAATGGGATTTTCCCCCAAAAACCGGGAAAGAGGAGGGAAAACACTGAATTAATTGCGTTTTTCCAACCTCTCAAAATCCCAGAAAAAACGGGATGAGGCCGAGGGAAGATGGGGAGAAATTAAAGGGAATTTTCTGCTCCTGATGGTGGAACTTGGAATTCAAAATTCCCGAGGGATGCGGCCCCGGAGCGGCTCCGTTAAAGGGGGAAAATCCCCGGGATTGGGATGGAGCTCTGGGATTTGGGATGGAGCCTCAGGATTTGGGATGGATCTCTGGGATTTGGGATGGAGCTCTGGGATTTGGGATGGAGCCCCAGGATTTGGGATGGAGCCCCAGGATTTGGGATGGAGCCCTGGAATTTGGGATGGATCTCTGGGATTTGGGATGGAGCCTCAGGATTTGGGATGCTCTGGGATTTGGGATGGAGCTCTGGGATTTGGGATGGAGCTCTGGCATTTGGGATGGAGCCTCAGGATTTGGGATGGAGCCCTGGGATTTGGGATGGAGCCCTGGGATTGGAGCCCTGGGATTTGGGATGGATCTCTGGGATTTGGGATGGAGCTCTGGGATTTGGGATGGAGCCTCAGGATTTGGGATGGAGCTCTGGGATTTGGGATGGATCTCCAGGATTTGGGATGGAGCTCTGGGATTTGGGATGGAGCCCCAGGATTTGGGATGGAGCTCTGGGATTTGGGATGGAGCCCTGGGATTTGGGATGGAGCTCTGGGATTTGGGATGGAGCCTCAGGATTTGGGATGGAGCTCTGGGATTTGGGATGGAGCTCTGGGATTTGGGATGGAGCCTCAGGATTTGGGATGGAGCTCTGGGATTTGGGATGGAGCCTCAGGATTTGGGATGGAGCCTCAGGATTTGGGATGGAGCTCTGGGATTGGAGCCCTGGGATTTGGGATGGAGCCTCAGGATTTGGGATGGATCTCTGGGATTTGGGATGGAGCCCCGGGATTTGGGATGGAGCTCTGGGATTGGAGCTCTGGGATTTGGGATGGAGCCCTGGGATTTGGGATGGATCTCCAGGATTTGGGATGGAGCTCTGGAATTTGGGATGGAGCTCTGGGATTTGGGATGGATCTCCAGGATTTGGGATGGAGCCCTGGGATTGGAGCCCTGGAATTTGGGATGGAGCTCTGGGATTTGGGATGGAGCTCTGGGATTTGGGATGGAGCTCTGGGATTTGGGATGGAGCCCCAGGATTTGGGATGGAGCCCTGGAATTTGGGATGGAGCTCTGGGATTTGGGATGGAGCCCCAGGATTTGGAATGGAGCTCTGGGATTTGGGATGGAGCTCTGGGATTTGGGATGGAGCCCCAGGATTTGGGATGGAGCCCCAGGATTTGGGATGGAGCCCTGGAATTTGGGATGGATCTCTGGGATTTGGGATGGAGCCTCAGGATTTGGGATGCTCTGGGATTTGGGATGGAGCTCTGGGATTTGGGATGGAGCTCTGGCATTTGGGATGGAGCCTCAGGATTTGGGATGGAGCCCTGGGATTTGGGATGGAGCCCTGGGATTGGAGCCCTGGGATTTGGGATGGAGCTCTGGGATTTGGGATGGAGCCCTGGGATTTGGGATGGATCTCTGGGATTTGGGATGGAGCTCTGGGATTTGGGATGGAGCCTCAGGATTTGGGATGGAGCTCTGGGATTTGGGATGGAGCTCTGGGATTTGGGATGGATCTCCAGGATTTGGGATGGATCTCTGGGATTTGGGATGGAGCCTCAGGATTTGGGATGGAGCTCTGGGATTTGGGATGGAGCTCTGGGATTTGGGATGGATTCACCACAGATCCCTGGGATTTTCTGCAACTCCCTGGGATTCACCACAGAGCCCTGGAATTTGGGATGGATCCCCAGGATTTGGGATGGAGCCCTGGGATTTCACACAGATCCCTGGGAATTACCACAGATTCCCCGATTTTCCCGCAGATTTGGGGGAAAACCCCTGGATTTGGGTGTTCTGGACCAATCCCTGGGGTTCTGCCCCAGCCCCTGGGGATTCCCAGAGGATCCCGGAGTTTTCCAGCGGATCCCGGGGTTTTGGGGCAGATCCTCAGGTTTTCCTGCACATCCCCAGGCATCAGGGCAGACTCTGGGAGCTTTGAGGGACTCCCAAGTTTTCCAAAAGATCCCTGGATTATCCCACAAATCCTCAGGATTCACTGAGACGCTCGAGTTTTCCAGCAGAATCCCAGGATTTGGGGCAAACCCTCAGGATTTCCTGCAGAGCCTCGAGTTTTGGCGAAAATCCCTGGATTTTGGGGCAGGATTTTCCAGCAGAACCCCGAATTTTTCCAACAAATCCCCAAGTTTTGGGGCAAACCCCTGGATTTTCCAGCAGCCCCTCAGATTTTCCCTCAGCCCTGCAACTTTTCCAGCAGATCTCCAGTTTTTCCCCAAATCCCTCAGCTTTTCCTGCACCCTTCAGCTTTCCCCCAAACTCCTTTTTATCCCTGCATCCCTCACTTTTTATCCCAAACCCCTCACTTTTCCCTCAAACCCCTTTTTCCTGCACTTTTACCTCCCAAACCCTTCACTTCCCCCTCAAATTCCTCACTTTTCCCCCAAACTCCTCACTTTTTTCCCCTCAAACTCACTTTTCCCCCAAACCCCTCAGTATTTCCTGCATCCCAGTTCATCCCAAATCCCTCCCTTTTCCTGCATCCCTCATTTTTCCCCTCAGTTTTTTCCCCTGAACCTCTCACTTTTATCAAAACCCCTTTTGACCCCAAACCTCTTTTTCCTGCACCCTTCACTTTCTTCCCCCTCAACCCTCACTTTTCCCCTCAAACCCTTCACTTTTCCCAAAACCTTTTTATCCCAAACCCTTCACTTTCCTCAAAACCCCTTTTTATCCCAAACCTCTCACTTTTTCCTGCACCCTTCATTTTCCCCCAAAACCCCTCAGCATTTCCTGCACCCCCGTTCCTCCCAAACCTCTCACTTTTCCCTCAAACCCCTCACTTTCCCCAAAACTCATTTTTATCCCAAACCCCTCACTTTTGCCCAAAACCCTTTTTTCCCCTCTCACCCCTCACTTTTCCCCTCTCAGTCCTTTCTTCCTCACCCCTCACTTTTTAACCACTCACCTTTCCCCCCTCATCCCTCACTTTTCCCCCTCACTTTTTTTCTCTCACCCCTCACTTTTTACTCCTCACTTTTCCCCCCTCATCCCTCACTTTTCCCCTTCACTTTTCCCCCCTCACCTCTCACTTTTTACCCCTCACTTTTCTCTCTCACCCCTCACTTTTCCCCCTTTTTTTCACCCTCACCCCTCACTTTTTCCCCTCATCTTTCTCCCCTCATCCCTCACTTTTTACCCCCATACTTTTTCCCCTCTCACCCCTCACTTTTCCCCTCCTCATTTTCCCCTCTCACCCCTCACATTTTATCCCTTCACCCCTCACTTTTTACCCCCTCATTCCTAACTTTTTACCCCTTCATTTTCCCCTCTCACCCCTCACTTTTCCCACCTCTCATCCATCACTTTTTCCCCCTTCATTTTCCCCTCTCACCCCTCACTTTTCCCCCTCACTTTTTCCCCCCCTCACCTTTCCCCCTCACTTTTTCCCCCCTCACCTTTCCCCTCTCACCCCTCACTTTTCCTCCCTCACCTTTTCCCCCTCATCCCTCACTTTTTCCCCCCTCACTTTCCCCTCTTACCCCTCACTTTTTACCCCCTTACTTTTCTCTCTCACCCCTCACTTTTTCCCCCTCACTTTTCCCCCTTCACCCCTCACCTTTCCCCCCGCCCATCCGTCACTTTTTCCCCCCTTACTTTTTCCCCTCTCACCCCTCACTTTTCCCACCTCTCATCCATCACTTTTTCCCCCTTCATTTTCCCCTCTCACCCCTCACTTTTCCCCCTCACTTTTTCCCCCCTCACCTTTCCCCTCTCACCCCTCACTTTTCCTCCCTCACCTTTTCCCCCTCACCCCTCACTTTTTCCCCCCTCACTTTCCCCTCTTACCCCTCACTTTTTACCCTCTTACTTTTCTCTCTCACCCCTCACTTTTTCCCCCCTCACTTTTCCCCCTTCACCCCTCACCTTTCCCCCCGCCCATCCCTCACTTTTTCCCCTCTCACCCCTCACTTTTCCCACCTCTCACCCCTCACTTTTCCCACCTCTCATCCATCACTTTTTCCCCCTTCATTTTCCCCTCTCACCCCTCACTTTTCCCCCTCACTTTTTCCCCCCTCACCTTTCCCCCTCACTTTTTCCCCCGTCACCTTTCCCCTCTCACCCCTCACTTTTCCTCCCTCACCTTTTCCCCCTCACCCCTCACTTTTTCCCCCCTCACTTTTCCCCCCTCAGCCCTGACTTTTCCCCGCATTTCCCCTCCATTTCCCGCAGCTCGTCCCTCCCCGCCCCGAACCCAAACTTTCCCGTCTTTCCGGAGCTCGGCGGGCCGGGCCGCGCTCGGGGGCCCCGCGCTGTCCCCACAGCCCCGCCGCGGGGGGGGTTCCCCTCAGGGCGGCCTCGGTAGCCCCGAGCCGTGGCCCGGTGGCCCCGGTGGTGGCCCGTCCCCTCCCCCATTCCCCTCCCCCGCCTTCCCAAGGCTCTGGCACCAATAATCCGCCTTTGCTGACATGCTCTGGTGGCTGTGCCTATCGGGCAACTCCCAGGATGCACTCCCGCTCCTCCCTGGCACCCCCTCACCCGTGCCCACCCTCCCCTCGGACTTCCCAACCTTTTTTTTTTTTTCTTTTGGCTTTTTCTTTTTTTATTATTATTATTATTATCTCCTCCCCCCCCTCCCTCCTCTAGCCCGCTCCGGTTCTCCCCGGCCCTTCACACACACCCGGCCGCACTTTCATCCGCGGTGGAACCCCCCCCGGCGCTCCGGCGCTGGGGCTCAGCCCGGTTCCCCCGCGTCCCTCACGGGTTCCCCGCTCGCCACAGCCGGGCTCTGCCCGCTCCCCGCTCCCCTCACGGCCGTGCCCCTCACGCCCCCCCCCCACCCCTTCCCCTCGCAGCTCCGTGCCCGCCGCTGCCCCGAACCCCCGATTTCCCCTCCGAGAGAAGGGGGGGGTGTGTGTGTGGGGGTGTCCCCTGCTCCCCGTCCCCCCGGGGCGGGTGGCGAGGCGCGGGTGTCACTCACTGTCCGGAGCCCCCTCAGAGCCGCCTCCTCCTCCTCCTCAGCGGGGCCCGGCCCGGACTGGGGCCGTGGGGGGAGGGGAGGCGGCTCCCTCAGGTGGCCACTGACAGGAGGGGGGGGCGGGGGGGGGCTGCGCGCGCAGGGGGACCCGCCCCCCCCCTCACTCCCCGTCCCCCCCCCATCCTCCCGCCCCTCTCCCCCTCCCTCCCCCTCCGTGTCCTCCCCTCTCACCCCCTCCCCTCCCCTGTGCCCCCCCTGCCCTCGCGCCCCCCCCGCGGGACCCCCCCCGTTGCCAGGCAGATTTGGGACACCCTCGCGCCCGGCCACGCCCCCTGCCCAGGCCTGGGGCGCTGCGTTGGGTGGGGGATTTTTTTAATCTTTAAACTAATGATTGACAGCAGCGCCGGCCAATAGAAAGGCGGCTTGCCTGCCCCGCGGCCAATCGGAGCGAAGAGGCATAAGTAGCACCGCCCCCGTAGTAAGCGGCGAGAGGGAAAAGGCGTGGTTTGTTTTTGATTGACGGCCGTATCGACCAATCAGCGGCGCGCCCCCGTGGTGCGCGCCTCTCCCCTGCTGTGAGGGCGGAAAGGGGCGTGGTTTGAATACGATTGATGGGTGATCTATCCAATAGGAGCGGGCGGGCGCCCAACGGGAGCCAATGAGAGCGCGGCCCGCGGGAAGGGGGCGGTGCGTGGGCGGCGCGGCGGGGCCGGGCGCGGCTCCTCCCGCCGGTTCCCCCGGGGCCGGGCCGCGCTGGCTCCTCCCGGGGCCGGCTGAGGTGATGGCGGCCCGGGGAGGGGCCCGGCCCCGCCGCCCTTATCCGCCCGCGCAGGCCGCGCTGGGGCCGCAGATAGGGGGGGCCGGCGGGAGGAAGCGGGGCGGAGGCTCCGGGGCCTGGCGGAGCCGGTTCTGCGGGCGGGCTTGCGGCCGGGCCGGGTGAGGGCCGGGACTCGCGGCACCGCCGGACGGGGCCGGGGCTCGGGGGGAGCGACCGGGACCGGGGCAGGAACCGGGGCAGCAGCCGGTACCGGGAGCCGGGGATGAGATCCCGGGGCCGGGCCCCGTTGCGGAGCAGCTCCGGCCGGGACAGGGATGGGGGCCCGGGGCAGATCCCGGTGCCGGTTCCGGAGCAGATCCCGGTGCCGGTCTCGGTGCCGGTTCCCCCCGGGCCGGTGCCCCAGGCTGGGTCGGAGCTGCCCGGTCCGGTCTGGCCGCTCCCGCCGGGATCATTCCCGCAGGGATTTGGGATCATTCCCGATGGAATTTGGGATCATTCCTGTTGGAATTTGGGATCATTCCTGTTGGAATTTGGGATCATTCCCGCAGGGATTTAACCCCTGGGATCATCACAATCAGGATCTGGGATCATTCCCGATGGAATTTGGGATCATTCCCACCAGGATTTGGGATAATTTCTGCAGGGATTTAACTCTGGGATCATTCCCAATGGAATTTGGGATCATTCCCACAGGAATTTGGGATCATTCCTGTTGGAATTTAACTCTGGGATCATTCCCGATGGAATTTGGGATCATTCCCACAGGAATTTGGGATCATTCCTGTTGGAATTTAACTCTGGGATCATTCCCGATGGAATTTGGGATCATTCCCACAGGAATTTGGGATCATTCCTGGTGGAATTTAACTCTGGGATCATTCCCGATGGAGTTTGGGATCATTCCCACAGGGATTTAACCCTGGGATCATTCCCGTCAGGATTCCTGTTGGAATTTGGGATCATTCCCGATGGAATTTGGGATCATTCCCGCCGGGATTTCAATCCCACACGTTCGGATTTCCCTTTTTTCCCAGGATTTCGGTGTTGAATTCATTCCGGTTTCTTGGAATTTTAAATTCAAGCTGCCGGAAAATTTGGGAATAAAAGGCAAAAGGAGGAATTTTCCATGGAAATTAAAAGGAATCAAATCCATGAAAAAAATCCTTCTGGCCTGGGAATTAAACTCCGGAGTTATCCCGGATTTCCGGCAGCTCCGAGCGGGAAATCCGGGAAAAATGGAAGGAATTCTGGTGTAGAAGAAGTAAAATTCCACTTTTATTTCAAAATCCTTCTAATATAGAAAATCCAGAGGGGCCTCGGGATAATCCCGGATCCTTCCAGGGATCCCCGGATTTCCAGCAGGGCCCGGGAAAAGGTCGGGAAACACCGGGAAAAGGTCGGGAATTCCTGGGAGAACGGGCAGGATTTATCCCGGATTTCTGCCCAATTCCTGCCGGGATCAACGCAGGGAATTCCCGGCTCTTCCTCAGCTGAGTTTTGCTGAGGGAGATGGAGAAAATTGGGAATTTAGGAGGATTTTTGGGGGTTTTTTTGGGAATTTTTAGGGGAATTTTGGGGGATTTTTTTGGGAATTTTGGAATTTTTTGGGGAATTTTGGGGGATTTTTAGGGCATTTATTTTGGAATTTTAGGGGACTTTTGGGGAACTTTTTTTAATTTTGGGGGGGATTTTTTTTGAATCTTGGGAATTTTGGGGGGAATTTTTCGGGAATTTGTGGGGGAAGTTTTAGGGGATTTTTTGGGAATTTTGGGGGATTTTTTTGAGCATTTTTAGGGGGACTTTTTTTTGAATCTTTGGGGATTTTTTAGGAATTTTTGGGGATATTTTAGAGGCTTTTTTTGGGAATTCTCCACAATTCCCAATTCCCAGCGTGACTGGAAGATTCCCGCTGTCGGGAACAGGATCCAGAGGAAAATCCCATTTTTTTTACACTATCAACACCAGGGACTGAATTTTTCGGGAGAAATCCTGGCTATTCCATGAAAAATCCTGGAAAAAACTCTACAATTCCCTCCACAATTTCTAATTTCAAGGATTTTGCCGTCGTTTCTCCAGAGAATTCCATGATTTGAGGAGGAAAAAAACTCCCAATTCCATCAAACCAGAACGACACGGGAGAAAAATCCTGGATTTTCCCATTTTTCCTCCAAAATTCCAAGGAATTGCAGCTCCTCCTTTCCCAGCCGTGCTCCGTAAAAAAAAGAAGGAAAAGCTCCCAAAAAAAAGCTATTAAATAATTTAATATACAATGGTAAAAAGCTCTGTACATCGGCCCGGGAAGTTCCACCGGGAATTTCCGCCGGGAATTTGGGAATTCCCGGCTCAGGGATCCCATCCCGGCCCCACACGGAATTCCAAAGGGATTTTTCCGGATCTTTCAGCGATTTGATGGATTTTTACGGGAGACCCGAGGTAGAAAAATTGGGAATTTTTTGGGAATTCTGCTCCTTCCTCGGCGTCTCCCGGGGGGGTTGGGAAAGGCTCTTTTCCCACAGGAACTGCTGGAGAATTCCCTGGAAAAGTCCCTGGGGAATTCCCGAGCGCAGCTCTCCGGGATTGGGATTTTTCCCAATTTTTCCTGATTTTTTTTTTTTTTCCGGGTTTTTCCCAACTTTTTCGGGATTTGGCTGCCCTGGAAGCGGCCGAATCCAGGTGGGAGCAGCCTGGAATAGTGGAAGTGTCCCTGCCCTGGGATTGGGATCATCCTGAGGCTTTCCCAGGATAAAATTCGGGAATTTCATCCCAAAAATTTCAAGCCAGAGCTGAGTTGGGCCTGAAATTCCAGAATATTCCAGAATATTCTGGAGTCAGAAGGGAAAATTTGGATTTCCTGGATGAGATTTGGGAATTTCAGCCGTTCCCAAGCCAGGAAAATTCCAAGGGGGAAAAAAAAAAAAATTCCAAGGAATTTGTTGCACCCCAGGGGCTTCCAGAGGAAATAAAAACTGGGAATTCACTTCCCAAAAAACTCAAAAACTGGGAAAACTCCCCCGGTTCTCCGTGGGGATCAACATTCCTGGACAAAATCCCAAAAAATAAACGGGTTCCCAACAAATCCAGCCCTGGATTTGGGCTGGAAAATCCCCGGATTTGGGAATTCTTTGGGATTTTTTCCCGGATTTTTTTTGGAGTTCAGCGGCACCGAGGGTTTTCCTGAATCCGAAAAAATTCCGCAATAAAAATTCCTGATCCTCGCTCCCCAAAATTCCAGGGATTTCCTGGTCCTTGGGAGTTTTCCAGGAGATTTAGGACCGGGTTTTCCATGGAAAAAAAAAAAATAACTGGAAAATCCACGGAAAAATGGGACCAAAAACTTCATCCCTGGAATGAATCCCGGAGGGAAAAATTCAGGAATTTGGGTGGGAAAAAATTCCTTGCTCTGGAAAACCATTTGGGATTTGGGAAGGGAAAATGATGGGAATTTTATGGGAATTTTAAGGTTTGTTCCCATCCAGGTGGGATTTAAAAATCCCCAAAAATCCCTGGAATTTCCAGGGGTTTGGTTTTCTTCCTCTCTCCAAGAATTCCAGAGTTGTTTTCCCAGGAATCTGGGGAAATTCCAACTGGGAAAAACGACTCCGTTCCACCCCGGGCACTGCTGGAATCCTGGGAAAAACTTCCAGCTTTTTTTGTGGGATTCAGCATTCCCAGATTTCTGGGAGAACTCGGTGGAAAAATCCGAAACAAAACCTGGGAATTTAACCAAAAAAACTGGGAATTTAACAAAACAACAAAAAAAAAAGAGATGGGAATTCAAAAAAACAGGGAATTTAACCCGGAAAAAACCTGGAAAAGGGAATTTTGTGCCGAGGGCAAAGGCTGGAATTTCATCCCAAGCCTCCGGCTCCGGCTGGATCCGGATTTCCTCCGGGATTTGGGAATCCTTAAGGCACGGGCGCCTCAGAGGCTGGAAAAATCTGGGATCAGCAGGAAAAATTCCTGATTTTTCCCAAATGCCAAAGGCTGGGGGAGAGCTGCGCCCGGGGAAATCCCGGGATCCCCAAAGAACGGGAATTTCCCTCAGGGAATTCCAGCCGGGAATCCGAATCCCTGATTTCCTCATCCCCCGGCATTCGGAGCTTCCCGCCGGAATTCCCAGCTTTTCCTGGGAATTGCCACCAGGATCAAACCTTGGGATTCACCTGGGTATTCCCACCTGGAAAAGCAGCTCCGGAGGCTCTGGAAATTCCTGGAAAATTCCTGCTTTTCTCTCACTACCAGAGGGAATTCGGAAGTTTTTCCGTGGAGATTTTTTTTTTTTTGTTTGTTTTCCCAAGTTTTTGGCGCTTTTTTTGCTTTTTGTTTTGTTTTTTCCTCTTCCCGGGATGTTGTTGGTGGAGATCCTGGAGTTTTCCCGGAGTTTTCCTGGAGTTTTCCATGAATTTTCCGGGAGTTTTTCCGGGAATTCACAGCAGACTGGCCAGGCTGGTGGTGGGGCCGTTCTGGGCCTGGAATTGGACTGGGGGGGGTCCGTCCGTCCACTGTGGGGGGGAAAAACGGGATCAGGATCCCGGGAAACATTCCCAAAAAATTCCCTTGGCATCACGGAATTCCCAGAAAAACCCTCCCTGCTCCCAGGGATCCCAAATTCCAACCCCACGTCCCACCGGGATTTGGATTTCCAGGGTTTTTTTGGGAATTTCAGAACGGAAATTCCCTCGGGAAAACTCAATTTTGGGACTGGAAAATTCGATTTGGGGTGGGAAAATCCCATTTTGGGATAGGAAAATTCCATTTTGAGGCAGAAAAATCCCATTTTGGGATGGAAAATTCCATTTTGGGATAGGAAAATTCCAATTTCAGGAGGGAAAATCCCATTTTTAGGCAGAAAAATCCCATTCTGGGGAGGGAAGCTTCCACTTTGGGACAGAAAATCCCATTTTTGGGCAGGAAAATCCCATTTTGGGGAGGGAAATCCTATTTGAGGTAGGAAAATCCTATTTGAGGTAGGAAAATCCCATTTGAGGCAGGAAAATCCCATTTTGAGGCAGGAAATTCCCATTTGAGGCAGGAAAATCCCATTTTGGATGGAAAAATCCCATTTTTGGATGGGAAAATCCCATTTTGAGGCAGAAAAATCCCATTTTGAGGCAGAAAAATCCCATTTTTAGGCAGAAAAAAAAACATTTTTAGGCAGAAAAAAAACATTTTTGGGCAGAAAAACCCCATTTTTGGGCAGAAAAACCCCATTTTTAGGCAGGAAAATCCCATTTTGGGGAGGGAAGCTTCCACTTTGGGACTGAAAATCCCATTTTTAGGCAGGAAAATCCCATTCTGGGGAGGGAAAATCCCATTTTTGGGCAGGAAAATCCCATTTTTGGGCAGGAAAATCCCATTTTTGGGCAGGAAAACCCCATTTGAGGCAGGAAATTCCCATTTGAGGCAGGAAAATCCCATTTTGGGTGGAAAAATTCCATTTTTGGATGGGAAAATCCCATTTTGGTGGGAAAATCCCATTTTTGGACAGGAAAATCCCATTTTTAGGCAGAAAAAAAACATTTTTGGGCAGAAAAAACCCATTTTTAGGCAGGAAAATCCCATTTTGAGGCAGCCAGAAACCCCCAGGAAAGGCAACCCCTGCCCCCAGCAATCCGGGAACGTCGGGAATGTCGGGAATTTTGGGAATGTCGGCGGTACCGTGATGAGGTTGTGCTCGGGGAGGCTGCAGGCCTCGATGTGATCCTGCAGCAGCTGCTGAGAGAAGTTCTGGTGCATCTGCGCCGCCTCGTGCGCGTCCATGGCGTTCCCACACGCCTTGTTCAGGTCTGGAAAAACGGGAAAATCCCGGGATCTGATCCCATTCCCAACGGCCTGAAAATCCCCGGGATTCCTCGGCCCCAAAAATCCACCCCAGGGTTCCTGGTGGGGAGGGAATGAGATCCCAAAATTCCCAAAATTCTCTGGGATTGACAGGAATGGAATTCCCAAAATTCTCTGGGATTGGAGGGAATGAAATCCCCAAAATTCCCAAAATTCTCTGGGATTGACAGGAATGGAATTCCCAAAATTCTCTGGGATTGGAGGGAATGAAATCCCCGAAATTCTCTGGGATTGACAGGAATGAAAATCCCAAAATTCTCTGGGATTGACAGGAATGAAATTTCCAAGGATTCTCTGGGATTGGGGGGAATGAAATCCCCAAAATTCCCGAGGATTCTTTGGGATTGGAGGGAATTAAATCCCAAAATTCTCTGGGATTGGAGGGAATGAAATCCCCAAAATTCCCAAGGATTCTCTGGGATTGGAGGGAATGAAATTCCCAACATTCCCAAGGATTCCCTGGGATGCAAAGGAACAAAATCCCCAAGATTCCTTAAGATTCCTTGGGATTGGAGGGAAAGGGATTTTTATGGATGATCCCTGATCCCGAGTTCCCCCTGGAATTCCCACCCTCCCAGAAACTCCCATTTTTCCAGGGTGATCCCTGATCCCAAATAATCCCTGGAGCTGCTCCAGATTTTCCCCTGGAATTCCCACCCTCCTGAGGCTCTTTCCCAGTTTTCCATGGACAATCCCTGATCCCAAATTCCCCCTGGAATTCCCACCCTCCCTTATTTTTAGTGATAATCCCTGATCCCGAGTTCCCCCTGGAGCTGCTCCAGGTTTCCCCTGGAATTCCCACCCTCCTGAGGATCCTTCCCAGTTTTCCATGGACAATCCCTGATCCCGAGTTTCCCACTGGAATTCCCACCCTCCCTTATTTTTATGGATAATCCCTGATCCTGAGTTCCCCCTGGAATTCCCACCCTCCTGAGGCTCTTTCCCAGTTTTCCATGGACAATCCCTGATCCCAAATTCCCCCTGGAATTCCCACCCTCCATTATTTTTATGGACAATCCCTGATCCCGAGTTCCCCCTGGAGCTGCTCCAGATTTTCCCCTGGAATTCCCACCCTCCATTATTTTTATGGACAATCCCTGATCCCGAGTTCCCCCTGGAGCTGCTCCAGATTTTCCCCTGGAATTCCCACCCTCCTGAGGCTCTTTCCCAGTTTTCCATGGATAATCCCTGATCCCAAATTCCCCCTGGAATTCCCACCCTCCATTATTTTTATGGACAATCCCTGACCCCGAGTTCCTGCTGGAATTCCCACCCTCCTGAGGATCCTTCCCAGTTTTCCATGGACAATCCCTGATCCGTAGTTCCCCCTGGAATTCTCACCCTCCTGAGGCTCTTTCCCAGTTTTCCATGGACAATCCCTGACCCCAAATTCCCACTGAAATTCCCACCCTCCATTATTTTTATGGACAATCCCTGATCCCGAATAACCCCTGGAATTCCCATCCTCCTGAGGCTCTTTCCCAGTTTTCCATGGACAATCCCCGCTCCCTGTTTCCCCCGGCATTCCCGTTTTCCCGTTGTTACCCCGGAGCAGGGCGGAGGACCAGAGCTGCACGGACATGTCCGGGATCTTGCTGGCCAGCTGCATGGCCGGCACCACCATGTTGTTGCTTTCCTGGGAAAGATCCGCAAGGAAAAAAGGGGAAGAAAGTTGGGATTTACGGGAATTTTGTTCCGGATTGACCGGAAAAAGATGGAAAATCCCCGGTGGGAAATGTGGGGATTTGTGATGTTCCGGGAAATTCTAAATTTTGGGATGGTTCAGAGGGATAGAAATTCCAATTTTGGATGGGTCAGCACAAAAACCACTTCAAAAATTCCATTATTGCCCACAAAATCCCGATTTGCTCCAGGAGTTTCTCTGGGATTTTTTTCTGGGATTTTGGGAGGATTTTTTTCCAGGTTTTTTCTGGGATTAATTCTGGGATTTTCAAGGGGTTTTCTCAGGGTTTTTTGAGGGATTTTCTCCAGGATTTTGGGGGCATTTTCTCCAGGATTTTCTCTGGATTTTTCTCCAGGATTTTTGGAGGATTTTCTCTGGAATTTTTGGGGGATTTTGTCCGGGATTTTCTCCAGGATTTTTTTCTGTGATTTTTCTGGGATTTTTCCCAGGATTTGGGAGGGATTTCCTGGGATTTGGGGGTGATTTCTTGGGATTTGGGGGGATTCCCTGAGATCTGGGGCGGATTTCTTGGGATTTGGGAGGATTTCCCAGGATCTGGGGGCGATTTCCCAGGATTTGGGGGCGATTTCCCAGGATTTGGGAGATTTTCCTGAGATTTGCGGGGCATTTCCTGGGATACGGGGGTGGGGATTTCCCAGGATTCATGGGGAATTTCCCGAGATCTGGGAGGGATTTCCTGGGATTTGGGGGGGATTTTCTCCGGGATGTGGGGAGGATTTCCCGGGATTTGTGTCCGGTACCCGGTGGTTGCCCAGCACGTAGAAGATGTGGCCCAGCAGCACGAGCGAGCACGCCGTCAGGCGGTTCAGGTCCTCGGCGTTCGACATCTTCAGCGTCTCCCGCAAAAAACGCCTGGGAAAAAAAAAAATGGGAAAAGCGGGATTTGACAGCTGCCCCGAGCTCCTGGAACAATTCCTGGATGGATCGGAACGGCAGGAGCCGGGAAAGGAATTCCGGGATTTGCTCTGGGGGTTGGGCTGGAGCTGCCTCTGCTGGGAAGGAATGGAATCCTGAGATTCCTGAAAATTCCTTGGGATTGCAGGGAATGAAATCCCGAGATTCCCAAGGATTCCTGGGAATGAGATCCCAAGATTCCCAAGAATTCCTGGGAATGAGATCCTGAGATTCCCAAGGATTCCTTGGGATTGCAGGGAATGAGATCCCAAGATTCCCAAGAATTCCTGGGAATGAGATCCTGAGATTCCCAAGGATTCCTTGGGATTGCAGGAAATGAGATCCCAAGATTCCCAAGGATTCCTTGGGATGGCAGGGAATAAAATGCCCAAGATTCCCAGGGATTCTGCAGGGAATAAGATCCCCAAAATCCCAAAGATTTCAAAGGATCGCAGGAAATAAAACCTCAAGGATTCCCTGGGATTGAAGGGAATAAAGATCCCAAAATTCCCAAGGACCGCAGGGAGTAACATTCCCAAGATTCCCAGGGATTGCAGGGAATGATTCCCATGGAAAGAGCTCCAATTCCACCGCTCCCCCCGGCTCATCCAGGAGAAATCCACAGGGACTGGATGGAAAGGAAACCATTCCCATCCCAAAAAAAACCCCGGCCTGAGTTTTCCCGCCTTTTTCCCGCTTTTCCGAGGGGTTTGGACTCACTTGGCTTCGTTGTATCTTCCCTGGAAAAAGGAGAAGAGCCCTCGGATGTAAAACGCCGCGGCCCGGAGGCAGTGGGAACTATGGAAAACAAAAAAAAACATGGATACCTCAAATCCCACCCAAATTCCCAGGAATTCCACCCCAAAATCCAACTCCCAAGCGAGATATTCCATTTAAGCCCCATCCCGAGTTTTTCCCCTGGAATGAAGTTGGATTTTTTTTTCCCCTAATTTGTTGAAAGTCCTGCTGGAAATCCGGCAGTCCCGTCCCGGAATGTTGGGATTTGTTGGAATTCTCACCTCACTGGGAAGTTGTGGTCGGGATTTATCCTTTCCAATAAACTGTAGAGCTGGAAAATGGGAGAGGAAAAGGAATCATCTTGGAAAAATCAACACCAGACCAGTGAAATTCCACTCAAACCACCCCCAGTTTATCCCAATATTGGGAATTTTAGGCTCGTTTTGATCCCCAAAATCAAATTTTATCCCAAATCTCCGCCAATTCCCTATGATTTCCTGGATAATAATCACATTCCCACAGAAAACTTGGAGCTGGTTGATCTGGTAACGAACTTAATATTGGATTTGATTAATTAAAACCAAAATTTAATAAAAGAATTCACAATTTTTAAGAATCTTTTTTGCTTCCCGAGGGTTTTTCCCAAATTTTGTGCGCAGGGAACGAAATTCCTGTGGAGAATCCTCCCAGGGCAAATCCCTGAGGGCTCTGAGAGGGTGAAAATTGGGAATTCCAGGAATAAAACTGCAAAACTCAGGAGCAGATCCCTGGGCTTGGTTATTCCTGTGATTCCCTGGAACTCCTGGATATGGAAAATTGATGGAAAATGATGGAAAATGAAGCCAAGGGGTTGAATGAGAGATCAGAGAGTTAAACCCCATTCCCATGGGGAGAATTCTGGGAATAATCCAGAACTTTTGGAGCTTTTCCAGCCAATTTCTCAGGAATTCCCACTCCCCTCATGAGGGAGCTGCTGCCAGCAAAGCCCTGAAGGTAAAAATACCCAGGAAAAGCCAAATCCCAGGAATTTTCTCCACAGAAAAAAGGGATTTCTCCCTCCCCTCATGATGGAGTTGCTGCCAGCAAGGCCCTGAAGGCAAAAATACCTGTGAAAAGCTAAATTCCAGGAATTTTCTCCACAAAAAAGTGGGATTTCCCAGTCCCCTCATGAGGGAGCTGCTGCCAGCAAGGCCCTGAAGGCAAAAATACCCAGGAAAAGCCAAATCCCAGGAATTTTCTCCACAGAAGAAAGGGATTTCTCCCTCCCCTCATGACAGAGTTGCTGCCAGCAAGGCCCTGAAGGCGAAAATGCCCAGGAAAAGCCAAATCCCAGGAATTTTCTCCACAGAAGAAAGGGATTTCTCCCTCCCCTCATGACGGAGTTGCTGCCAGCAAGGCCCTGAAGGCAAAAATACCCAGGAAAAGCCAAATCCCAGGAATTTTCTCCACAAAAAAGTGGGATTTCCCAGTCCCCTCATGAAGGAGTTGCTGCCAGCAAGGCCCTGAAGGCAAAAATACCCAGGAAAAGCCAAATCCCAGGAATTTTCTCCACAGAAAAAAGGGATTTCTCCCTCCCCTCATGATGGAGTTGCTGCCAGCAAGGCCCTGAAGGCGAAAATGCCCAGGAAAAGCCAAATCCCAGGAATTTTCTCCACAGAAAAGTGGGATTTCCTATTTCCCTCGTGACGGAGTTGCTGCCAGCAAGGCCTTGATGGCAAAAATACCCAGGAAAAGCCAAATCCCAGGAATTTTCTCCACAGAAAAGTGGGATTTCCCAGTCCCTTCATGAAGGAATTGCTGCCAGCAAGGCCCTGAAGGCAAAAATACCCAGGAAAAGCCAAACCCCAGGAATTTTCTCCACAGAAAAATGGGATTTCCCACTCCCCTAATGAAGGAGTTGCTGCCAGCAAGGCCCTGAAGGCAAAAATGCCTGGGAAAAGCCAAATCCCAGGAATTTTCTCCACAGAAAAGCAGGATTTAGGGAGCCCCCAGCTCACCTCCTGGTGCCGATTCCCTTCCCGGATGTAGACGCTGGCCAGGTTGGTGACAATAAATGCCCACAGCTCCTGGTGGGTTGTGAGCTGGAAAGGAGAAAATTCCCAAATATTTCAGTCTTTCCTTCAGGATTTGTTCATTCCCAGAAAAAAATCCTGGCTAAAAAACCCTGTATTGATATTTTGGTGTTAGAAATCCCTCCATGATCCAGGGAAAATCACTGATAAATAATGGAATTAAGGGAAATTTCCCTTCCAAATTCACATTGCCATCCCCAAGGCCCATTCCCGAGTTTCCAGAAGAAAATTTGGGAATAAAATCTCACCCTCAGTGCTGTAGTGAATTGTGCTTCTGCATTGTCCATGCAGTTGACAGAGATGCAGTAGAGACCCTGGAAAAGAAGGGGTATTTTTGGGAATGCAGCCCAAAACATGCTCAAATCCATGGAAATATTGGGATAGCAGCAGGAAAAAGGGACCAACAAGTCTCAGGTGTGGAGAAAACAAGGAATTTCTACAAAATGTCCTTTAAAACAAATTATTCATGGAAAACAAAGCTCAATTTAGCCAAAAATCATGGAAAACTCAGTATTCCCTACAAAAACTCTTCCATGATTCCCACAAAAAGCCCTCTCCAGCGGGCACAGTCGAAATCCCCGGATTTCCCTTTTTCCAGCTGATTCCTCCAAAATTCCCACTCCCTTCATGAAGGAGCTGCTGCCAGACAAGGCCTTGATGGCAAAAATGCCCAGGAAAAGCCAAATCCCAGGAATTTTCTCCTCAGAAAAGTGGGATTTGCTGGAACAACTTGGGATAGTGGGAAGTGCCCCCTACCCACCCAAACCATCCTGGAATTCTTTTTCCCAAGGGTTTTAAGCCTGGAATGAGCCCCCCCCCCAGCAGTGGATGATGCAGGTCTGGTCATTCCCAGGGAATCTCCCTCTGGAATTCCCAGTTTTTATCCCAAAAACTCACCAGGAGCGTGTGCAGCTGGGCAGCGTGGTTGGAAAAGAGCCTGGGAGACTGCTGGCACAGCTGGCAGACCTGGGAAATCTGGGAAAGAACAAAATTCCCAATTTTTGGCATTTTCCCCCACCATTTTATGCTCTAAATCCCGCTCCTTGCGCTCCTCTTGGATCCAGGGATTGGCTCCTGGATCTCGAATCCGGGATAAAAGGGGAAGCTGGCTGTGATTCCAGCACAGGAGAAGGGATTTCCTGGCATTCCTCCCACATTCCAGCTGGTTTGGAAGCGTTTCCTCCACCCCCTGGAATTCACAGCCACAGATCACCTCCGGAAATGCTCCAGGATTTTCCAGGAAAAGTGGGATAAAGCCTTCCAAAATCTGGGACTGGGATGAGCAGAAGGAGGAGGAGGATGAATCTCTCCCCATTCCCAGCACATTCCCAGTAAAGCTGCCAGCAGGGATTGGATGATGCAGTCCCGGGATGGATTCCCAGCATTTTAAAATTATTGGAAAAATGGGAAAAAAAAGTCCAGATTCCTCTGGAACAACACAGCCAGGAAAGAGAAGGAAAAGCAGGAATGTTAAAAACTGGGAAACACCTGGACAAGGCAGGAACTTGAAGAGGAAGAGGAAGGAGCCACCCTGGAATGGATGGAATGGGAAAAAAACAGCCTGGAATTCCCACCAATTTAAATCAATTATTGATTATTCCATGATGAATTTGGAAGTATCCTTAAATAAATATTTAAGAGGAGCCAATCCCACATTTTCCATGTCCTGAGCACCACCAAGCCTGGCTGTATCCACGAATAACCCAGCAGGAATTCCCACCTGAGCCCAAACCTGCAATTCCCACGTTATAAAAGCTGTTCCTGTAGAATATTCCCATTTTTTGGGAGCCATTCCCGGGCAGGAAACACTGGAATTCCCACGTTACCTCCTGCAGGGCTGTGGCTTTGTGTCCCGTCACCAGCCTGCACATGATGATGTGTTCCAACAAAATCACTTGGAATGAGGACAGGATGGGGCTGCAGTCCAGCACTGGGAAAGGAGCAGGAAGAATTCCATCAGGGATTTAAGGAATGTTTCAAATCCCACAAAAAAAAAAAACAACCAAAAAAAACCCCCAAAAGCTGATCTTTTTTGTACTCCAAAGTCACCAGCCAGCCTTAAAATCAGGTTTTTAATCTTAGTTTTAGTCTTAGGCTGACCCAGCAGCCCAACAAAGCTGAGGGATGGGTTTAAATGAGGAATAAATCACGGGATTTTCCTGGATTTCCCTGGAATCCAGCTGAATTCCGACCCCTTTTTCCTTACTTTTGAGCTTCTCCAGCTGCATGAGGGCTTTGTCCGTGTATTTCTGAGCCTTCTCCAGGTACCCTGCCTGCATGGAATGCATCACTGTCACCTGCAGGGAAGCACAGCACGGATTATCCACCTCGGGAATTTCCCCGGCATGGAATTCCCACAGGAACTTCCCTGGGAAGTTCTGGAGCATCCCAGGATGGTGGCAATGGATGATTTTTAAGCTCTTTCCCACCTCCAACCATTCCACGAATCCCAAAATTTATCTGTGTGGAGAGGGAAAGGCTGGGAATTCACAGAATTCCTCAAATCCCAGATTTTTAACATCATTAACACTGGAATCATTTCCAAGAAATGGAACAAAAATCCTTCAGCGATTCCAAGTCTAGCTCCCCTCATGTTAAGAAAATTAAGCCAAAGTGGCCTGATTTGTACAAATAACTCCATTTCCATCTAAGGCAGGTCCTAATTAATAAACCAATTAATTATTTATTCATTAATTCTCATTTCCAGTCTGGAATCTCCTCACACATCAAGCACCTCCGTCAGCATCACCCCACAGACGCTGAGGGAAAAACAGCATAAAGCAGCTGAGAAAATTAAGCTAAATTGCACAAATACCTCCATTTTCACATGACTGGGGCATTGATTAATAAACTAATTAATAATTAGTTAATCAGCCCCCATGTCCAGCCTGGAATCTCCTCACACCCTCCAGCAGCCCCCTCAGCATCACCCCACACACACTGAGGGAAAAACAGCATAAAGCAGCTGAGAAAATCAAGCCAAATTGTACAAATACCTCCATTTTCACTTGACTGGGGCACTGATTAATCAATTAATTCATTATTTACTCATTAATTCCCATTTCCAGCCTGGAATCTCCTCACACCCTGAGCAGCCCCCTCAGCCTCACCCCACAGATGCTGAGGGAAAACCAACACAAAGCAGCTGAGAAAATCAAGCCAAATTGTACAAATACCTCCATTTTCACATGACTGGGGCATTGATTAATAAACTAATTAATAATTAGTTAACCAGCCCCCATTTCCAGGCTGGAATCTCCTCACACATCGAGCACCTCCCTCAGCCTCACCCCACACACACTGAGGGAAAAACAGCATAAAGCAGCTGAGAAAATTAAGCCAAATTGTACAAATGCCTCCATTTTCACTTGACTGGGGCACTGATTAATCAATTAATTCATTATTTACCCATTAATACCCATTTCCAGGCTGGAATCTCCTCACAGATCGAGCAGCCCCCTCAGCATTACCCCACACACACTGAGGGAAAACCAGCATAAAGCAGCTGAGAAAATTAAGCCAAATTTCACAAACACCTCCATTTTCACATGACTGGGGCATTGATTAATAAACTAATTAATAATTAGTTAATCAGCCCCCATTTCCAGCCTGGAATCTCACACCCTCGAGCAGCCCCCTCAGCATCACCCCACACACACTGAGGGAAAACCAACACAAAGCAGCTCAGAAAATTAAGCCAAATTGTAAAAATACCTCCATTTTCACTTGATTGTGGCATTAATTAATCAATTAATTCATTATTCACTCATTAATTCCCATTTCCAGGCTGGAATCTCCTCACAGATCGAGCAGCCCCCTCAGCCTCACCCCACACACACTGAGGGAAAACCAGCAGGGAGCAGCTCCCAAACCCCTCCCTGCTGGCTCGGAACCACCCCGTGTCCCCTCATTAATTAGCAATTAGCGCTAACGAGGAGCTCTCACCAGGTAGACCAGCACACACATGTGCTCCTTGGGCAGCCAGTGGAAGAGGTCGGCGGGGTTGCTGGGCAGGATCTCGTCGTCGTGCAGGGTGGAGATGGTCTGGATGCACTGCTGCAGCTGCTTCAGGCACGGCTTCACGCTCTTCACCTGCCCCGGGGGACAATTCCCAGCGGGAATTCCTCACATTCCCGCTGCTGGAATGCTCTGGAGAAGGGGAACTTCCCAAGGGGGGGGGTGGGAATTCCCGGATTTAGGGGGTTTGGTTTAGAGGTTTGGGTTGGTTTAGCACTGATGAGCTCGGCGCTTCACGATGAACAGCAAGAGATGCTCAAAATATTCCCAAAATCCCCACAAAAGTTCCCGTTATCCCCTCCAACACCCCATGGAATCAATAGAGACCACCATGGGTATCAAAACACCACGGACAACACCCCCAAATTAATATCATCTCCTTACTCTTCGTTTAATTTAGTTTTAAAACCAACAAGAATTCGCTCCCGTGATTAAAAAAAAAATCCCTTCGCGGCTGGTTATTTTTTTTTTTTTTTTTGGGAAAAATCCCTCTCCCAAATTCCCAGCTGGAATGTGGGACGTACCTGGCCGGCATCCAGGTAATGTGTGACCTGCAGGACCAGGAAGAAGACTCGGAGGGATTCCTTCTGGATGGGATTGCCCTGCCAGTTCTCCACGATCTGCCCGCACAGCGTCAGCAGCGGGTGAACCTCCTGCAGCTTCCTCTCCATCAGCAGCAGCTGCAATTCCCAAGGGAAAATCCCGTTTTTCCCCAGGATAAACACTCTGGAATGAGTTTCCCCCTGGAAAACGTGGCTGCTTCACCCCTGGAATTGCCCAAAGGTAGGTTGGAGGAGACTGGGATAGCGGAAGGTGCGTCGCTGGTTTTTTTCCAAGGTAAATAATTCCGTGGATTCTCTAATTCCAGGAATTAGGATTGGGATGTTCAGCCCTTTCACCTCACCAGCTTTTCCCTCCCTCAAAAGCTCCAGGGAAAATTTGCAATGATCCTTTTATTTTTCCCCAAGAGAAAAAACAAGGGAAAAAAGCTGAATTTATCCATAAGAATCCTGTTTATCCCCTCCCCTCCTAAAAAGATCCTTTGGAATTTAGAATTAAATGGGAAATAATTTATTTAAAAACATCTTCCAACTCACCATCCCCTTGCTGAGCAGGAAGAGGGCTCTGGAATGAAAGAAAACGAAGTGAAATTCCAAAGGAAATTACTCCATCTCCCCCCTCCAAAAAAAAAAACCACCAGGAAAAAATAAAAATCTGCCTTTTTCTCCCTCGAAAAACAGGGGAAAATGAGAATTAAGGGATCTGATAGAGGAACTCCTAGGAAAATCAAGGAGGAAATTCCAGAGAATTCGGGGAGCAAATCCCAGGAATTCCAGCAGGAAATCCCAGGGGACTCAAGGAAGAAATTCTAGGAAATTAAGGCAGGAAATCCTAGGGCATTTGGGGAGGAAATTCCAGGAATTCCATCAGGAAATCTCAGGGAATTCAAGGAATAAATTCTAGGGAATTCAAGCAGGAAATGCAAGGAGAAAGTCACAGGGAATTCAGGGATGAAACCCCAGGGAATTCGGGGATGAAATTCCAGGAATTCAGGCAGGAAATCCCAGGGAATTCAGGCAGGGAATTCAGGCAGGAAATCCCAGGGAAGTCAGGGATGAAATCCCAGGGACCTCAGGGATGAAATCCCAGGAATTCAGGCAGGAAATGTCAGGAATTCAGCCAGGAGATCCCGGGAATCAGCACCTGGTGTACTCGGAGCCCACCACGCGGGCGTACTCGGCCCCCACGCCCAGCAGGTCGCAGGCCGACACCAAATCCTTCTCCAGGGTGTGGAGTTGCTGAAACAGGAAAATAAAAACGCCATAAAAACTCAGGATTCGCTCCGTGAATCCCAAAAAAAACGCCGTTAACCCCTGGATTTGCAAATCCCTGCTCCTCAAAGGAGTTTTTGATCCGTTTTCCAAAGGAATCTGCAGCGTTAAAAAGCTAAAAGGCATCGAATAACAGCGATTTTTTAGGGGATAACAGAATAAAAAGCTTCCACGCTGCTTTTAACGGGAATACAGGGTTTTTCCAAGGTTTTTTTCCCAAGGAATTGCTGCTCCAAGGACTCACAGCCAGCTGGAAGAGCAGCCTGCAGTGCCAGTAGGGAGTTTGCTGGGAGATCTGGATGGCTTTGCGCAGCAGGGGCTTGGCCGTGTCCACGGAATTCTGCAACACAAACACCCCCCAGTCAACGGAAATCCAGGATCCTGGAATTCCACAGCCTTGGAATTCCTGGGATAATCATGCTGAGTCCTCTGGGGAAGGTTGGGAATGAGGGATCAAACAGGAAAAGTTTGGGGCTGCTCCGTCCTTGGAATGTCCGAGGTAGGGTTGGATGGGATTGGAGAAATCTGGGATTTTGGGATAGTCTCCAGAATTGGGATTGGATGGGATTTAAGGTCTTTCTAATCCAAACCATTCCAGGGTATTTGGATTCAAAATCCCAGGAAATTATTTTGGAGGAAATCAGCCCAACTTCCTAACGGCAAAACACAAAATTTGGGATGCTCCAAATGGGGCTTCCCAAGGAAGGAGCCTAAAACACAGAAAGGAAGACTTTGGAGAAGGATTGGAGGGACAGGACACAGGGAATGCATTCCCAGATGGGATTTTGGGATGGAATTCCTCCCTGGGAGGGTGGGATGGGGCTGGGATAGAATTCCCAGAGCAGCTGGGGCTGCCCCATCCCTGGAATTGTCCAGGTTGGAGCAACCTGGGAGAGGGGAAGGTGCCCTCCCCATGGAACTGGACAATCCTTCAGGTCCTTTCCAACCCAAATCCCTCCAGGATTCCAGATTCCTGAGGAAAATCCTGGATTTTCCTCCCTTCCTCCCCTGAAATCAGAATTTCTCTACCGAGGACTAAAAAATGTCTTTGACCAAGCAAAATCCTTTTGCAATGGGAAACTCTTCTCACAATTCCAGCAAAAACTTCCTCGGTTAGGATGGAGAAAAGCCTCTCATCCCAGAAATGTGATTTTTCACGGGAATATCCAGCTCCAAACCCGAATTCAAGGGGCACAGAGGGGTTTTTGGGGTTTCTCTCACCTCCTGGCAGTAGAGCTCCGACAGCAAACTGGCTGCCTCAAACTTCACATCCTCAAACTGGGGGATCTGGCACCGGGGTTAAGGAAACAACAAAATCCAGGTGGGAAACAGCAGCAAAACCTCCAAAAACCCTCAGGAAAACCGGGCTGGATGGGATCTAAGGTCCCTTCCAACCCAAACTCCGTGCTTTTGTGAAAGCAGTGACAAAGTGGATTAAAAACCCCCACTCCATGCCCCCAGCCCAGGTCCTTGAAGGCGTTTTGGGAGTTTCCTTGGAGGTGTTCTGAGCTCGGAGCCCTGACTGGATCCTGGGAAAAGGATACCTGCTGGGATATCAGCCACTGCAAGAGAACACAGCGGGTTGGGTTGGCATTAGAACCCACCAGCACTGCCTTGCTGCCCTCCCACTGCCCCCTTTCCCTGCTCCCCATCTTTTCCAGCCGCCAGCACCCCCTCGGCCGCCCCTTCCCCTGCTTTGTACCTTCTCCAAGTGCCCACGGCCCCGTTCCCACCGCTGCCAACCCTTTCCACACGGCCTGGCCCCCGGCTCTTCCCCGTTCCCCAGCCCCCCGCAGCCGCCCTGTCCCGCTCACCGCCTTCTCCAGGTGCCCGCGGGCCTGGTCGCCGTTGCGGGTGTGGTGGTAGAGGACGGAGCCGAGCTGGAG
This sequence comes from Periparus ater, assembly GCA_032357785.1. NCBI lineage: Eukaryota > Metazoa > Chordata > Aves > Passeriformes > Paridae > Periparus > Periparus ater. Next base: position 1,818,981 of record CM063635.1, on the reverse strand, counting down.
GTGCGTGCGGGCCTCCATGCGGGCCGGGGGCTTGCGGGGCAGCACGGCCTGCAGGCAGTGCACGCACAGCCGCACCTTGGGCGGGCTGGACGTGCGGAAATGCTCGGCCAGGCCCAGCAGCGCCAGGTACCACGACTCGCCCGCGGCCGCGCCGCCGCCCGATCCCGAGCCCGGCGCAGGCCCGGCTGCGCCGCCGCCACCTCCGGCACCTCCGCCGCCGCCTCCGGCACCACCCGCGGCTCCCGCCGCCTCCCCGGAGCCGCTCCCGCCGCCTCCCGCCGGCTGCGGCGGCTGCTGAGGCGGCGGCGGCTGCTGAGGGGCCGCCGCGCCCGCCGCCACCGCCGCCATCTTGGGGCCGCCGACAACACCGCCGCGAGGCGCGGGGCACGACGGGAGTTGGAGTCTCACCACCTCAGGAGCGGAAGGGAGCTGGGAGTTGTAGTCCGCCTTTTCGCACCGATAGGATGCGGAGCAAACTCCGGAAAGACCTTAGCGGCGGAGCCGCCAGAGCGGGGCGGTTCGGCCGCCCCGCGAGCTGGGCTCGGTGCGCCAGGAGGAGCGGGGAGACCGGCGGGATGGCCCCCCTGAGAAACTACATCTCCCAGGGGGGCTTGCGGCGGCGCGGCCCCGGCGCGGCGCGCCCGGCGCGGGGCATGCTGGGACGGGGGCTCCAAAATGGACAACCACAGGGATGCGCCAGGTACGGCCCGGGCCGGGCGGCTCCGGCCGCTCCCGGCTCTGCCCCGGCCCTCTCGGGGCTCTGCTCCGCTCCTCCCGCCTCGCTGCCATCCCTCAGCTCGGCCCCAGCGTTCCCGGAGCTCCGGGAGCTGAGGGTGGGGGTGTGCCGGCAGAGTCGGGGGCTGAGGGAGGTTCCCCGTTAAATTCCCCCCTTTTTTCCCGCAGCGGAGCCCAGGCGGGAGTTCGGGATGGATCCCCGCGTTCGTTCCTGGCTCGTTTTCCCGTAGGGAAGCCGGGCTGGTGTTTCGGGATGGTTCCTCTGCTAATTTCCCTCTCTTTTCCCACAGAAAAACCGAGTCGGGGGTCCGGGAGGATGTCCCCGTTATTTTTCCTCCGTTTTTCCCACAGGGAAGCAGAGTCGGTAGCTCGGGGACGCTCCGCTGTTTATTTTTCCTCTTTTTTTTTCCCACAGGAAGACCAACTGTTCATTGCCTGTCTCTTTTCCCGTAGGAAAGCTGAGCTGATGGTCCGTGGAGACCCCACTGTTGATTTTGTGTTTTTCTCCTTTTTTTTTCCATAGGGAAGCTGATTTTGGGATGATCCCACAGTTTATTCCTTCCCTTTTCCCACAGCGAGAGCGAGCCTTGGTTCGGGATGATCCCCGTGTTAATCTGCTCTCTTTTCCTGTAGGAAATACGAGCCTTGATTTGGGATGGTTTCCCCGTTAATTTTCCCCCTTTTCCCACAGGAAAGATGAATTTGCAGTGGTCCCTACTCTAATCCTGCTTTTTTTCCCTCAGGGAAGCTGAATTCGGGATGGTCCCTACTCTTATCCCGCCTTTTTCCCTCAGGGAATGTGAGCCTTCATTTAGGATGGTCCCTATTAAATCCTACTCTTTTCCCATAGGAAATGCGCACCTAGATTTGGGATGATCCGTGTTAAATCCCACCTTTTTCCCTTAGGGAAGGCGGCCCTTGAATTAGGATGATTCCTTTAATTCCCCCCACTTTTCCCCTCAGGGAATGCCCCCCTGGATTCCCGACAGTTCATTTCCGTGCTAATTCCTGCCCTTTTCCCTCAGGGGGAAGGCGACCCCTGAATTTAGGATGATTCCTGTTAATTCCCCCCACCTTTTCCCTCAGGGAATGTGCACCTGGGTTTGGGATGATCAGTGTTAAATCCCACCTTTTTTCCTTAGGGAATGTGCCCCTGGATTCCGGACAATTCCCATGCTAATTTCCGCCTTTTCCCCTCAGGGAATGCGCCCCTGGATTCCGGACAATTCCCATGCTAATTCCCGCCCTTTTCCCTCAGGGAAGGTGGCCCTTGAATTAGGATGATTCCTTTAATTCCCCCACTTTTCCCATAGGAAATGCACACCTAGATTTGGGATGATCCGTGTTAAATCCCACCTTTTTCCCTCAGGGAATGCACCCCTGGATTCCGGACAATTCCCATGCTAATTCCCGCCCTTTTCCCTCAGGGAAGGCGGCCCTTGAATTAGGACGATTCCTTTAATTCCCCCCCTTTTCCCACGGGGAATGCACCCCTGGATTCCGGACAATTCCCATGCTAATTCCCTCCTTTTCCCTCAGGGAAGGCGAGCCGGTGGTTCGGAGTGTCCCAATCCAAGTCGGCCAAGACCAGCGTGAACATCCTGCAGCAGGAGGAGCTGATAGCCCAGAAAAAACGGGAAATCGAGGCCCGGCTGGAGCAGCAGGCGCGGCAGAATTCCCTCAGCATCCCGCAGCTCCCGCTGCTCGGAGAGTACGCGGGAATTCCAGGAATCCCGGGATTCCGGCCGCCAGCAAACGGCGGAGAGTGGGAAGCGGGGTTGGGGGTGGAAAATCCCAGTTTTGGTGGGGCAGAGGGAGGAAAATCGCAATTTTAATGGAGCAAGGAAGGAAAATCACAATTTTAGTGGAAAATCCCAGTGCTGGTGGATTAGGGAGCAAATATCCCGATTTTAATGGAGCAGAAAGAGGAATGTCATAGTTTTGGTGGATTAGGGAGCAAAAACCATGATTTTAATAGAGCAGAAGGAGGAAAATCCTGGTTTTGGTGGGTTAGGGAGCAAAAATCCCAGTTTTAACAAAGCAGAGTAGGAAAATCCCAGTTTTAACAGAGATGGGATTAATTTTAGTGGAGCACTAGTTTTGGTGGAGCAGAGGGAGGAAAATCCCAATTTTAATGGAGAAAGAAGGAGATTCAGAATTCTTTTGGAAATTTGGTTGTGGGTGAGGAAAATGACCAATTCCAGGGGTTTTCCCTGTCCTGTATCCCACATGGGAAGGGCTGGGAAGTTCCCAGTTTCCAGCTCCTGTTTTTCTGTCCCCGCTCAGCGACGATGGCTCCGAGAACGAGGCCTCAGTGTCCAACAAGTTTGTGAACGATGGGAGCTTTCTGCAGCAATTCCTGAAGCTCCAGAGGGAAAAATCCAATGCTGGTAGGTCCTTCCTTTCCCATCCCAAACCTGGGATTCCCAGGAAATCTGTCCCCTTCATTCCACCCACAGAAACTGCCCCAAATCCCCCCAAGAATTCTGGTAATTACCTAGCCCAAACCCCAAGATTCCCAGGAATAATTTCCTTTTGTTTTCCCCTCGGAAACTGCCCCAAATCCCCACAAGAATTCCAGGAATGCCCCAGCCCCAAACCTTGGAAAGAATCCGGTGCTGCTGGGGAAGTGGCTGGGCCAGGCCCTGAGCCTTTTCCACATGAAATTTGGGGTTCCAGGATAAATTTCGCTTCATTTTCTCCACAGAAACTGCCCCAAATCCCCCCAACAACTCCAGGAATGCCCCAGCCTCAATTCCCGGGAAGAAGCAGCCAGAGCAGGCCCTGACCTGGATCCTTCAGGCCTGGAGCCTTTCCCATCCCAAACCCAAAATTCCCAGGAATAATTTCCCCTTTCTTTTCCCCTCAGAAACTCCTCCAAATCCCCCCAACAGCTCCGGGAATGCCCCAGCTCCAAACCTCAGGAAGAAGCAGCTGGAGCAGGCCCTGAGCTGGATCCTCCAGGCGTGGAGCCTTTCTCACACCAAACCCGGGATGCCCAGGAATAATTTCCCTTCATTTTCTCCACAGAAACTCCTCCAAATCCCCCCAACAACTCCAGGAATACCCCAACCCAAACCCAAAATTCCCAGGAATAATTTCCCTTTTATTTTTCCCTCAGAAACTCCTCCAAATCCCCCCAGCAATTCTGGGAATGCCCCAGCCCCAAACCCCGGGAAGAAGCAGCCGGAGCAGGCCCTGAGCCGGATCCTCCAGGCCTGGAGTCTCTCCCACACTAAATTTGGGATTCTCAAGAATAATTTCCCTTCATTTTCTCCACAGAAACTCTTTCAAATCCCCCCAACAGTTCTGGGAATGCCCCAGCTCCAAACCTTAGGAAGAAGCAGCCGGGCCAGGCCCTGAGCTGGATCCTCCAGGCCTGGAGTCTCTCCCACATTAAACCTGGGATTCCCAGGAATAATTTCCCCTTTCTTTTCCCCTCAGAAACTCCTCCAAATCCCCCCAACAGCTCCGGGAATGCCCCAGCCCCAAACCCCGGGAAGAAGCCGGCGCTGCTGGGGAAGCGGCCGGGCCAGGCCCTGAGCCGGATGCTCCAGGCCCGGAGCCTCTCCCATCCCAAACCCAGCCCTGTCCTGAGCCGCCTCAGCGTCTTCCAGGGCCCCGATGAGGATGAGGAAGAGGATTACGAGCAGTGGTTGGAAATCAAAGGTCAGTGGCAGCTCCTGCTCTGGGGCTGGAGCTGGGAATGCCCATTCCAGGATAGGGGATCAGCGAGGACAGGATTCCCTGAGTTCCAGTGGAAAATGGGACGGGTTTTTATCCTGGGATGGGGGATCAGCGAGGACAGGATTCCCTGAGTTCCAGTGGGAAATGGGATGGGTTTTTATCCTGGGATGGGGGATCAGCGAGGACAGGATTCCCTGAGTTCCAGTGGAAAATGGGACGGGTTTTTATCCTGGGATGGGGGATCAGCGAGGACAGGATTCCCTCAGGCCCAGCAGAAAGTTGGGTGGATTTTTGCTGGGATAAGGAATCAGTTTGGGACAGGATTCCCTGAGTTCCAGTGGAAAATGGGATGGGTTTTTATCCTGGGCCAGGGGATCAGTTTGGGACAGGATTCCCTGAGTTCCAGTGGGAATTTGGGGTGGGTTTTATTCAGGATAAGGGACCAGAGAGGGCCAGGATTCCTTCCCAGGATATGGCTCAGTTTGGGGCAGGATTTGGGATGGTTTTATTCCAGGATAAGGAATCCGTTTGGGACAGGATTCCCTCAGTTCCAGTGGAAAGCTGCTTATTTTATCCCAATTTTCCATAAATTTCTCTTCCCAGCAGAATTTTGGGGCAGATTTCTCCTTTCTGGAGTAGAAATTCCCATAGTTAACACCGGTGGCCTCCTCCAAATCCAACCAAAATCTGAGAAATGAAATTCCTGACATTTTAGCCGTGAGATTCAATTTTAAATATGAAATTCCTGATATTTCAGATATTCCTGACCTTCCTTGAGCTCAATATTTAAATATTCCTGACCTCAGGCTGGAAGGATTTCTCTTCTCCAAATTATCCGAGGGCTCGGCCGACCAAAAATTTGGGAAAATAACAAAAAGGGAGGAAAATGTTTCGTTTTAATGGATTTGGTGGGTGGCAAATCTTAAAAATTCCAATTTGCACCTTTGGAATGTTGTGCCAAGTGCCAGGCCCTCCAGGAAATCCTAATTCTTGTCCTTAAAATGGGATTTTAGGGGGTTTAAGTGCTGGAAATCGAGGAATTCGTTTGGGAGCGTGCAGGGAAAAATCCGTGTGTGAATAAATCAAATTAAAATTCAAAAGCACGCAATTGTGCCCAGGTAAAATCCAAAATCCAGGTAAGAAAATCTCACCTGTAGGCCCCGAGTGCTTGGAAAAACCAGGATGTGGCAGGAATTATCCCGGATTTTATTGGGATAACCCAGGCCAGGAAGGCCCGAGGCAGATTTGCCTCCGGAAATGGGAATTTCACGGGTGGGTTTGAAGGGATAAAAGGAGCTCAGCGAGTCACGCTCGGCTTTGTGGCCTCGTTTATCCATTCCCAAAATCCCATGGAAGCCTTTTCTGCTGGGATTTGTAGCTGCGTAATCCGGGGAATTCGGGATTGGAGCGTGAAAGGCGCTCGGAAAAAACCGGGAAAACGCAGAGAGCTGAGGTGGGTTCTCCTTCCTTTCAGGAATTTGGGGCTGCTGATCCCCTTGGATCTGCTCTGTGCTTCCCAAAATTCCCCAAATCCTGTGGGAATTCCTGGGCACAGAAGCCAAACTCCTCCAGGGTTTTGGGGTTTTTTTTGGGGGGAGCTGGGAAAGCTGCTGCTCCGGCCCCACAGCGTGGAATGTTCCGGGAATGAGCTGGGAATGGTTTGGCAGCTGGAATCTGGATTAAAAACCAGCTCCTGCTCCTTCCCTGCTGGGATTTGGAGGGGATAAATCCAGCAGGAGCCAAATCTGCCACGATTAGAGCTGGGATGAGCTGGGAGCAACTGGAACTCCCAAACTGGGGTGGGATGGAGCATTCCCAATCCCTGGAAGTGCCCAGGTGGGAGAAGGGAAATTCCAGGGACACCTTGGAGCTGCTTCCTGTCCCTAAAGGGGCTCTGGGAGAGCTGGAGAGGGATTTGGGATCAGGGATGGAATCCCAGCACACAGGGAATGGGTTCAAACTGGGAAAGGGAATTTGGGAAGGAATTCCTGGCTGGGAGGGAATGGGCTGGAATTCCCAGGGAAGCTCCATCCCTGGGAGTGCCCAAGAAAAGTGGGAAAAGAAGAAGCTCCAGGGAAACCTCAGAGCCTAAAGGGGCTCCGGGAGAGCTGGAGAAGGATTTGGGATAAGGGATGGAATGCCATGACACAGAGAAATGGAATTTGGGAAGGAATTCCTGGCTGGGAGGGTGGGAAGCAAATAGGCTGAAATTCCCAGAGAAGCTGGAAGTGCCCAAGCAAAGATCAGGATAAGCAAAAAAACACCGGAATGAGCTGAAAACTCCCCAAAAACCTTGGAGATTCCCCTGTAGGAACCCTCAGCAAACAGCTCAGGAACCCCTCAAAAACCCCAAAATTCCAACACAAACACCTTTCAACAGCTTCCCGCCCCGTCTCATCCTTTCTCTCCCCATATTCCCGCGTGCCTGCTCCGTGGTTTTCGGCAGTAATTCCCTGTTTCCCGTTTGGGGGCAGTTGAACCCCAAGTACTGACAGCATCCTTAAAGTTTTGCCCCCAGAGGACTCGGAGACGCGGCAGGTGGTGGAAAAGCTGGCCAGGTTCGTGGCTGAGGGCGGCCCCCAGCTCGAGAAGGTGGCCATGGAGGACTACAAGGATAATCCCGCTTTTTCGTACGTTCCGGAGCCGCTCCCGGCCGGGAAAACGGCGCCTCTGAGGAGGGGGGAGATGGGCTGGGGATGGGGAGCGTTCCTGGGGTGGGGGAAAGGGTTGGGGTCCCCAAGGGGGAAGGTTTGGGGTCCTTGTTCTTCCCTGAGGGGGAAAGTTTGGATTTGAGGTGGAAAAGTTTGAGGTTCCTGTTCTTCCCCAAGGGGGAAAGTTTGGGGCTTTTTCTTCCCTGAGGGAGAAAGTTTGGATTTGGGGTGGAAAAGTTTGGGGTTCTGGTTCTTCCCCAAGGGGGAAAGTTTGGGGTCCTTGTTATTCCCTGAGGGGGAAAGTTTGGATTTGAGGTGGAAAAGTTTGGGGTTCTGGTTCTTCCCTGAGGGGGAAAGTTTGGATTTGAGGTGGAAAAGTTTGGGGTTCCTGTTCTTCCCCAAGGGGGAAAGTTTGTAGTTCTTGTTCTTCCCTGAGGGGGAAAGTTTGGGGTCCTTGTTCTTCCCCAAGGGGGAAAGTTTAGGTTTGAAGAGGGGGGGAAAGTTGGGGTTCTCGTTCTTCCCCAAGGGGGAAAGTCTGGGGTTCTGGTTCTTCCCTGAGGGGGAAAGTTTGGATTTGAGGTGGAAAAGTTTGGGGTTCTGGTTCTTCCCCAAGGGGGAAAGTTTGGGGTCCTTGTTATTCCCTGAGGGAGAAAGTTTGGATTTGAGGTGGAAAAGTTTGGGGTTCTGGTTCTTCCCTGAGGGGGAAAAGTTCAGGTTTGAAGTGGGGGGAAAGTTGGGGTTCTTGTTCTTCCCTGAGGGGGAAAGTCTGGGGTTCTTGTTCTTCCCAAAGGGGAAAAGGTTTAGGTTTCAGGGGGGGAAAAGTTTGGGGTTTTTGTTCTTCCCTGAGGGGAAAAAGTTTAGGTTTGAAGCAGGGGGGAAAGTTGGGATTCTCGTTCTTCTCTGAGGGGGAAAGTTTGGATTTGAGGTGGAAAAGTTTGGGGTTCTGGTTCTTCCCTGAGGGGGAAAATTTGGGGTTCTCGTTCTTCCCTGAGGTGGGAAAGGTTTAGGTTTGAGGGGGAGGAAAAGTTTTGGGTTCTCGTTCTTCCCCAAGGGGGAAAGTTTGTGGTTTTTTTCTTCCCTGAGGGAGAAAGTTTGGATTTGAGGTGGAAAAGTTTGTGGTTCTTGTTTGTCCCTGAGGGGGAAAGTTTGGGGTTCTTGTTCTTCCTTGAGGGGGAAACATTTAGGTTTGAAGTGGGGGAAAAAGTTTGGGGTTCTCGTTCTTCCCCAAGGGGGAAAGTTTGGATTTGAGGTGGAAAAAAGTTTGGGGTTCTCGTTCTTCCCTGAGGGGGAAAGTTTGGATTTGAGAGGAAAAAAAAATTGGATTTGAAGGAGGGAAAAGTTTGGGTTTGTGGGGGAAATGTTTGGGGTTCTTGTTCTTCCCTGAGGAGTGGAAAACTTTGGATTTGAAGGGGGAAAACTTTGGATTCACTGTGAATTTTTCCCTGTGAGGGTGAAAAGTTTGGATTTGAGAGGGAAAAGTTTGGATTTGAGGGTGAAAAGTTTGGATTTGAGGGTGGAAAAGTTTGGATTTGAGGGTGGGAAAGTTTGGATTTAAGGTGTGGAAAAGTTTTTTTAATCCCAGCACTGGTGGGCATGGGGAAATTAGAGATTCCTCTTTAATTTCCCTTCAAGCAACAAAAATTTGGTTGCAAATCCTTGGATTAAAACTCCAAAATCCAATTCCATGTTTTGAGTGGATTCTGAGTAATTCCTCCATTTGTCCATGTGGGAGTTGGAGCTGTTCCTATGCCAGAATATCCGTATTTGGATAATTATTCCTCTTTCTTTCCCTCTTTTCCAGGTTTTTGCATGATAAGAACAGCAGGGAATTCCTTTACTACAGGAAGAAAGTGGCAGAAATAAGGAAAGAAAATCAAAATTCCCAGGCAGCCTCTTCCAAAAAGGTAATTCCCACTAAAATCTGGGGAATGGGAACAGCACGAGGGAAATTTGGGATTTATTTAGGACTGGAGTGGAAATTTGGGGTTGGAGTAGCCGCCCTTTTCCAGGTGAGATTTGGGATTTTTCCAAAGGGAATTTCCCCCTGAAAGTGAGGGGAGGAGGAGTGGGATTCTTGGGAATTTGGAGTTTTCCAAAGGATTTCCTGTTATTCCTGAGGAATTCAGGGGCAAAATCTGAAATTAGGGATAATTCCAGGTGCTGGAATCCTTTGGAAAAGTGCCTGAGACAGGAAAAAAACCCAAAATTTGTAATTAGGGATAATTCCAGGTGGTTTAATTATAGGGAAAAGTGTCTGAGACAGGGAAAATTTGGGATTTGGGAGCCCAAAGCTGCCTTATCTCTCATCTCTCCCACCCCTGCTCCCAAACTCAGGTTTAAACCAAAATTTCTGTGCTGTTAAACTGGTTTTGTATCAATTCTCCCCCTTTAAACCCACTTTAAGCCTCACTGGGCTCCTTAGGCTGGGTTGGGCCCCATCCCTGACCCCAAACTGGGTTTTAAACCGAATCTTTTTTATTTTGAACTGTTTTTGTACTAATTCTCCCCCTTAAAATCCAACTTTAGGCCTCACTGGGGTCCTTAGGCCCCATCTCTGACCCCAAATTGGGTTTTAAGCCAAATCTTTTATATTTTAAACTGGTTCTGTACCAATTCTCCCCCTTTAAATCTGACTTTATGCCTCCCTGGGGTCCTTAGGCTGGGTTAGGCCCCATCCCTGACCCCAAATCGGGTTTTAAACCAAATCTTTCATATTTTGAACTGTTTCTGCACCACTTTTCCCCCTTTAAATCTGACTTTAAGCCTCCCTGGGGTCCTTACGCCCCATCTCTGACCCCAAATTGGGTTTTAAACCAAATTTTCTGTACTTTGAAGTGTTTCTGTACCAATTCTCACCCTTTAAACCCGACTTTAAGCCTCCCTGGGGTCCTTAGGCTGGGTTAGGCCCCCTCCCTCCTCCCCAGACTCCCATCTAAACGGAACTTTTTTGTGTTTTGAACTGTTTCTGTACCACTTCTCCCCCTTTGAAGCCCGGCTCGAGGCCTCCCGGGGGCGCTTGGGCCGGGCTTGGCTGGGCGGGGCTGAGGCGGGCCCAGGACTAATCCCTGCCCAAAGTTTCCCCCCCAGCCGAGCTGGAGACGCGGCGCTCGGCCGAGAAACTGGCGCAGATGGTGGCGGCGGGGGGGCCCGAGGTGGAGGCCATCGCCCTGCAGAACAACAGGGAGAACCCCGCCTTCAGGTAGGGAACAACTCCTGGCTCCTGGGGGCTGCTTTTCCTGGGAATTTCCAGGGAATAATTCCCTGGGAAAAGCGTGGGAGTTCAGGGTTTGTTGGGACACAGTGGCAGGAGTTGTGGGGGTTCAGGTTTGGGGTGCAGAGGGGGATGAGAACGACAGGGAGAACCCCACCTTCAGGTAGGGAACGATTCCCGGCTCTTGGGGGCTGCTTTTCCTGGGAATAATTCCCTGGGAATTCTCTGGGAAAAGCGTGGGAATTCTGGGGTTGAGGTTTTGGGGCGGTGAGAGTTGAGGGGTTCAGGTTTAGGGTGCAGAGGGGCTGAGAACAACAGGGAGAACCCCGCCTTCAGGTAGGGAACGATTCCCGGCTCCTGGGGGGATTTTCCTGGGAATTCCTAGGGAATAATTCCCTGGGAAAAGCGTGGGAGTTCAGGGTTTATTGGGACACAGTGCCAGGAGTTGGGGGTTCAGGTTTGGGGTGCAGAGGGGGATGAGAACAGCGGGGCAATCCCTGCCTTCAGGTAGGGAACGATTCCCAGCTCCTGGGGGCTGCTTTTCCTGGGAATTCCCTGGGAATAATTCCCTGGGAAAGGTGTGGGAGTTCAGGGTTTATTGGGACACAGTGCCAGGAGTTGGGGGTTCAGGTTTGGGGTGCAGAGGGGGATGAGAACAGCGGGGCAATCCCTGCCTTCAGGTAGGGAACAATTCCCGGCTCCTGCGGGCTGCTTTTCCTGGGAAGGCTCTGGGAATGTTCTGGGAATGCAGTGAAGAAGGCTCTGGGAATGCCCTGGGAATGTTCTGGGAATGTTCTGGGAATGCAGCAAAGAAAACTCTGGGGATGCCTTGGGAATTCCTTGGGAATGTTTTGGGAATGCAGTGAAGAAGGCTCTGGGAATGTTCTGGGAATTCCCTGGGAATGCCCTGGGAATGTTCTGGGAATGCCATGGGAATTCCCTGGGGATGCTGTGGGAATTCCCTGGGGATGCCGTGGGAATGCTGTGGGAATTTCCTGGGAATGCCATGGGAATTCCCTGGGGATTCCCTGGGAATGCCGTGGGAATTCCCTGGGGATTCCCTGGGGATGCTGTGGGAATTCCCTGGGAATGCCGGTGCATTCCGGCCGCTCCCGCTCCGGCAGGTTCCTGTACGAGCCGCACAGCAAAGGGCACCGCTACTACCGCCAGAAACTGCAGGAGCTGCGCAGGGCCCGCGCCGGGGGCTCCCCTTTTCCCGGCAATTCCCCTTTTCCCGGAAATTCCCCTTTTCCCAGCAATTCCCCTTTTCCCGGGGGCTCCCCTTTTCCCGGGAATTCCCCTTTTCCCGGAGAATCCGGCCTCAAACCCGAGGCTTCTCCCTCCCCCGTGTGCTTCCCGCCCCTCCCCATCCCCATCCCGCCGCCTCTTCCCGCTCCTCTTCCCGCCGCTCTTCCCATTCCCTCGGCCTCTCCTGCCCCATCCTCATCCTCCTCCTCCCCTCCGGATCAGCCGGCCCTGAATCCCGCTCCGATCCCAAATCCCGCTCCGATCCCAAATCCCGCTCCGATCCCAAATCCCGCTCCGATCACGAATCCGGCCATGACCCCAAATCTGGCCGCGATCCCGAATCCGGCTCCAATCCCAAATGCGGCTCCCATCCCGAATCCGGCCGCGATCCCGAATCCGTCCGCGAGCCCCAATCCGTGCTGGAGCCCCGGGGCCGGCGCGATCCCGAATCCCGGCGCGGGCAGCAGCAAGAGGAAGAGGAAGAGCCGCTGGGGGCCGGAGGAGGAGAAGGTGGAGCTGCCCCTGCCCCAGCTGGTGCAGCAGCTGGAGTCACCCACACCCCTCTCAGGTCAGGGGATGATTCCCGGGAATTCCTGGGAATTCTGTGTGTCCAGAGGATTGGGATTGCCCAGGAATTCTGTGTGTCCGGGGGATTGGGATTGCCTGGGAATTCCTGGGAATTCTGTGTATCCGGGGGATTGGGATTGCCCAGGAATTCTGTGTGTCCGGGGGATTGAGATTGCCTGGGAATTCCTGGGAATTCTGTGTGTCCAGAGGATTGGGATTGCCCAGGAATTCCTGGGAATTCTGTGTGTCAGGGGGATTGGGATTGCCTGGGAATTCCTGGGAATTCTGTGTGTCAGGGGGATTGGGATTGCCTGGGAATTCCTGGGAATTCTGTGTCTGGGGGATTGGGATTGGCATTTCCTGGGAATTCTGTGTATCCGGGGGATTGGGATTTCCTGGGAATTCCATCCATGGAATCCTCCCCAGCCGGGCTGGGCTAAGGGAAGGAGGAAGGGGATGATCCCGGAGGTGGTTGCCGAGGTGGGATTGGGTTTTTCCCAAGGTTTTTTCCCTGTTTTTCCCTGCAGTTCAGGACCTGAAGGGGCTGGGATACGAGAAGGGCAAACCCGTGGGATTGGTGGGAGTCACGGAGCTCTCCGAGGCCCAGAAGAAGCAGCTGAAGGAGCAGCAGGAGGTGATTCCCAAAAATCCTCCCCAGGGAATGATTCCCATCCTGGGAACAGCGGGAAGAGCAGAGGGTTTGGGGAATAAGGAGCTTTCCAGCCCTGGAATCCCAAATCCCGGCCCTGAAATCCCAAATCCCGGCCCCGAAATCCCAAATCCCGGCCCCAAAATCCCAAATCCCGGCCCTGGAATCCCAAATCCCTGCCCTGAAATCCCAAATCCCAGCCCTGGAATCCCAAATCCCAGCCCTGGAATCCCAAATCCCGGCCCTGAAATCCCAAATCCCGGCCCTGAAATCCCAAATCCCGGCCCCGAAATCCCAAATCCCGGCCCCGGAATCCCAAATCCCAGCCCCGGAATCCCAAATCCCGAAGGAGCTTTCTTGCCTGCTGCCATTCCCGTGTCATTCCTGCCGATCCCACTGCCATTCCCATGCTATTCCCAGTATCATTCCCACGCCGTTCCCTTTGAGATTCCCGCTGTTCCCATTGGGATTCCCGTTCCCACTGGGATTCCTGTTCCCATTGGGATTCCCGTTCCCGTTCCCACTGGGATTCCTGTTCCCAATGGGATTCCCGTTCCCATTCCCACTGGGATTCCCGCACCGTTCCCACTGGGATTCCCGTTCCCACTGGGATTCCTGTTCCCATTGGGATTCCCATTCCCATTCCCGTTGGGATTCCCGTTCCCGTTGGGATCCCCGTTCCCGTTGTGATTCCTGTTCCCATTGTGATTCCCATTCCCATTGTGGTTCCCGTTGTGATCCCCATTCCTGTTGTGATCCCCATTCCTGTTGTGATTCCCATTCCCCTTGGGGTCCCTGTTCCCATTGGGATTCCCGTTCCCACTGGGATTCCTGTTCCCATTCCCATTGGGATCCCCGTTCCCGTTGTGATTCCCATTCCCATTGTGGTTCCCGTTGTGATTCCCGTTCCCGTTGTGATTCCCGTTCCCATTGTGGTTCCCGTTGTGATTCCCGTTGTGATTCCCGTTCCTGTTGTGATTCCCGTTCCTGTTGTGATTCCTGTTCCCATTGTGATTCCCGTTCCCATTGTGGTTCCCGTTGTGATTCCCGTTGTGATTCCCGTTCCTGTTGTGATTCCCGTTCCTGTTGTGATTCCTGTTCCCATTGTGATTCCCGTTCCCATTGTGGTTCCTGTTGTGATCCCCATTCCCGTTGTGATTCCCGTTCCCATTGTGATCCCCATTCCCATTCCCGTTGTGATCCCCGTTCCCGTTGTGATTCCCATTCCCGTTGTGATCCCCATTGTGATTCCCGTTCCTGTTGTGATCCCCGTTCCCACTGTGATTCCCGTTCCCGTTGTGATTCCCATTCCCATTCCCGTTGTGATCCCCATTGTGATTCCCATTCCCGTTGTGATCCCCATTCCCACTGTGATTCCCGTTCCTGTTGTGATTCCCATTCCCGTTCCCGTTGCGATCCCCGTTGCAGATGCAGCAGATGTACGACATGATCATGCGGCACAAGCGGGCGATGCAGGAGATGCAGCTGCTGTGGGAGCGGGCGCTGCAGCAGCACCAGCACGGCTACGACAGCGACGAGGAGGTGGACAGCGAGCTGGGAACCTGGGAACACCGCCTGCGGCGCATGGAGATGGACAAAACCCGCGGTGGGAATTCCAGGAATTCCGGGACAGGGGAGGGGTGAAACCCGTGGTGGGAATAACAGCTGGAATTCCGGGACAGGGGATGGGGATGGACAAAACCCGCGGTGGGAATTCCGGGAATTCTGGGAGAGGGGAGGGGTGAAACCTGTGGTGGGAATAACGGGAATTCCTAATGGAGATGGACAAAACCCACGGTGGGAACAACAGCGGGAATTCCGGGACAGGGGATGGATGAAACCCACGGTGGGAATAACAATGGGAATTCCGGGAGAGGGGATGGGGATGGACAAAACCCGCGGTGGGAACAACAACGGGAATTCCGGGACAGGGGAGGGACAGAATCCATGGTGGGAATGCTGGGAATTCCTAATGGGGATGGGCAGAACCCGCGGTGGGAACAACAGCGGGAATTCCGGGACAGGGGATGGGGATGGACAAAACCCACGGTGGGAATAACAGCGGGAATTCCGGGAGAGGGGAGGGGTGAAACCTGTGGTGGGAATAACGGGAATTCCTAATGGAGATGGACAAAACCCGCGGTGGGAACAACAACGGGAATTTCGGGAGAGAGGAGGGACAAAACCCGCCTTGGGAATGCTGGGAATTCCCAGTGGGAGAGGGGATGGGCAGAACCCCTGGTGGGAATAACGGGAATTCTCAATGGGGGGATCCCAATCCATGGGAATTCCGGCCAGGGGTAGGAGACCCATCCTGGGAATTCGGGCCTGGGAGTGGGACTGGCATTCCACAGGGAATTCCAGCCTTGAGTATTCCAGAGAATTCCAGCTCTAGGGAGATGGGCAAGACTCGGGGTGGGATCCCATTCCAGAGTGGGAATCCCACCCTGGAACATTCCAGAGGGGGAATCCCATCCCGGAACATTCCAGAGGGGGAATCCCATGCCGGAACATTCCAGAGGGGGAATCCCACCCCAGAACATTCCAGAGGGGGAATCCCACCCCATTCCCATTGGAGCGGGCGCTGCAGGGACGATCCCATCCCAAATCCCAAGGGATTCTCCTGGAGCTGGGGCTTTTCCCGCTTTTCCAGAGTGGGCGGAGCAGCTGACGCAGATGGGCCGAGGGAAACATTTCATCGGAGATTTCCTCCCTCCGGACGAGCTGGAAAAATTCATGGAGACCTTCAAGGCGCTCAAGGTGGGCATTTCTGGGATTCTGGGAATGCTCCGGACTCATCCCACGGCTGGGAATTCCTCCTTGCTCTCCTTGCTCCGGGCAGGAAAACAGGGAGCGATTCCCGCTCTGTTTGGGAAAAATTCCATCCCTGGGAGGGAATTCCAGAAGGATCCGTGGTTGTCCCGTCCCTGGGAGTGTCCAAGGAAAGTTTGGAGCGGTCTGGGATCGTGGGAAGCGTCCCTGCCCACGGGGCTGGATGGGATTGAAGGATCCTTTCCACTCTGGAATTCCACGGATTGGGATTTCCCTGGAATTCCAGGCAAAGCTCCCGCTCGGTTCCGGGATCAGTGGGCTCCAAGCTGGGAAAAAAATGGGAATTTTCCTCCAGCTGATTGCAGGGAAACCCCAACCCCACAACTCCAACACCTCCCAGTCCTTCCCAAAGCCTGGAATTCCGGGAAGCTGCCTCATCCCTGTTTTCCAGCCTGGCATTCAGCCTCAAAGCCAGATCCAGGGAACAACCTGGAATTCCAGAGCCGTTATTGGATCCTCCTCAGGGCTGGAATCCCGGGAAATCCTGGCAGTTCTTTCCCAAAAATCCCCATTTTTAGGGTGGAGCTGCTTTTCCCCCTTTTTCCTGCGATCCATGGGATTAAAAATCCCGTTTTTCCCGCCGCAGGAGGGCCGGGAGCCGGATTATTCCGAGTACAAGGAATTCAAGCTGACGGTGGAAAACATCGGATACCAAATGCTGATGAAAATGGGATGGAAGGAAGGAGAGGGATTGGGATCCGACGGGCAGGGAATTAAAAATCCCGTCAGCAAGTGAGTCATCCTTGGGATTATTCCTCCCTTTTTTCCGGGAATTCCTGCTGGAATTCGCTGCCTGGCCGGGATTCCTCAACCGAGCGTGGAAAATTTAGCCCGGGAGAAAAAAAATTCCTGGTTTTTCAGGGAATTTTCTCCGGGATTCGTGGCTGTGGCTGGAGTTGTCTGACCCAAATCCTGAGTTTCCAGCCCCAGTTTCCATAGGGAAGCGCAGCTCCAGGAATTCCTGTCTGCACCTCCCCTCTCCTGGGATGGAATCCTTAAAATCAGAAATTCCCTGGAATTTGGGGATGAGACCAGTCCCTGTTTCCATTGAAATTCCCAAGGATTTGGGGATAAAACCAATTCCTGCTTCCATTCAAATTCCCTGGAATTTGGGGGTGAAACCAATTCCTGCTTCCATCCAAATTTCTGGGAATTTGGGAATGAGACCAGTCCCTGTTTCTATCCAAATTCCCTGGAATTTGGGGATGAAACCAATTCCTGCTTCCATTCAAATTCCCTGGAATTTGGGAATGAGACCAGTCCCTGTTTCCATCCAAATTTCTGGGAATTTGGGAATGAGACCAATTCCTGCTTTTACCCAAAGCCCAGGAATGAAGCTAATCCCTTTTTCCATCCAAATTCCCTGGAATTTGGGAATGAAACCAATTCCTGCTTCCACCCAAAATCCCGGGGATTTGGGGATGAAACCAATTCCTGCTTCCACCCAAATTCCCGGGGATTTGGGGATGAAACCAGTCCCTGTTTCCGTCCAAATTCCCAAGGATTTGGGGATGAGACCAGTCCTTGTTTCCGTTCAAATTCCCGGGAATCTGGGGATGAAACCACTCCCTGTTTCCCCCCAAACCACGGGGATTTGGGCAGGACTCCGGGGGGCCGTTCCCGCGGGAATCCCAGGCTCCGGAGCCGTGGCATTCCCGGTGTTCCCGCAGGGGCACCACGGCCACGGACGGGGCGGGATTCGGGATCGAGCGCCCGGCCGAGCTCACCAAGGAGGACGACGAGTACGAGGCGTTCCGCAAGCGCATGATGCTGGCATACCGCTTCCGGCCTAACCCCCTGGTACGGGAATGGGATAACAACGGGATAACGGGAATGGGATAACAACGGGATAACGGGAATGGGATAACGGGAATGGGATAACGGGAACGGGATAACGGGAATGGGATAATGGGATTGGTGCTGGCATACCGCTTCCGGCCTGACCCGCTGGTACGGGAATGGGATAACGGGAATGGGATAACGGGAATGGGATAACGGGATTGGTGCTGGCCTACCGCTTCCGGCCTAACCTGCTGGTACGGGATAACGGGAACGGGATAACGGGAATGGGATAACGGGAACGGGATAACAGGAATGGGATAACGGGAATGGGATCGGTGCTGGCCTACCGCTTCCGGCCTAACCCGCTGGTACGGGAATGGGATAACGGGATAATGGGAACGGGATAACGGGAACAGGATAACGGGAATGGGATAACGGGAATGGGGTTGGGATAACGGGATTGGTGCTGGCCTACTGCTTCCGGCCTAATCCACTGGTACGGGATAACGGGAATGGGATAACGGGAATGGGATAACGGGAATGGGGTTGGGATAACAGGAATGGGATAACGGGATCGGTGCTGGCCTACCACTTCCGGCCTAATCCGCTGGTACGGGATAACGGGAATGGGATAACGGGAATGGGGTTGGGATAACGGGATTGGTGCTGGCATACCACTTCCGGCCTAATCCCCTGGTACGGGGTAACAATGGGATAACGGGAATGGGGTTGGGATAACGGGAATGGGATAACGGGAATGGGATAACGGGAATGGGATTGGGATAATGGGAATGGGAGTGGGATAACGGGAATGGGAATGGGATCATTGCTGGCGTACCGCTTCCAGCCTAATCCCCTGGTACGGGGGTAACAATGGGATAACGGGAATGGGAATGGGATAACGGGAATGGGAATGGGATTGGGAATGGGATAATGGGATCAGTGCTGGCCTATCACTTCCTGCCCAATGGGTACAGGATAATGGGAATGGGATAGCGGGAATGGGATCAGTGGTGGCTTGTCACTGCTGGATGGGATGGGATGGATCCAGTGGAGCTGGGATTGGGATTGGGATTGGGATTGGGATTGGGATGGAGCCAGTGCTGAGGGAGAGCCCCAGGAATGGGGCAGGGATGGATCCCCTGGAATCTCCGCTAGCTCTGGGAATGCCGGGGATGTTTGCACTTGGAAAATTCCTCTTGGATTCTCTCCTCACCCTCCCAGAATTCCCTGGATGCAGAATTCCCCTTCCCGTTATTTTTTCATCCAAATCCCAATTTCATCCCAATTAAACCCCTGCCAAGGAAAGCTCCTCCACCAATCCCAGGATTCCTTTGGAATTACCATTTTCCAGGGGGCAAAAAAACCCAAACTTGGATTTTTGGGATGAAATTCCCCAATCCTGATGATTTTTCCGTTGTTTTGGTTTTTTTTTCTCCCCACAGAACAACCCACGGCGACCTTACTACTGAGGAGGGCTTTTCCCAACAGATTTCCCAGGAATTCTTATCCCAAACTTCATTCTCCATCTCTTTTCCCCCGATATTTCCCAGTTTTTTGGGTTTTTTTTGGAATCACAGCTCCTCCTTCCCCCATGGAAAAACTTTTCCCGTTTTTTTTTCCCCTTTGGACACGGGGAGAGTTCGGAGCAGCCCCAAAAAATCCCCCAGGAGGCTCCAATTCCAAGGAATTTTGGGATTTTTGGGAATCCAAAATGCTGCTCCAGGAAGAGGGGAGGGCTGGTGTGTGTGTACGGGGGTTGATTTTATTCCTTGATTTTATCTGGGAATCCCAAATCCAAGAGAATTTGGGGAATTTGGGGAAGCAGTGCCTCCAGTTCTGCCTCGGGACGGGCGGATCTGACCCGGATCCATCGGGAATTCCAGGATTTCAGGGATCCAGGGCGGGATTCCTTCCCTTCCCGGGGATTTTGCCAACACCTCCTGTGCTTTGGGATCAGCGAGACCCAAAATTCCAAAGCCAAACTTCGGGAAAAATAAAAAAAAAAAAAAAAAACAAAATCCAACAAAATTCCAGCGCCGCGCTTCGGGAAAAAAAATCCCGTTGGATTTTATTGCCCTAAAATGGGGGAAAAAAAAAAACCCAAAAAACCCTCTGGAAATACAAATTTTCAATTTTCTTCACGGAATCTGTAAATAAAATCTGATTTGTTTGTTCCTTAGGTTCAATCCTTGGAATTTTTTGGGAAGGGAGGGATTTTTTTTATAGCGGGAGGCTGCCCTGGAGCTCGGTTTTCCATGGATTTTTGGGGGGGAAAAAGCTGGATTTGGTTCCTTTTATTTTTTATTTTTTTGGAGGGGGGTGGGGTGGTGTTTTCCAGGGAAAATCCAAATTCTGGGAACCGGGAATTCTGGGAAAATTGGGAAATGCTGATGAAAATCCCGGCAGTTTTCCAGGGAATGAGGTCACCCTTGGATCCCCATTCCCACCCGGATCCTGCTTTTCCCGGGAATTCAGAGCCTGAGGCTCCCAGGGATTTAAGAAAGGGAATTTTGGGAGCTTTGGAAGGGTTTGGAAAATCCCTTTTATTCCAAGGGATTCTGGGGGCATGGAAATGTGGGAATTCTGGCTCTTCCCAGTGGGAATTCCGGCTCTTCCCAGTGGGAATTCCAAGCTGAAGGGCCACCACAGCCATCCCTGGATATTCCATGGATATTCCACTGCCAAAACTCCCATTTTCCCCCCATTTTTCCCCGTTTTTCCCCCATTCCCAAAGCTCCTGGGAGCGGTTGGATCCTTCAGGAAGCGCTCGGGGAGCCTCGGGCCGAGCCACGAGTGTCCGGCCCTGTCCTTTTCCCGGGATCCCAGTCCTGGATCCCAGTCCCGGATCCCAGTCCTCTTCCCGGGATTCCCAGTCCCGGATCCCAGTCCTTTTCCCGGATTCCCAGTCCCGGATCCCAGTCCCTTTCCCGGGATCCCAGTCCCGGGATCCCAGTCCCAGATCCCAGTCCTTTTCCCGGGATCCCAGTCCCAGATCCCAGTCCTTTTCCCGGGATCCCAGTCCCGGATCCCGGTCCCGGATCCCAGTCCCGGATCCCAGTCCTGGATCCCAGTCCTTTTCCCGGGATCCCAGTCCCGGATCCCAGTCCCGGATCCCAGTCCTTTTCCCGGGATCCCAGTCCCGGATCCCAGTCCTTTTCCCGGATTCCCGTCCTTTTCCCGGGATCCCAGACCTTCCTCCCCCGTCGTTCCCCCCATCCTTCCTTTTTCCCGGGATTCCTTTCCTCCCTTCCAGGACCGCTCTGTCCCTGCCCGTGTCCCGGGGCTGTCCCGGTTCTGTCCCTGCCCGTGTCCCGGTTCTGTCCCGGTCCATCCCGGTTCTGTCCTGGTCTATCCAGGTCTGTCCTGGTCTATCCCGGCTCTGTCCCGGTTCTGTCCCTGCGCGTGTCCCGGCTCCATCCCGGCTCTGTCCCGGTCTGTCCCGGGGCTGTCCCGGGTCTGTCCCTGCCCGTGTCCCGGCTCCGTCCCGGGTCTGTCCCGTTCTGTCCCGGTTCTGTCCCGGTCTATCCCGGTCTGTCCCGGGTCTATCCCCGCCTCCATCCCGCGCTGTCCGCGCTGTCGCGGTGCCCCTGTGGCTTTAAGGGCGCAGCCGGGGCAGTCCCGGTCCAAAGTCCGCGGGGCCGGTTCCGGTGCGGCGGGGCCGGTTCGGGTGCGGCGGGGCCGGTTCCGGTGCGGCGGGGCCGGTTCGGGTGCGGAGGGGCTGGTTCGGGTGCGGAGGGGCTGGTTCCGTTCGGCGGGGCCGGTTCCGGTGCGGCGGGGCCGGTTCGGTTCGGCGGGGCCGGTTCGGGAGCGGCGGGGCCGGTTCGGTTCGGCGGGGCCGGTTCCGATGCAGTTCCCCGCGGGCCCGGCTGGCCTGGCCGCCCCCCTGCTCGCCCTGCCCGCGGCGGCGGCCCTGAGCGCCGGGTGAGAGCGGGAACACCGGGAACACCGGGAATACCGGGAACACCGGGAATGGGAACCGGGAATACCGGGAATACCGGGAACACCGGGAATGGGAACCGGGAATACCGGGAATACCGGGAACACCGGGAATACCGGGAATGGGAACCGGGAACACCGGGAATACCAGGAATGGGGAACAGGAATGGGGAACGGGAACAGGGGAGAGACCGGGAATAGGAACACTGGGAACGGGAGACACCGGGAATGGAGGAGAGACCGGGAACGGGAGAGACCCCGAGAGTGGGAGAGACCGGGAATGGGAGAGACCGGGAACGGGGAACAGGGACCGGGAGAGAGCCCCGGGAATGGGACAGACCCAGCCGTCCTTTGGGATTCACCGCACTCCCAATCCCTGCTGGGACCCCGCCCTGCTTTTGGGATTCCCTCTTTGGGATTCCCCTTTTGGGATTGATTCCCTCTTTGGGATCCCCCCTTTGGGATTCCCTCTTTGGGATTCCCCCTTGGGATTCCCTCTTTGGGATCCCCCCTTTGGGATTGATTCCCTCTTTGGGATTGATTCCCTCTTTGGGATTGATTCCCTCTTTGGGATTCTCCCTTTGGGATTCCCTCTTTGAGGTTCCCTCTTTGGGATTCCCTCTTTGGGATTGATTCCCTCTTTGGGATTGATTCCCTCTTTGGGATTCCCCCTTTGGGATCTGTGCTGGGTGCAGGGTCTGATCCCAATCCCAAGAACAGCAGAGTTTATGGGAACGGGGCTGGGGCCGTGCCCGGTGCTGGAGCGTTCCCGATCCCACAGCGGCTCCCCGGGCCCGGCCCTGATCCTGATCCTGATCCCGATCCTGATCCTGCTGCTCCTCATCCTCAGCGGCTTCATCGGCCTCTGCCAGGACCCGCTGTACTGCGGTGAGAGCCGGGGGTGAGGGGTTTGGGGTGCGGGGTTTGGGGTCTGGGGTTTGGGGTGTGGAGTTTGGGATCTGGGGTTTGGGGTTTGGGATCTGGGATCTGGGGACAGCTGTGGTTGTGAGCCCCACATGGAACAGGGATTTGAGATTTGGGATTTGGGAGAAGCTGTGGGACCCGCATGGAGGAGGAATTTGGGATTCTGGGGGATGTGCAGATCCCACACGGAGCAGAGATTTGGGGGCCAGAGAGCAGAGAGCCACAGAGCAGGGGTTTGGGGTTTGGGGTCTGGGGTTTGGGGGTCTGGGGACCCGCATGGAGCAGGGATTTGGGGTCTGGGGTTTGGGATCTGGGGTTTGGGGGCCCACACGGAGCCCCTCACCCCGCAGTGCTGCTGCTGTTCTCCTTCGTGTCGGCCGTGGATCTGCTCATCGCACTGGAGGAGGACGGGATCATCTCGGGCTTCACCGAGCTCTACGTGCGGGAGGTGCCCCACAGACACCCCACAGACCCCACAGACACCCCACAGACACCCCATAACCCCCACAGACCCCACAGACACCCCACAAGCCCCACAAACACCCCACAGATCCCACAGACACGCCATAACCCCCACAGGCCCCACAGACACCCCACAGACCCCACAAACACCCCACAACCCCCACAAACACCCCACAGACCCCACAGACACCCCATAACTCCAGTCTCCATCCCCAGTATCCCCATTCCCGGTGTGACCCCTTATCCCCACCCTCAGTGTCCCTACGGGTGTCCCCTCCCGCTGCGACCGAGTGTCCCCTCCCTTTGTCCCCTCCCCGGGTGTGACCCCTGTCCCTATTCCCGGTGTCCCCATCCCCGGTGTGACCCCTGTCCCTATTCCCGGTGTCCCCATCCCCGGTGTAACCGGCTGTCCCCTCCCGCTGTCCCCGGTGTAACCGGTGTCCCGGGTGTGACGGGAGTCCTGTCCCACTGTCCCCGATGTCCCCATCCCGGTGTGACCGGCTGTCCCTTCCCGTGTCCCGTGTCCCGTGTCCCCTCCCGTGTCCCGCTGTTCCCGATGTCCCTCCCCGGTGTGACCGGCCGTCCCCTCCCGTGTCCCTCTGTCCCCTCCCGTGTCCCGCTGTCCCCATCCCGGTGTGACCGGCTGTCCCTTCCCGTGTCCCTCTGTCCCTTCCCGTGTCCCGCTGTCCCCTCCCCGGTGTGACCGGCTGTCCCCTCCCGTGTCCCTCTGTCCCCTCCCGTGTCCCTCTGTCCCCTCCCGTGTCCCGCTGTCCCCTCCCCGGTGTAACCGGCTGTCCGCTCCCGTGTCCCGCTGTCCACGATGTCCCTCCCGGTGTGACCGGCTGTCCCCTCCCGTGTCCCGCTGTCCCCTCCCGTGTCCCTCTGTCCCCTCCCGTGTCCCGCTGTCCCCTCCCGTGTCCCTCTGTCCCCTCCCGTGTCCCTCTGTCCCCTCCCGTGTCCCGCTGTCCCCATCCCGGTGTGACCGGCTGTCCCTTCCCGTGTCCCTCTGTCCCTTCCCGTGTCCCGCTGTCCCCTCCCGTGTCCCTCTGTCCCCTCCCGTGTCCCTCTGTCCCCTCCCGTGTCCCGCAGGCCGATCCCCAGCTCCGCACGGCTCACGGGCTCCTCACCTGTTACTGGGACGGTACCGTGAACTACGGGCTGGGCCTGGCCATGGCCGCGGCCATCGGAACCGGGTGCGGAGACCCCCGGGACCCCGGGACGGGAGCGGGAGAATCCCGGATTTCCCCGGGAGTGGGGCTGGGGGACTGGGGAACCCCCGGGACCCCGGGACGGGGGCGGGAGAATCCCGGATTTCCCCGGGATGGAGATCGGGAATCCCGGATTTCCCCGGGATTGGGGCTGGGGGACTGGGGAACCCCCGGGACCCCGGGATGGGGGGCGGAAGAATCCCGAATTTCCTGAGGAGGGGGCTCGGGATGACGGGAGAATCCCGAATTTCCTGAGGAGGGGGCTCAGGGGCTGAGGAATCCCGGATTTCCCCGGGATGGAGCTCGGGAATCCCGGATTTCCTGAGGAGGGGACTCAGGGGTGATCCCGGGCGGGTGGAAAATCCCCGCTGATTTTGGGGAGGGGGCTCAGGGGGCTCAGGGGTGATCCCGAGCGGGTGGAAATCCCCGCTGATTTTGGGGAGGGGGCTCAGGGGTGATCCCGAGCGGGTGGAAAATCCCGGCTGATTTTGGGGAGGGGGCTCAGGGGGCTCAGGGGTCTCAGGGGTGATCGCGGGCGGGGGGAAAGCCCCGGCTGATTTTGGGGAGGGGTCCCCGCAGGAGGAACTACCGGGGCCTGGGGCTCTTCTGGCTCGGCTCGCTGCTGATGAGCGCCGTGGTTTTCCTGCTCGGGAACCTGATCGGTAACGGGGGAGCACCGGGAAGCGGGGAGGAGGAGGAGGAGGAGGAGGAGGAGGAGGAGGAGGAGGAGGAGGAGGAGGAGGAGGAGGAGGAGGAGGAGGAGGAGGAGGAAGGCTCCGTGCCCACCCCGCGCTCTCTCCCGCAGGGAAATACAGCCCCGAGCTGAGCCCGTCCTTCCTCTTCAGCCTGCCCTACCTCCTCCTCCTCACCTGGGCCGGGCTCCGGCTGTTCCGGCAGCCGCGGCCGCTGCCGAACCTCAGCCCCGAGCAGGTGAGAGCGGCCTGGGGGGGTTTGGGGGGGCCAGGGCTGGGCCAGGGGGTGCGGACCCCCCAAAAATCCCCAATTCCCCGCCCCAGATCGCGGAGGAGCAGCGCAAACCCCTCTACCAGCGACCCCAGGACCTGCTCCTCATCCTCATCCTCATCCTCACCGCTGCCTTCACCTTCTTCAGGGGGATGGTGAGCGCTGGGGGGACTCGGGGGGTCCTGGAGGGATTTTGGGGAGTCCTGGAGGGGCTCTTGGGGGTCCCGGGGTGGTGCTGGAGGGGCTCAGGGGGCTCTTGGAGAGGTTTTGGGGCGGGCTGAGGGGTCTCGAGGGTCCCGGGAAGGATTTTGGGGTCCCGGGAAGGGTTTCGAGGGTAGCGGGGAGGACCTCGGGGGTCTCGGAGAGCGTTTTGGGGGTCTCGGGGAGGATCTCGGGGGTTTCATAGAGGGTTTAGGGGGTCCCGAGGAGAGATTTGAGGGTCCCGAGGAGGGATTTGGGGGTCCCAGGTTGGGTTTCGGGAGTCCCGGAGGGTCTCGGGAGTCCCGGAAAGGGTTTCGGGGGTCCCTAGGAGGGATTTGGGGGTCCCAGAGAGGGTTTAGGGGGTCCCGAGGAGAGATTTGAGGGTCCCGGAGAGGATTTCGGGGATCCCGAGGAAGGTTTTGGGAGTCCTGGAGGGTCTCGGGAGTCCCGGAAAGGGTTTCGGGGGTCCCTAGGAGGGATTTGACGGTCCCGGGGAGGGATTTGGGGGTCCCGGAGAGGATTTCGGGGATCCCAGAGAGGGATTTGGGAGTCCCGAAGGGCCTCAGGGGTCTCGGAGAGGGATTTGGGGGTCCCGGGGAGGTTTTTGGGGGTCCCGGAGAGGATCTCGGGGATCCCGAGGAGGGTTTTGGGGGTCCCGAGGAGGGATTTGGGGGTCACAGGGAGGGTTTTGGGAGTCCCGGAGGTTCTCGGGAGTCCCGGAGAGGATCTCGGGGGTCCCTAGGAGGGATTTGGGGGTCCCAGGTTGGGTTTTGGGCGTCCTGGAGGATCTCGGGAGTCCCGAGGAGGGTTTTGGGGGTCCCGAGGAGAGATTTGGGGGTCCCAGGGAGGGTTTTGGGGGTCCTGGAGGGTTTTGGGGGTCCCGAGGAGAGATTTGGGGGTCCCAGGGAGGTTCCCCTGCCCTCTCCCACCCCCTCAGGTGGTCCTGGACTGCTCGGCCGATTCCTGTTTCGACTACACCCACCTGCACGAGCCCTACCTGCGCGACCCCGTGGGTTACCCCAAAGTGCAGGTGAGGGGAGGAGGGGTCTCAGCCCCCCCCGGGGGGGTCCCCCTGGAGCCAGCGGGGGGGGTCTCAGACCGCCTGTCCCCCTCCTCAGATGCTGATCTACCTGTTCTACCTGCTGCCCTTCCTCATCCTCGCCATCTATGGGCTGGCGCTGCCCGCCTGCTCCTGGCTGCCCGACTGGAGCCTCGTGGTGGCCGGAGCTGTGGCGCAGGTGGGGCCGGAAAACCCAAAATCCCGGGATTTGGGGGGAATTCCCAGCCGGAAAACCCGAAATCCCGGGATTTGTGGGGAATTCCCAGCCGGAAAACCCGAAATCCCGGGATTTGGGGGGGAAATCCCAAACGGGTGGCTCTAAAATGCCGGGATTTGGGAGGAATTCCCAGCCGGAAAAACCGAAATCCCGGGATTTGGGGGGAAAATCCAAGCGGGTGGCCCCGAAATCACGGGATTTGGGGGAAAAAATCCCAAATGGGTGGCTCTAAAATCCCGGAATTTGGGGGGAAAATCCCAAACTGATGGCTCTAAAATCCCGGGATTTGGGGGGGAAATCCCGAACGGGTGGCTCTAAAATCCCGGGATTTGGGGGAAAAATCGAAGCGGGTGGCTCTAAAATCCCGCGATTTGGGGGGAATTTCCAGCCGGAAAACCCGAAATCACGGGGTTTAGGAGAAAAAAATCGGGGGGCAGATTTGCGGGGCAGATCCCGGTTTTGAGGGACAGATCCCGGTTTTAGGGGGCAGATCCCAGATTCAGGGAGCAGATCCCGGGATTTGGGGCGCACAGCCCGATTTGGGGAGCAGATCCCGGGATTTGGGGGGCAGATCTGGATTTGGGGGGCAGATCCCGGGATTTGGGGAGCAGATCCCGGGATTTGGGGGACACAGCCCGATTTAGGGGGCAGATCTGGATTTGGGGGGCAGATCCCGGGATTTGGGGAGCAGATCCCGGGATTTGGGGGACACAGCCCGATTTGGGGGGCAGATCCCGGGATTTGGGGGACACAGCCCGATTTGGGGGGCAGATCCCGGGATTTGGGGGACACAGCCCGATTTGGGGGGCAGATCCCGGGATTTGGGGGACACAGCCCGATTTGGGGAGCAGAGCCGTGGCCAAGTGGAGCAGCTCGGCTGGCGGATAATTGCTTGAGCCTCGGTGGATTTGGACAGAACCCGGCATTAGTGGGACACGAGTAGGAAGGAGAGAGACACGGGGCTATAGATAGGATGAAAAACCCCTTTGGGGCCGGGGTTTTGCACCTTTTAGGGCCGGGGTTTGAGCCCTTTGGGGCCGGGGTTTTGCACCTTTTAGGGCCAGGGTTTGAGCCCTTTGGGGCCGGAGTTTTGCTCCTTTCAGGGCCGGGTTTTTGCACCCTTTAAGCCGGGGGATTTGCAGCTTTTAGGGGTGAGGGTTTGCTCCCTTTGGGCCGGGGCTTTGTGCCCTTTGGGGTCGGGGTTTTAGGTCCGGGGTTTTGCACCCTTCGGGGCGGGAGATTTGCACCTTTTAGGGCCAAGGCACTGCGCCCTTTGGGGGTCGAGGTTTTAGGTCCGGGATTTTTCTCCCTTTGGGCTCAGGGCTTTAGGTGCGGGGTTTTAGATGCGGGGTTTTAGGTCCGGGGTTTTTGCCCCTTTGGGCTCAGGGTTTTAGGTCCGGGGTTTTAGGTCCGGGATCTTGCTCCCTTTCCTGTCGGGGTTTTAGGTCCGGGGTTTTTCCCCCTTTGGGCTCGGGGTTTTAGGTCCGGGATTTTTCCCCCTTTGGGCTCGGGGTTTTAGGTCCGGAGTTTTTTCTCCTTTGGGCTCGGGGTTTTAGGTCCGGGATTTTTCCCCTTTGGGCTCAGGGTTTTAGGTCCGGGGTTTTAGGTCCGGGATCTTGCTCCCTTTCCTGTCGGGGTTTTAGGTGCGGGGTTTTAGGTGCGGGGTTTTTCCCCCTTTGGGCTCGGGGTTTTAGGTCCGGGATTTTTTCCCCTTTGGGCTCGGGGTTTTCGGTGCGGGGTTTTCGGTCCGGGGTTTTTTCCCCTTTGGGCTCGGGGTTTTAGGTCCGGGATTTTGCCCCTTTGGGGTCGGGGTTTTAGGTCCGGGGTTTTTCCCCTTTGGGCTCGGGGTTTTAGGTCCGGGATTTTTTCCCCTTTGGGCTCGGGGTTTTCGGTGCGGGGTTTTAGGTCCGGGGTTTTCGGTGCGGGGTTTTAGGTCCGGGATTTTTTCCCCTTTGGGCTCGTGGTTTTCGGTGCGTGTTTTTGGTGCCGCTCACCCCGCGGGCCGTGCCGGTGTCCGCAGGCTCAGTTCGCACACGTGGGCTCCTCGCTGCACCCCCGCACGCCGTTCCCGTACCAGACCCCCGACGAGGCCCTGTGGATTTTCCTGCTCTCCAATGTCCTGTACGCGCTGGGCCCGCAGCTCCTGGCGCTGCGCTGCCTGCGCTCCCCGGCCTTCTTCCTCCTCCTCCCCGCTGCCCCCGCCACGGCCCGCCACAAGAAATACCTGTGACATGTCCTGCTGTCCCCTCTGGGCTGCTGTCACCACCCCGGGGCTGCTGTCACCACCCCGGGTCCTGCTGTCCCCATCCCGGGTCCTGCTGTCCCCATCCCGGCGATCCCGCCCGGTGCCTCTCGCCCCGCTCCGCGCTCTGTCCCCAGAGGTGTCCCCAGAGGTGTCCCCAGTGGTGTCCAGGGGTGTCCCCAGAGGTGTCCAGGGGTGTCCCCAGAGGTGCCCAGGGGTGTCCTCAGAGATGTCCCCAGGGGTGTCCCCAGTGGTGCCCAGGGGTGTCCCCAGAAGTGTCCCCAGGGTTGTCACCAGGGGTGTCCAGAGATGTCCCCAGAGGTGTTCCCAGAAGTGTCCCCAGAGGTGTCCAGAGGTGTCCCCGAACGTGTCCCCAGAGGTGTCCCCAGAAGTGTCCCCAGAGGTGTCCAGAGGTGTCCCCGGACGTGTCCCCAGGATGTCCCCAGAAGTGTCCCCACGGTGTCCCCAGGGGTCTCCCCAGGGATGCTCCGCTCCCCCAAAAGCTGTGGGGACCCCGGGATGCTCGGCGGGGACATCGCTGCAGCCCCGGTCCCGCCCTGGTGGCGCTGCTGGGGGGACTCGGGAGCCGCGGTCCCTCCCGGGGGTCCCGCCGTGTCCCGGGGGTCCCGGTCCCGGGGGGTCCCGGTCCCGGGGGTCCCGCTGTGTCCCGGGGGTCCCGCCGTGTCCCGGGGGTCCCTCTGCATCCCGGGGGTCCCGGTCCCGGGGATCCCGCTGGGTCCCGGGGGTCCCGCTGGGTCCCGGTCCCGGGGGTCCCGCCGTGTCCCGGGGATCCCGCTGTGTCCCGGGGGTCCCGGTCCCGGGGGGTCCCGCTGTGTCCCGGGGGTCCCGCCGTGTCCCGGGGGTCCCGGTCCCGGGGGTCCCGCTGGGTTCCGGGGGTCCCGCTGTGTCCCGGGGGTCCCGCCGTGTCCCGGGGGTCCCGGTCCCGGCTCGGGGTTGGGGACAGCGCCAGGGTCACAAAATAAAGGAGCCCAGGATCGCCCCGAGCTGTGCCCAGCGAGGTCCCCCCGTGACACCGGGACTGTCCCCGCAGCACCCCGGGCACTTTGGGGGGCCGGGGGTCCCTGTGGGTGCCGGGGTCTCCGCGGGGGTCTGGGGGTGCAGGAGCGGCTGCGGGTGGGCTCGGGGTGCGGGGGAATTTGGGGGGTGGGCACTCGTGGGGGGTTGGTACCGGGGGTTTTGGGGTGGGCACAGCCGCCCTTGCGGGGATTTACCGGACCCGACCCCTCGTGCCCCGCGCGTTCCCGGCCCGGGGGTCCCGGGGGGCTCCGGGAGACACCGGGGGACAGCGGGGGACACCGGGCGGGCCGGTGACCTTGGCGAGCAGCCGGCCCTGCGCAGCGCCGGGAGCCGGGGCAGGGCCGGGCCGAGCTCCCGGTGTCGCCCCCTGCGCGGAGCCGCACCGGCGGTACCGGAGGAGGTACCGGAGGAGGTACCGGAGGAGGTACCGGAGGAGGTACCGGCGGCACCCGCGCGCTCCCGCGGGCCGGCACCGGGCACACGGTGAGTGCGGGGCTGCGGCCGCCGCTCCCTCCGCTGCGGGACACCGGGACGGGACCGCCGGCACCGGGAGGGACGCGACGGGCGGGGGTCGCTGGTTACGGGGGGCAAAGATCGGGGCTCCCCCCGCGCTGCGCTGTCCCCGCCCGGGCACCGGAGTCCCGCAGCCCCGGGGCTGCCGCCGCAGTGTCCCGCACTGCAACACCGCACCGGGCCCGCCGAGCGCCGCCACCGCCGCAGCCGCTGCCCCGAGCGCTCCCGGGACCCCCGCGGGGCTGCCCCGCTCCTCCCGCCCCCGCAGCGCCCACCGGCATGGCCGGGGGGGCTTCCCGCTCCCCCTGCCCCCACCGGGCACCGCGACCCCCGGGGTGGGGAGGGGTCTGCTCCATCCCCCCCCGGACCGGCCACCGGAGCTGCTCTGCTCGCTCTTACCGGGCCTTGGCACCGCGACCCCCGGGGGGCTCCCAGCGCCCCCTCCCACCGGATCGGGCACCGGGACCCCCGGGAGGGTTTGACCCTCTCCCCCTGCCCCCGGATCCATCACCGCGACCCCCGGGAGGGTTTGACCCTCTCCCCCTGCCCCCGGATCCGCCACCGCGACCCCCGGGGGGCTCCCACCGCCTCCTGCCCCCGGATCCGCCACCGCGACCCCCGGGAGGGTTTGACCCTCTCCCCCTGCCCTCGGATCCATCACCGGGACCCCCGGGGGGGTTTGACCCTCTCCCCCTGCCCCGGGGAGGGGGCAGCCAGAGCCGGGCCGGCATTTGGGGCACCCCAAGAGCGCGGGGCTCAGCACCGCAGCCCCCCGAGGAGGAGGGGGCGGCTCCTCCCCGCGCCCCCTCCGCTCCGTCCTTGGGGAGGGGGCGCGGCCCGGGGGGGGGGTCTCGGGGAGGGGTCGCTGCCAGCTGCAGCTTCCAGGGGTGCCAGAAATAACCCGGGAGCCGCGGCCGCCATGGAATTCTCATCCCGCCTGGAAGCGAGCGGGACACGCCGAGCTCAGAGCCGGGGGGGTCCCTGCGGGGCCGGGGGCGCGGGATGGGGAGGGGGGAGCAGCGAGGACCGGCACCCCTCGGGCTGGGGCAGAGCGGGGGTCCCGAGGGGGGTTCGGGGGTGCTGAGGGCTCTCTGTGACCCCCCCCAGATGCGTCCCCAAATCCCCTGGGCCGCTGGCCCCGCCGCGCTGCTGCTCCTCGGAGCTCTGCTCGCCCCCGAGGCGCTGCCCAGCAGGAAGAAGGTGGTTCATGTCATGGGTGAGTGGGGTCGGGACCCCCGGCACGGCTTTGGGACTGCGGGATCCGCTCTGGGGTTTTGGGGTGTGGGGTTTAGAGCCCCTCAAAGCTCTGCTTGGCTCCCCCCTGCCCGCCCTGGGATTGTCGGGAGCGCTCCTTGGGGTTTGCAGAAAAAAGGGGGGATTGCACCCAAATTGTGTCCCCGAGCACCCATCCTGCCTTGAAGGTTAAATTCCGCCAGTATCGCCAGCCTGCCTTGCCCAGAAAGAGGAGAATTCTCCCCAAATTGTGTCCCCGCGCCCCCTTCCTGCCTTGCCCCAAAAAGAGGAGAATTTCTCCCACATCCTCATCCTTCCTCATCCCAAAAAGAGGAGAATTCTCCCCAAATTGTGTCCCCGGGCCCCCTTCCTGCCTTGCCCCTAAAAGAGGAGAATTCTCCCCAAAGTGCGTTCCCACATCCCCACCCTCCTTTACCCCCCAAAAAGGGGAACCCAACCCAAAAGATGCTCCCGCATCCCCACCCTGCCTTAACCCCAAAAGTTGGGAATCCCCGCAAGGAGCATCCTCACATCCCCATCCTTTCCTTGTCCCCAAAACCCGGGAATTCCCCCCAAAGGGGATCCCCACATCCCCACTCTGCTTTACCCCCAAAACCGGGGAATTTCCCCCAAAACCGGGGAATTTCCCCCAAAACCGGGGAATTTCCCCCAAAGCGCATCCCCACATTCCCACCCCGCTTCCTCCGCCCCCTCCCCCGAGCGGCCCGGGCCGGTGGCCGGTCCCGCCGGTCCCGCTCGGTGCCTGACCCGGTTCCGGTCCCGCTCGGTGCCGGTCCCGCCGGTCCCGCTCGGTGCCGGTCCCGCCAGTCCCTCTCGGTGCCTGGCCCGGTTCCGGTCCCGCTCGGTGCCTGACGCGGTGCCGGTCCCGCAGAGGGTCCCGCCGGTCCCGCTCGGTGCCTGGCCCGGTTCCGGTGCCGCTCGGTGCCAGACGCGGTGCCGGTCCCGCTCGCTGCCGGTTCCGGTCCCGCTCGGTGCCGGTCCCGGTTCCGGTCCCGCTCGGTACCTGACGCGGTGTCGGTCCCGCAAAGGGTCCCGCCCGTCCCGCTCGGTGCCGGTTCCGGTTCCACTCGGTACCTGACCCGGTTCTGGTCCCGCTCGGTGCCTGACCCGGTTCCGGTCCCGCTCGGTACCTGTCCCGCCGGTCCCTCTCGATGCCGGTCCCGCAGAGGGTCCCGCTCGGTACCTGACGCGGTTCTGGTCCCTCTCGGTGCCGGTCCTGCTCGATGCCTGACCCGGTTCCGGTCCCGCTCGGTGCTGGTCCCGCGGGTCCCGCTCGGTTCCGGTCCCTCTGGTCCCTCCCGCCGCCTGACCCGGTTCCGGTCCCGCTCGGTTCCGGTCCCGCTCGGTGCCGGTCCCGCGGGTCCCGCTCGGTTCTGGTCCCTCTCGGTGCCTGACCCGGTTCGGGTCCCGCTCGGTGCCTGATGCGGTTCCGTTCCCGCTCGGTTCCGGTCCCTCCGGTCCCTCTCTCTGCCTGACCCGGTTCCGGTCCCGCTCGGTTCCGGTCCCGCTCGGTTCCGGTCCCGCGGGTCCCGCTCGGTTCCGGTCCCGCGGGTCCCGCTTGGTTCCGGTCCCTCCGGTCCCTCCCGCTGCCTGACCCGGTTCCGGTCCCGCTCGGTTCCGGTTCCGCGGGTCCCGCTCGGTTCCGGTCCCTCCGGTCCCTCCCGCTGCCTGACCCGGTTCCGGTCCCACAGAGGGTGACAGCGGTACCGTGGTGGTCCAAACCGCCCCGGGGAAGGTGGTGACGCACCGGGGCGGAACCATCATCCTCCCGTGCCGGTACCACTACGATGAGAGCGCCCACGAGCCGGCCCAGATCCGCCTCAAATGGACCAAAGTCACCGAACCCATGAGCTTCGAGGACGTGTTCGTGGCCCTGGGCAAGGCCCGGAGGGCGTTCGGTGTGTTAAAAATACATTTTATATTTGTATTTGTGTTTATATTTATATTTATATTTATATTTATATTTATATTTATATTTATATTTATATTTATATTTATATTTGTATTTGTATTTATATTTATATTTATATTTATTTTTATTTTTATTTTTATTTTTATTTTTATTTTTATTTTTATTTTTAATTTTAATTTTAATTTTATTTTTATTTTTATTTTTATATTTATTTATATTTATATTTATTTTTAATCTTAATTTTAATTTTAATTTTAATTTTGATTTTAATTTTAATTTTAATTTTAATTTTAATTTTAATTTTATATATATTTATATCTATTTTTATTTTTATTTTTATTTTTATTTTTATATATATTTTTATATATATTTTTATATATATTTATATTTTTATTTTTATTTTTATTTTATGTGTATGTATATGTATATGTATATTTATATTTATATTTATTTTATTTTTAATTTTAATTTTTTTTATATATATTTAGATTTTTATTTATATTTTTATTTTTATTTACATGTATATGTATATGTATATGTATAAGTATATGTATATTTATATTTATTTATATTTATTATTTATATTTATATTTAATTTTAATTCTAATTTTAATTTTAATTTTATATATATTTATATTTATATTTATATTTATATTTATATTTATATTTATATTTATATTTATATTTATATTTATATTTATATTTATATTTATATTATGTGGATAAGAATGAGAAATTTTTGTTGTGTTAATATCGTTTTCTTTGTTTCTGTTATTGATGAAATTTAGAAATAGTGGTATAATACATATATAGTATTAAAATAAAACCTGGTTTTGTTTGTATAACCCAAAGACTGAGGAAAAAAAATAAAAAATAATAATAAATAAAAAAAAGAAGATTGATCCATTGGGAAAGGGGCAAGAGAAAAACTAAAGAGAAAACCCCAAAAATCCTAAAAAGAATGTTTGAATATGAATGAGAATTTATGGATATGAATGAGAATTTATAGATAGAAATGAGAATTTACAGATATAAATGAGAATTTACGGATATAAATGAGAATTTATGGATTTGTAGCAGGGTTTTTAAGGGCCAACCCTTTGTTAATGAGGTGAACACACAGACACCCGCCCATATCTATATATTTTACATTTTTTCCTCCTAATTATCTTTTTAATTAACCTTTTAAATCCTATAAAATTATTATATATATAATATATAATATATATTATTCTATTCTATAAAATTCTGTGAACCTCCACATAGACACCCGCCCATATCTATATATTTTACATTTTTTCCTCCTAATTATCTTTTTAATGAACCTTTTAAATTCTATAAAATTATTAAATATATATATATAAAATATATATATATATATAAAATATATATATAATATATATATTATTCTATTCAATAAAAATTCTGTGAGCCTCCACACAGACACCCGCCCATATCTATACACTTTACATATTTTCCTCCTAATTATCTTTCTAATTAACCTTTTAAATTCTATAAAATTATATATATATATATATAAAATATATATATAATATATATATATAATTCTATTCTATAAAAATTCTGTGAAGCTCCACACAGACACCCGCCCATATCTATACACTTTACATTTTTTTCTCCTAATTATCTTTTTAATTAACCTTTTAAATTCTATAAAATTATTAAATATATATATATAAAATATATATATATATATAAAATATATATATAATATATATATTATTCTATTCTATAAAAATTCTGTGAACCTTCACACAGACACACGCCCATATCTATACACTTTACATTTTTTTCTCCTAATTATCTTTTTAATGAACCTTTTAAATTCTATAAAATTATTATATATATATATAATATATATATAAAATACATATATATATAATATATATAATATATATATTATATTATATATATAATATAATATATATATATATATATAAAATATATATATAATATATATATTATTCTATTCTATAAAAATTCTGTGAAGCTCCACACAGACACCCGCCCATATCTATACACTTTACATTTTTTCTCCTAATTATCTTTTTAATTAACCTTTTAAATTCTATATAATTATTATATTTTATATATATATATAAAATATATATATAATATATATATTATTCTATTCTATAAAAATTCTGTGAGCCTCCACACAGACACCCGCCCATATGTATACACTTTACATTTTTTCTCCTAATTATCTTTTTAATGAACCTTTTAAATTCTATAAAATTATATATATATATAAAATATATATAATATATATATATAATTCTATTCTATAAAAATTCTGTGAAGCTCCACACAGACACCTGCCCATATCTATACACTTTACATTTTTTTCTCCTAATTATCTTTTTAATTAACCTTTTAAATTCTATAAAATTATATATATATAAAATATATATATATATATAATATATATATAATATATATATAATTCTATTCTATAAAAATTCTGTGAAGCTCCACACAGACACCTGCCCATATCTATACACTTTACATTTTTTTCTCCTAATTATCTTTTTAATGAACCTTTTAAATTCTATAAAATTATTATATTTTATATATATATATATATATATAAATATAAAATATATATATAAAATATATATAATATATATAATATAATATAAAAATAATATATATATAATATATAATATATAATATATAATATATAATATATAATATATAATATATAATATATAATATATAATATATAATATATAATATATAATATATATATATATATATATAATATATATATATATAATATATATATAATTCTATTCTATAAAAATCCTGTGAACCTCATTTTTCACAGCTGACCTATTGGGAAGGTGGAAGGGAATTTTCCTCCCAATTATCTCTCTAATTAACCCTTTAAACGCCATGAAACCCACACAAATCTGTGTTCCCAGGTCCGTACCGGGGCCGCACGGCGCTGCAGGAGGACGGCGCGGGGGACGCGAGTCTCATCATCCGCAATGTCACCCTGAGGGACCACGGCCGCTACGAGTGCGAGGTGACGAACGAGCTCGAGGATGACACCGGCGTGGTCAAACTGGACCTGGAAGGTGATTCCGGATCTTCCCGGGCTCGGTTCTCCACACCCCAACTCCACACTCGCCCCCTCCAGAACCTCTGACCGGGATCCAAACCCTCCCCAAACCTTCTGGAACCACCACGAGCTCGATTCTCCACAGCCGCTCCCTCCAAAACCTCTCAGAGGGCTCCAAACCCTCCCCAAACCCCCCGGAACCACCACGAGCGAGATTCTCCCCACTCGCCCCCTCCAGAACCTCTCAGAGGGCTCCAAACCCTCCCCAAACCTCCCGGAACCACCACGAGCTCGATTCTCCCCAACCCAGCTCCCCACCCGCCCCCTCCAGAACCTCTCACCACTCTCCAAACCCTCCCCAAACCCCCCGGAACCACCACGAGCTCGATTCTCCACACCCGCCCCTTCCAGAACCTCCCAGAGGGCTCCAAACCCACCCCAAACCCCTCTCGGAACCACCACGAGCTCGATTCTCCACACCCGCCCCTTCCAGAACCTCTCAGAGGGCTCCAAACCCTCCCCAAACCTCCCGGAACCACCACGAGCTCGATTCTCCACACCCGAACTCCACAGCCGCCCCCTCCAGAACCTCTTAGAGGGCTCCAAACCCTCCCCAAACCCCCCGGAACCACCACGAGCTCGATTCTCCCCAACCCAGCTCCCCACCCGCTCCCTCCAGAACCTCTCACCGCTCTCCAAACCCTCCCCAAACCTTACGGAACCACCACGAGCTCGATTCTCCCCACCCGCCCCCTCCAGAACCTCTCACCGCTCTCCAAACCCTCCCCAAACCCCCCGGAACCACCACGAGCTCGATTCTCCCCACTCGCCCTCTTCAGAACCCCTCACCGAGCTCCAAACCCTCCCCAAACCTCCCTCCGACCCCTCCTCCCTCCCCAGGGGTGATTTTCCCGTACCACCCTCGCCTGGGCCGCTACACCCTGAACTTCCACGAGGCGCAGCGGGCGTGCCAGGAGCAGGACGGGATCCTGGCGTCCCACGATCAGCTGCACCAGGCCTGGCTGGAGGGGCTGGACTGGTGCAACGCGGGCTGGCTGGAGGACGGCTCGGTGCAGTACCCGATCTCCCGGCCCCGCGAGCACTGCGGCCGCAAGGACACCCCCGGCGGGGTCCGCAACTACGGCTACCGGCACAAGGAGAGCGAGCGCTACGACGCCTTCTGCTTCACCTCCAACCTCAACGGTCAGCGGGAAACTGAGGCACGGGGGGTTGGGGGGTTTGAGGTGGAATCAGCGCCTTCTGCTTCACCTCCGACCTCAACGGTCAGGGGGAAACTGAGGCACGGGGGGAGGTTGGGGGGTTGGGGTTTGGGGTGGAATCGGCGCCTTCTGCTTCGCCTCCGACCTCAATGGTCAGCGGGAAACTGAGGCACGGGGGTTTGGGGTGGAATCAGCGCCTTCTGCTTCACGTCCGACCTCAATGGTCAGCGGGAAACTGAGGCAAGGGGGGTTTGGGGTGGATTCGATGTTATCTACTTCACCTCCGACCTCAATGGTCAGGGGGAAACTGAGGCACGGGGGATTGAGGTTTGGGGTGGAATCGATGTTTTCTGCTTCACCTCCAACCTCAACGGTCAGGGGGAAACTGAGGCACGGGGGGACTGAGGTTTGGGGTGGAATCGATGTTTTCTGCTTCGCCTCCGACCTCAATGGTCAGAGGGAAACTGAGGCACGGGGCGGGGTTGGGGTTTGGGGTGGAATCAGCGCCTTCTGCTTCACCTCCAATCTCAATGGTCAGAGGGAAACTGAGGCACGGGGGGTTTGGGGGGTTTGGGGAGGAATCGATGCTTTCTGCTTCACCTCCAATCTCAATGGTCAGGGGGAAACTGAGGCACGGGGGGAGGGTTGGGGGGTTTGGGGGTTTGGGGTGGAATCAGCGCCTTCTGCTTCACCTCCAACCTCAATGGTCAGCGGGAAACTGAGGCACGGGGGGTTTGGGGTGGAATCAGCGCCTTCTGCTTCGCCTCCGACCTCAATGGTCAGCGGGAAACTGAGGCACGGGGGGGGCGGGGTGGAATCAGCGCCTTCTGCTTCATCTTCAACCTCAATGGTCAGAGGGAAACTGAGGCACGGGGGGGATTGGGGTTTGGGGTGGAATCGATGTTTTCTGCTTCGCCTCCAACCTCAGTGGTCAGAGGGAAACTGAGGCACGGAGCGGATTTGGGGAGTTCGGGGTGGAATTGACGTTTTCTGCTTCGCCTCCAACCTCAACCCTCAGCGGGAAACTGAGGCACGGAAGCCGTGCAGACCCCATTCCCCCTCTCAATCACCAAACCCACACCCCCCACCCCTTTCCCCGCCTCTCCCATCGCAGGCAAAGTTTATTTCCTGAAAACCTTCCGCAAGCTCAGCTACCCCGAGGCCGTCCAGGCGTGCAAGAACAACGGCGCGGCCGTGGCCAAGGTGGGCCAGCTGTACGCGGCCTGGAAGATCCAGCTGCTGGACCGCTGCGAGGCCGGCTGGCTGGAGGACGGCAGCATCCGCTACCCCATCGTCAACCCCCGGGCCCGCTGCGGCGGCCGCGAACCCGGCGTGCGCAACCTCGGCTTCCCCGACAAGAAGTACAAGCTCTTCGGGGTGTACTGCTTCAAAAAAGCCGGGGAGGTTCCTCCGGGGGAGCCCGCGGGGCGCCCCGAACGCGTGTGAGGTTGGGAGAGGTCGGCAGCACCCCCCGGGATCGCTCCCAGCCCCAGCCCGAGCGGTGCGGGGGAGCTGCGGGCGGCTCGGGATGGAGACAGAGCCGGCGGTGCCGCTCGGGGACACTGAGGCAGCGGGAGGGGTTTGGGGAGCCCGGCCGGTGCGGGGCCGGCTCCCCGCAGCTCTCGCTTCTCCACGCGCCTGTTTGCATGCGCTAAAGAGCCGCAGAGCCCCCGCCCTCCTCATCCTCACGCTGTCCCCGCGGCCGGGAGGTGCCGCAGGTTCCCCCCTACCCAAAAAAAAAAATCCCCCCGAGGCGCTGGGCGAGGTTTGGGGGGCGGCGGGGTGGGCTCGGAGCCTCGGCAGCTCCCCCGGGGCAGCTCCTGCGCGCTTGGCTTGGCCGGGGCCGGGGCGAGGAGGGTCCGGGGGGCGGCGGGCGCTGCGCCCACCCGGCCGGGCACCGGCCGCAGGCTTTGGCAGCCCCGGACGCAGATGAAATAAAAGCTTCGGCCGCTTTGGAGAGCTGAGAGCGGCTCCGCTGCGTCCTTGGGGAGGGGGGCTCGGTGCCCTTTGGCGGCAGCGCCCGGAGCTTCCCCGGAGCTTGGATTTGTCGGGATCGGATCCGAGGATCGGCCGGAGCCACCCCGGGGTGTCACAGAGCCCGGAGAGCCCGGGGGACACCGCGGGGGTGGCAGGACAGGGACGGGGACCCCGGGCTGGGGTCACCTTTAGTGACCGAAATGTCGCAGCCCTGCGAGGGGACAGCGCGGGTGGCACGGGAAGCTCGGGGGTGGGGGATTGAGGGTGTTTTAGGGGGGAATCACCCCAAAAAAATCCAGCGGCATCTCCGCGCCTTGAGGGGCCGCGCTGGCCGGCGACAGGGACACGAGGGGCGGCCACCAGCGCGGTGACTGGCGGCGAGCGGGTGGCGGATGCGACCCCGGGAGCCCCGGGGGAGATTTTGGGGCTGCTCGGAGTTGTTGGGGTGCACCGGGAGCAGGGAGGAGGCAGCGAGGGAGCCCCGCCAGGTAAGGGGAGGGGGGGGTCGCTCACAACTGTTAAAAAAATTTATTAAAATGTCCAGCAGTACAGAAAGGCAGAGTCAGAAATGGGGAGGGGGCGTCAGGAGGGGGCCGGGGAGGGGAGGGGGACACGGCAGTCGCGGACAGCAGAGGTCGGGAAGCGCCGTACACACACACACACACACACACGCGCACGCCAACTCCACCGGGGACCCGAAACGAGCGGAACGGGGACAAAACCAAACCGAGCGCCCCCAAAACCAGCGGGGACAGCGGCCCCGAGGCCACCGTGTCCCCCCCAGCCCCACCCCCGTGCCGGCCGCGGGGACCCCCAGAGGTGCTGGGGCAGGGAAATGGGGGCGCTGCTAAAAAAACCAGACCAGCCCAGGTGGGATATGGGGAGGGGGCTGCCTGATTCACCCCCGGGTTGGGGACAGGGACAGAGCCCAGTTTGGGGAGGGGTCCCTGTGCGGGGCTGGGGGCTCCAGCCCGGGGGGGCTGAGCGTGGGACATGCAGGGAGGGCTGGGGACGCACACGCAGCCGCCCCCTCCGGATCCTATTCCCTACGGGGCCGGGCATCCTAAGGAGCTAAAGCCGAGAAGGGGTTAAAAAAGAGGGGAGGGGAGAGGCTGGGAGAGGGGCGGGGGGGCCATGGCCACGTCCCCCTTTGTGCTCGCCCGGCTCTAGAAGTAGTGGCCCTCCTCCATGCCGTCCAGCCGGAGGTGCTGCCGGTGTTTTCGCCGCTCCTTGCGGGCTTTGTGCTGGTGGTGCTGCCGGTGCTGGTGGCTGTGCCGGTGCCGCCGGTGCCGCCGCGCTCGGTGAGACCGCCTGGCTAACGGGGGGCAAGGACGGGGGCAAGGCGGGGGTCAGGGAGCGGTTCCTGAGCCCCTCCGGGTGTGGTGAGGGGTGTTAGGGTGTTCATGAGTTATTTTATGTTGGTTTGTGTTTGTAGCTGTTGGCCTGGACTGTCCTCATCCCCCTCTCCTCTCTCTCATCCGTGAGCTCTCGCTCCTACTCCTGTGCAGGTATCCCAAAAAGTCCGTGTCTATTATTATTATTATTATTATTATTATTATTATTATTATTATTATTATTATTATTATTATTATTATTATTATTATTATTATTATTATTATTATTATTATTATTATTATTATTATTATTATTATTATTATTATTATTATCATCATCATCATCATTATCATTATTATCATTATCATTATCATTATCATTATCATCATCATTATCATCATTATCATTATCATTATTATCATCATTATTATTATTATCATTATTATTATCATTATCATTATTATTATCATTATTATCATCATCATTATTATTATCATTACTATCATTATTATCTTTATTATCATTATTATCATTATTATAATTAGTATTATCATTATTATCATCATTATTATTATTATCATTATTATCATTATTATCATTATCATTATCATTATCATTATCATTATCATAATCATTATTATAATTAGTATTATCATTATTATCATCATCATTATTATTATCATTATTATCATTATTATCATTATTATCATTATTATCATTATCATCATTATCATTATCATTATCATTACCAGTATATTTATTAAATTTATTATTATTATTATTTAATTTATTACTATCAATATCATGATTATAATATCTTATTAGCGAGTTTAACCTGGATTTGTAGAGAGTTTGTAAATGTGCTGGCTGTAGAAAATGAGGTTTTTTTCCGGATGTTCCCACCCTCCGAAGAAGCCCTTGCTAAAAGAAACACCCCAGACCCCAAATTTTTACCTCCTCCTCCGGAATTCCCTTCCCAGAAATAAACCGCGGAACAGAACCCAGAGGAGAAATTCCCCACTTTTTTTCCTTTACCGTTTAAAATACTCAATCAGCGCGCTCAAATCCTCCAGAAAACCCGAGCGATGAAACAAAAAAAACCCCAATCCCTGATCTAAACCGAGCCACCCCTCGCAGCCCCCCCGAGACCCCCGGAGCTCCCCACTCACGTTTTGTGCAGAGGATTTTGGGGCGCTCCCATTTGCCGCTGCTGTGGCACCTGATGGTGGGGACGTGGCGCTGGGTGAAGCCCTGGTGGCACTGGGTAGCGCACGCTGGAGTGGATGTTGTACTTCTCCTTCCTCTTTCCCACCGGGAAAGCGTTCGGCACCTCCGGGGGGGGCCCGCACAGCACTGGGAGAGGGGTGGGACAGAGCTCCGTCACCCCCCTGGAGCTGGGAGGAGCTGGGAGTTACTGGGAGTTACTGGGAGTTACTGGGAATTACTGGGAGTTACTGGGAGGGGACA
Source organism: Periparus ater (assembly GCA_032357785.1). Classification (NCBI taxonomy): domain Eukaryota; kingdom Metazoa; phylum Chordata; class Aves; order Passeriformes; family Paridae; genus Periparus; species Periparus ater. The sequence goes on along the minus strand of CM063635.1, from coordinate 1,776,599 downwards.
AGGGACACCAGGCCGGGCCACCCCCCCCGCGCCGCTGGGGACACCGCTGGTGGTGGCTTTGGGAGGGGCTGGTGTCCCCAGGGTTTAATTGGTTAATTAATGGCTTTATTGGGGCGTCGTTAGAGCGCGGGGCGGGGAGGAGCAGCTGGAATGGGAAGGGATGGGAATTTAACGGGGATTTAATGGGAATTTAATGGGAATTTAATGGGAATTTGATGGGAGCAAAGGGAAGAAAGCGGAGCGCTGAGGGAGGGATTGGGCAGGGGGAAAGGGAGGGAAATTGGAGATTTGGGGGAGAACTGCTGGAGCTCGGCCGGGGGAAGGGATGGGAAGGGTTGGCTGGGGCTGGGGACAGCGGGGACGGTGGCGTGGGGACACCGGGGACTACAGGATGGGGACACCACGGACTGTGGGATGGGGACAGGGATATCAGGAATTGTGGAATGGGGATGAGGACACCACAGACTGCGGGATGGGGACACCGGGGACTGCAGGATGGGGACACGGGGGAGTGTGGAATGGGGACACCGGGAGCTGCGGGATGAGGACAGGGATGTCAGGAATTGTGGAATGGGGATGGGGACACTGGGACCTGCAGGATGGGGACACTGGGGACTGCAGGATGGGGACACCAGGGAGCGTGGGATGGGGACACCGGGGACTGCAGGATGGGGACACCGGGGACTGCAGGATGAGGACAGGGATGTCAGGAATTGTGGAATGGGGATGGGGACACTGGGACCTGCAAGATGGGGACACTGGGGACTGCAGGATGGGGACAGGGATGTCAGGGACTGCAGGATGAAGATGGGGACACCAGGGACTGCAGGATGGGGACACCGGGGGCTGCGGGATGGGAACAGGGATATCAGGAACTGCGGGATGGTGATGAGGACACCACGGACTGCGGGATGGGGACACCAAGGACTACAGAACGGGGCCAGCGGGAGCTGCGGGCCGGGTCCGGGGGGTGGCGGGGGCGCTACCTGTGCCCTTCTTGCAGATGTAGGGCAGGTTGTAGTTGCAGGGCACATCGTTCCACTTGCCGATCTCGTGGGACACCAGCACCACGCAGTCCTCCCCTCCCGCGAAGAAGTTGTCGGGTTGGTTCTCCCGCCAGTTCTCGTATTGCTGCGGGGCCAGCAGGGAGGGTGACACCCCCCGAACCCCCTTCCCGCCCCCCGAGCCCCCCCTCGGACCCCCAAACCCCTCACCAAGCCGGTGTTGTCGGTCCACTGGAAGTCCTGCTCCACGATGCGGTCGTTGAGGCCGATCCAGGTGTTCTCGTGGCCGAAGCCTGCGGGGAGAGGCAGCCGCGGCTCGCACGGAGGGGGCGAGCAGAGCCCGGGGAGGGGGCTCCGGGGACCCCCAGCCCACCGGTGATGAAGCCGTGCTCCTCCTGCGAGTGGATGCTGGTGAGGTGCCCGGCCCGGCGGCGACAGTCGCGCTCCGCGTCCTCCCAGGAGCGCCGGCGGGAGAAGTAGCGGTAGCAGTGGCCCTGGAACTTGTGCCAGTTGTGGTCACAGCCCTCCGTGTCTGCGGGGACACCAGCGGCGACAGTGGCCGCAGGGCGAGGGGCCGGACCCCAGCCCCGCCCTCAGGGGTTTGTGTCGCCTTGGAGCCCCCCCAGAGCCGCAGGGGTGGGCGGTGTCCCGGTGGTGGCACTGGGGGACACTGGGGGACACTGGGGGCAGAGCAATGACACAGTGACACTGGGGGACACCGAGGGGACACTGAGGGGGGACAGTGCGGGACACCGGGGGCAGGGAAATGTCCCCCGTGGTGGCACAGGGGGACACCGGGTGCTGGGCAATGTCCCCACAGTGACACAGGGGGACACCGGGGGACACCGGGGGCAGAGCAATGTCCCTACGGTGACACAGGGGGACACCGGGGGCTGGACAATGTCCCCACAGTGACACAGGGGGACACCGGGGGCTGGACAATGTCCCCACAGTGACACAGGGGGACACCGGGGGACACCGGGGGACACCGGGGGCTGGGCAATGTCCCCACAGTGACACAGGGGGACACCGGGGGACACCGGGGGACACCGGGGGCTGGGCAATGTCCCCACAGTGACACAGGGGGACACCGGGGGACACCGGGGGCTGGCCCCACCTTTCTCGCAGCGGCTGCCGCCGTAGCTGGGCAGGCAGAGGCACACGAAGGAATTGACCTCGTCGATGCAGGTGCCGCCGTTCTGGCACGGGCTGGACAGGCAGTCATCGATGTCTGCGGGGACACGGGCGGCTGTGGGGCTGCCGCCACCCCCGGGGCCGTGCGCTGCCCGCCCCGCTCCGTCCCCGGAGCCCCGGCGCTCACCGATCTCGCAGTTCTCTCCGGTGAATCCCGGGGCGCAGCTGCAGCCGCACACGGTGCCGTTGGCCCGGCTCGTCCCTCCGTGCAGGCACGGGTTGTTGTGGCACGGCTCGGCCGGAGCTGCGGGGCGCCAGCGCTGCCCTGAGCCCGCCTGGGGGGGTCCCGGGTGCCCCCCGACCCCCGCCCGGCTCCATCCCCTAGGCTCCCAGACGGGAAATTTGGATAAAAGCAGCGACGCCACCCGAACCTCCGCCTCCAAACCTCCCGCCGGGCCCGTCGGTGCCGGTGCCCGCAGCTCACCGTGCCCGCTGCCGTTGCCGATGCCCACCCAGGCCAGCAGCTCCCGCTCGTCCAGCGCCGGCTCCTCGCCGCTGCCGCTGTCGGTATCCAGCAGCGGGGACCCCCCCGCGCCCCCCAGCTCCGGCTCGGCCGAGGGCTCAAAGAGCAGCCCCGAGCTCGGGGACCCCGCGGGCTCTGTCCCCGCCAGGCGGGGGACACCGGGGGACGGCCAGGGCTCGCGGGTGGCCGAGCCGAGGGGAGCGGGGGGCTCTTCCCTCTTGGCCTCCCCGGAGGAATCCTCCTCTCCGGGGGCTGGGGGAGCGCCCTGGTGGCTGGGGACAGTTGGGGGGTCGCGGGGCTGCCGGGGACCCGGGGGGGACAGGAGGAGCTGCTCGGCTGCCCCCGGTTCCGGCTCGGAGCGGTGGGTGGGCTGTGGGTCTGGGGGAGCGAAGCCCGTGGACCCCTCCTCGGCCACCGGCTCCGCCTCCTCCGGCCGCTCGGTGCTGGCCCACAGCACCGCCTCGGTGGCCGCGGGGGAAGGGGACGCTGAGGGGACATCCCAGGCCGGGGGGGACGCGGCCGCTTCTCTGCTGGGCTCGGCCGCGCCATTCCCAACATCCCTGGGCTCCTCCGGCTGCTCCTGGCTGGGCTCGGCCGCTCCGTGGGGAGCCGTGGGGCCGGAGCGGCCCCGGGGCCCCGGAGAAGCCCCCTCGGTGTGGCCGGAGGTGGCGCGGTGTCCCTCGGAGGGTCCCTCGGGCTGCAGGAATGTCACCGCCTTCCTCTGCCTCTCCAGCGCGCCGTCCCCCGGGGCCCCGCTGCCGTCCCCGGTGTCCCCGCGGGGCTGCGGGGACAGCTCGGGACCCTCGGCCACCAGCGGGGCCGGGGGCAGCGGGGGCAGCGGGGGCACGGAGCCCTCCTGGGAGGGGAGGTCACCGGAGAAGTCCTCGGTGGCATCCGCGGGTGGCCTCGGGGAGTCCCCGCGGGCGCTGGGGACACGGGGCTGGGCGGGGATGTCCCGGTGGTCCCGAGCGTCGCGGGGAGCGGCGGGGGACGGGAACGGCACGGGGGGGGTCCCTGCGGGGGTCCCTGAGCCCCTCGGCGACAGGGACACGGGGGAGGTGGCCGCGGCCACCAGCTCTGCAAGAGATGGCACCGGCAGGGGGTCACCGAGGGGTGAGGGCGCTGGGAGCCCCCGGCCGTGTCTGCGGTCACTCACCGGGGCCGATCTCCTCCTCCAGAGCCTCGGGGGACGCCTGGGGACCCTCCCGGCCGGGGCTCCCGCTGCCGCCTCGGGGGAGGCTCCGCAGCTCCACGGCCTGGATGACAATTCCCGCTGTCACCGCGGGGTCCTCAAATTCCACCGCGGGGTCCTCAAATGCCACAGTCGGGTCCTCAGGTGCCACCGCGGGGTCCTCAAATGCCACCGTGGGGTCCTCAGGTGCCACCGCGGGGTCCTCAGCTGCCACCGCGGGGTCCTCAGATGCCACTGCGGGGTCTCCAGGTGTCACCGTGGGGTCCTCAGCTGCCACAGTGGGGTCCTCAGATGCCACCGCGGCTTCCCCAGGTGCCACTGCGGGGTCTCCAGGTGCCACCGTGGGGTCCCCAGCTGCCACGGCGGGGTCCCGGCTGTGCCTCTGGAGCTGGAAGTATCGCCCGTTCAGGCCGGGGTAGCTCCTCCTCGGGGCGCTGGAGCTGCCCGGGGGGTTGCCGGGGGTCGCCGGGGCCGCGCTGGGCACCGTCCCCAGCCCAGTCGGTGCCAAGGACGAGGCGGGGCCGTGCTCGGGGGCTGCGCTCCGGGAATGCGACAGGAGGGTGGCCGGGGGTCCCTCAGGGTCTCCTCGTGCCGGGCTGGCGCTGGGAGGATCCCTCCGGGAGCTCTCCGGATCCTGATCCAGCGCGTTGAGAGCCTCCTCCTCGTGGGGCCACGCCAGCGAGGTGGCCGCGGAGGGCGACAGCGATGTCGCAGCGCCCGTGGCCAAGCCCGGAGCCGCCGGTGCCGGTGGCAGGGCAGTGACCGGGAGGTCCCCGCGCTGCCCCACCGGGCTGCCCCGGGCCGGCCGCAGCTGCTCGTCCTCATCCTCGCCCAGCCCCGCGGGCCCCGGCGGTGGCAGGAGGTGGTGGCGGTCGCGGGGGATGTCGCGGGTGTCCCCCGATGTGCCCAGCTCCTCGCTGTGCTCCACCAGCACGTTGTCGCTGCTCGGCGGCTCGGGCGTGGGCGGCACCGGCAGCACCGGCTCCTCCGCGTCCCCCGCGGCTGCGGGGACACCGCGAGCCATCAGCGGTGACACCCGGGGCGGGTGGCACCGCAGCTCCCCCCGCGAGTGCCAGCACCGAGCACCGCACCCAGCGCCGCTCCGCCTCATTTATCTCATTAATTCCCTAATTAAATATTCATCCGCAGCGATTTTCCCGACCTCGCCCACCGATCCCGGAGGGAAGGAGGGAGCGGCCGGGGGGCTCCGGGAGGCTCCCCCTCACCTTTGTAGCAGTAAGCGTCGAATCTGGAGGCGGCGGGGGGGAAACCGGTGCGGTTTGGGAACTGGTAGAGGGTCCGCACCCCCGAGGCCTCTCCCCCGCACTTCCTGCGGGGCTGGCGGATGGGGTAGCGCACGCTGCCATCCGCCAGCCAGCCCGGGTCGCACTGGTCCAGCCCCTGTCGCCAGGCCAGGTAGAGCTGGCCCGTGGTGGCCAGCGATGCCCCCCGGCTCCGGCAGTGCCTGCGGGCGCCCTGCCAGGTGAAGCGGCCCGGCTCGGTGGCGTAGAACACGGTCCCTGCGGGAGAGGGGACGCGTTGGGGACACGGCCACAGCCGGAGGAGACGAGCGGAGCTTTTGGGGTGTCCTGGGTGAGGGTGCCAAACTGGGCACCCAGCCGGCAGGCGGGCCGCGGGTGGGGGGCGTGCACGGAGATGTGGCCACGGAGGGACATCCCTGGGCACCCATGGGCACAAAGGGACAGCCCTGGGCACCCATGGGCACAAAGGGACAGCCCTGGGCACCCATGGGCACAAAGGGACAGCCCTGGGCACCCATGGGCACAAAGGGACAGCCCTGGACACCCAGATGTGCTCCTGTTCAGGGAGAGCCACCCCTGGGCGCCCAGCCGTGCTCCTGGCCATGCCATGGGCACAAAGGGACATCCCTGGACACCCCTGGACACCAAGGGCCACCCCTGGGCACCCCTGGCCACCCCTGGACATCCCTGGTCACCCATGGGCACCGAGGGCCACCCCTGGACATCCCTGAACATCCCTGGTCACCAAGGGCCACCCCTGGACACCCCTGGATATCCCTGGTCACCAAGGGCCACCCCTGGGCAGCCCTGGACACCCCTGGACACCAAGGGACATCCCTGGACACCCCTGGTCACCAAGGGTCACTCCTGGACACCCCTGGCCACCCCTGGACACCCCTGGTCACCAAAGGCCACCCCTGGTCACCAAGAGCCACCCCTGGTCACCAAGGGCCACCCCTGGTCACCAAGAGCCACCCCTGGTCACCAAGGGCCACCCCTGGACACCCCTGGATATCCCTGGTCACCAAGGACCACCCCTGGGCATCCCTGGACACCCCTGGACACCCCAGGTCACCAAGAACCACCCCTGGGCACCAAGGGCCATCCCTGGGCATCCCTGGCCACCCCTGGACACCCCAGGTCACCAAGGGCCACCCCTGGTGACCAAGTGCCACCCCTGGTGACCAAGTGCCACCCCTGTCCCCCCTCCCGGCCCGCAGCCCTTGCCTCGCAGCTCCCGGGAGTAGCAGTACACATCGTAGAGCTCGGCGGGCTCCCTGCGCCCGTAGCTGCGCACCCCGGGGAGGCTGTTGCGGTCTCCGTAGCAGCCGGGCCGGGACAGGGTGATGGGGTACCTGCCGGGAGGGGCTCGGTGGGCGCTGGGCTCCGCGGGGAGGGGTCCCGGGGGGGTCCCCGCGCACTCACCGCACGCTCTGGTCGCTGAGCCAGCCCGCGTCGCAGTTGTCGTAGCCGTCCTCGAAGGCGGCCTGGAGGTGCTGGGGGGAGGCGATGACGGCGGAGTTGTCGCGACAGGCGCGACGGGCGGCGGGGAAGCTCAGGGCGTAGCGCTGGCCCGCGGGCCGGTAGTGGAACACAACGCCTGGGGGGGCACGGAGAGGGGAGATGGCACCGGGGGGCACCGGGGGGCACCGGGGGGCTCGTGTGGGGTCCGAGGGGTGCAGGAGGGGGGCACGGGGATGGTTTTGGGGTTCGTGGGGTAGAGAAGCGCCGGGGGGAGCTTGGGAGGAGCGGCTTGGAGGGGGTGCGGGGGTGCCTGGGGGGCGCGGCTGTGGTGGGGGGCGCAGGGTGGGCAGGAACTGTGGGGTGCGGGGAAAAATAATGGGGTGGGGGGAACAAATGGGGTGGGGGGAACAAATGGGGCTCAGGGAATAAATGGGGTTTAGGGAATAAATGGAGTTTAGGGAATAAATGGGGTTCAGGGAATAAATGGGGTTCAGGGAGGAAATGGGGTTTAAGGAATAAATGGGATTTAGGGAACAAATGGGGCTCAGGGAGTAAATGGGGTTCAGGGAATAAATGGGGTTTAGGGAATAAATGGGGTTTAGGGAATAAATGGGTTCAGGGAGGAAATGGGGTTCGGGGTACAAATGGGGCTCAGGGAGTAAATGGGGCTCAGGGAGTAAATGGGGTTCAGGGAATAAATGGGGTTTAGGGAATAAATGGGGTTTAGGGAATAAATGGGGTTTAGGGAATAAATGGGTTCAGGGTACAAATGGGGCTCAGGGAGGAAATGGGGTTTAGGGAATAAATGGGGTTCAGGGTACAAAGGGGGTTCAGGGAATAAATGGGGTTTAGGGAATAAATGGGGTTTAGGAAACCAATGGGGTTCAGGGTACGAATGTGATTTAAGGAATAAATGGGATTTAAGGTATAAATTCGGCTCGGGGAATAAATTTGGTTTAGGGACCAAATGGGGTTCAGGGAACAAAGGGGATTTAGGGTACAAATTTGGTTTAGGGTGTAAAAGGGGCTCAGGGAATAAATGGGGTTTAGGGTACAAATGGGGTTCAGGGAACAAATGGGATTTAGGGTACAAACGTGATTTAGGGTACAAATGGGGTTCAGGATACAAATGGGGTTTAGAGACCAAAAGGGATTTAGGGAATAAATAGGGTTTAGGGTATAAATGGGGCTCAGGATACAAATGTGTTTTAGGGAATAAATGGGATTTAGGGTATAAATTCGGCTCAGGGAATAAATTCGGTTTAGGGACCAAATGGGGTTCAGGGCACAAAGGGGATTTAGGGTACAAATTTGGTTTAGGGTACAAATGGGGTTCAGGATACAAATGGAGTTTAGAGACCAAAAGGGATTTAGGGAATAAATAGGGTTTAGGGTACAAATGGGGTTCAGGGAACAAAGGGGATTTAGGGTACAAAAGGTGTTTAGGGTACAGATGGGGTTTAGGGACCAAATGGAGCTCACAGCTCCCATGGGGGTGCCCATCTCCCCCTGAATACCCAACTCCCCCACCTCCCCTCTGCCCCGGGGGCTTCGCGACCCCTCCAGCTCCCCCCGGGCCGTGTCCCCGCTGTCCCCGCGGCCGTGTCCCCGCTGTCCCCGCTGTCCCCGCGGCCGTGCCCGGCTCACCCGTCACCTCCAGCGGCAGCAGGTCCTGTTCATCATCGATGCCGGCCACCACCTCGCAGCGGTAGAGCCCCGCGTCGCTGGCGCGGGCCGCCCGCAGCTGCAGGGTGGCGTTGGAGCGGTCCCGGGGGTACCCGGGCAGCGCCACCCGCCCCTCGTAAGCCTTCACCACCTTCACCGCGTTGTCCTTGGCCACCAGGATGGGCACGTCCTCCCTCTGGCCGGTGGCCGAGCGCACCTTGCTCCATTTGACGCGGGGAGGCTCCGGGGGCTCGTTGGGCCCCAGGGAGGCCGAGGGGTGCAGGAGGAAGAGGCAGGGCAGCGTCACCGGCTCGCCCAGCCCGACGCGCAGCGCCTGGTGCTGCACCCTGGTGATGTGGATCACCTTCCCCTCGTCCTGCGAGCCTGCGGGCAGAGCGGCCGGGCTGCTGCGGGCACAGCGGGGGAGGGCTGGGGGGCACCGCGGGGGCTCGGGGGGCTCCGCTCCTGAGCGCCCCAGGAGGAACAGGAGAGGGGGGATGGATTGGGATAAAGCGCGGCCGCCCCATCGAGCGGCTGCGGCCCGACCTTGATCCCTCTAGGGCTGAGCCCCCCAACTCGGGAGGGGTCCGAGTCCCCCCAATCCCACCCCCAGCCCCCCCGGGATGTCCCCAGGCTGTGGCCACTGCTCTGCGCCCGTGGGTGCCACGCGGCTCCCAGGGGACACCAGCACCGCCCTGTCCCTGCCCGCAGGGCCGGAGACGCCGCCTGACCCCGGTGGGAAAGCCACGGCAGAGCTGGGGTGAAGCGTGGCAGGACCGTGACCACCTTCATCCTCATCATCTTCATCCTCATCCTCATCCTCATCCTCATCCTCATCCTCATCCTCATCCTCATCCTCATCCTCATCCTCATCCTCACCCTCCTCCTCCTCCTCCTCCCGCGCTAATCCCGTCCCAGCCTGGGCAGTCTCCCCGCGCCGCCGCCACAAATCCCCCGCGTCTGGGACCCCCCTGGACCCCCCGGCGGGCTCAGGGACCGGCTGGGGGTCGGGGACAGCCACTAATCCCCCCCCCCCCGGGGCCTTCCTCCCCCACCCTCCCCTCGCCCCGGGCCCTTTGGGGCTCTGGGCCATCCCAGAGAGTGTCCCCGCCGCGGGGGACAGGGGGGGACAGGGCTCGGAGCCTCGGCAAATCCCCGGGGGGCTCAGCGGGGCCGTGGGGAGGGGGCTCAGCGGGGCCGTGGGGAGGGGGCTCAGCGGGATTAAGGATTTAAGGTCTCGCCCGCAGCGATCCCGAGGCGGGGAGGGGGCGCGGCGGCCTGGGGGGTTTCTCCCTCACTAATCCCGCCGGGTTAATTACTGCCCGTCAGCATTTACCGCGGCGCGGAGTTCATTATTTATTGCTGCTCGGCCTCTAATTAGCGCGGGGAGCCGAGCACTTACCCAGGAGGGCGATGGGGAGGAGGGAGAGCCCGAGCAGGAGCCGGCAGGCGGCATCGCCCATCACATGGACCATCCTTGACCTGCGGGGACAGCGGAGCTGCCAGCCCAGGGGGCGAGCGGTGGCCCCGGGAGGAGCGGGGAGAGCCCCGGGGTGGCTCTCCACCCGCCGTGGGGTCCCCGAGGTGCCCCGGGTGTGGCCCCTGGAGCTCCCCCCCGTCCTTCTGCTCCCCTGGGGGGTTTCTGAAGGGTCTGGGGGGCGGCAGCAGAGGGGATTTGGGCGCTGCTGGTGGGGGCACAGCCGCTGGCTGGGGGGTGACACCGGCACACGGCTCCCAGCACGGCTCCAGCAGATGTGGCACGACTGTCACTGGGTGCTCACCATCATCATCATCACACAAATCACACCATCATCATCACCCAAATCACACCATCATCATCACCCAAATCCCATCATCATCATCAACCAAATCCCATCATCGTCGTCACCAAAATCCCACCATCATCATCATCACACAAATCCCACCATCATCATCATCACACAAATCCCACCATCATCATCATCACTGGGTACCCACCATCATCATCATCACCCAAATCCCACCATCATCACCCAAATCCCACCATCATCATCCAAATCCCACCATCATCATCCAAATCACACCATCATCATCCAAATCACACCATCATCATCACCCAAATCACACCATCATCATCATCACTGGGTACCCACCATCATCATCACTGGGTACCCACCATCATCATCATCACACAAATCCCACCATCATCAACCAAATCACACCATCATCATCATCCAAATCCCACCCAAATCACCCAAATCCCACCATCATCATCATCACCCAAATCCCACCATCATCATCACCCAAATCACACCATCATCACCTGCCATGGGCACAACCATCACCCAGTACCCAAAATCGTCACCCAGTGCCCAAAACTGTCACCCAGTGCCCAAAATCATCACCAGGTGCCTACCACCACCATCACTTGGTGCCCAAAATCACCACCAAGTGCCCAAAATCGTCACCAAATTCCCACCACCACCATCTCTTGGTGCCCAAAATCATCACCCAGTGCCCAAAATCACCACCACGTGCCCAGAATTGTCACCAAATTCCCACCACCACCATCTCTTGGTGCCCAAAATCATCACCCAGTGCCCAAAATCATCACTAGGTGCCCACGGCCACCATCCAGCTCCCCCCACAGCCATCACTCAGCCCCTGGGTGCCAAACCGGCCGAGCGGGGACACCCCCAGCACCCCCAGCACCCCCAAATCCCCAAATCCCCGAGATCCCCAACCAAAGCCCATCTCCCACCCCACAGATCCACCCTGGAATTTGCTGCTCTCCGTTTTCCCCCACCCCAGACTGGGATTTGGGGACCACCCGACCTTTGGGGGACACCAGGAGCCCCCCGTGCCCCTCCAGCCGCCCCAAACCGAGTCTGAGCCTCACCCCCCGTCCCGATGTTCCATTTTCCAGCCCTCCGTGCCTCCTCCTGTCCCTTTTATGGGACAAAAATAGCAAGAAAGAGCAAAACGGTGAGAAAAAAGGAGCCCCCCTCGTGTTCCGCCTGGCAAAGGGACTTTTTTGGGGATGAAAACCACGTTTTATCTGATTTCTTCTCAAGAATAAAGCCCTGGCAGACCCTTCCCCACCGGGGGCAGCTCTGCCCTCGAAAGCCAAGCGCTGGGAGATTCCCGGGGTCAGGAATGGGATGAGACTTTGCCCAGATAAATCTTCCAGGAGCTGGAAAATCCCAAAAAGCAGCCCCAGATCCTTCATCCCTGCCCAGAGATGTTCCAGGAAGGAAATTCCTCCAGGGCAGCCTCAACAGAACCGAACTTTTCCCTTTTTTTCCCTCTCCAGGGGGAGAAATTAAAATTTAAAATAATTTTGGTCTCAGGAGGTTCCTGTTCCTCCCGGAAATGGTCATTTTGATTAATTAATGAAGTGTTAATTGTGAGTTTCTGGGGTGGCCAGGACTGAGAAACAGAGCGGTGACCTTGGTGGGTGCGGGGTGGGGACATCAGGGGTGGGATGGGGACGTCGGGTGAGGGATGGGGGCATCAGGTGTGGGATGAGATCAGATGAGATGGGATCCAGGGTTGGGATCCAGGGATGGGATCCAGGGATGGGACCCAGGGTTGGGACCCAGGGATGGGATCCAGGGATGGGACCCAGGGATGGGATCCAGGGATGGGATCCAGGGATGGGATGGGATCCAGGGATGGGATCCAGGGATGGGATCCAGGGATGGGATCCAGGAATGGGATGGGATCCAGGGATGAGATCCAGGGATGGGATCCAGGGATGGGATCCAGGGTTGGGATCCAGGGATGGGATGGGATCCAGGGATGGGATCCAGGGTTGGGACCCAGGGATGGGACCCAGGGATGGGATCCAGGGATGGGATGGGATCCATGTGATGGGATCCAGGGATGGGATCCAGGGATGGGATGGGGGTCCCTGAGCCCACCCCCGGGGGTGCTGCTGGGGGCTGGGGGTTCAGGTTTTGGGGTCAGAGCCGTGGCCTTCCCTGACATCAGCGTTCCCGCAGGATTTGCTTTGGCAGCAGGAAAAGCGGGAGAGGCCGGGCCGGCAGCACCTGGGAGAGCTCAGCTGTCCCCAAAGTCCCCTCCCAGCAGGGCCAGGACGCTCCCTTGGGGACACCCGGCTGTCACCGCTGCCCTTGGCACACGCAGGGGACACGATCCCGCTCCTGTCCCCGTCCCTGCCCCGCTGAGCCCCCAAAGTGTCCCCCAGGGTCACGACAGGTGACACAGGGAGTGCCAGCCCTGCCGGGGCCACCACACGCGGTGTCCCCTCGCAAGGTCCCCGCGGCCGGGAAGTGTCCCCGGGACCGAATCCTTCCGTCCCCTCGGGGAATGCGCTGCCCCGCCGGGATTGGGGCAGTTCAGGGTGGCACTGTCACATCGTGTCCCTGCACTGTCACCAGGATCAGACCAGGATGGATCCCAGATCCCAGGGACTGAGGCAGCCCGGGGTGACACTGTCACATCGTGTCCCTGCAGTGTCACCGGGATCAGCCCAGGATGGATCCCGGATCCCAGGCAGGATCCAGCCGGGATTGAGGCAGTTCAGGGTGGCACTGTCACATCGTGTCCGTGCGGTGCCACCGGGATCAGCCCAGGATGGATCCCGGATCCCAGGGATTGAGGCACCCAGGGGTGGCACTGTCACATCGTGTCCCTGCAGTGACACCGGGATCAGTCCGGGATGGATCCCAGATCCCCAGGGATTGAGGCAGCCAGGGGTGACACTGTCACATCGTGTCCCTGCAGTGTCACCGGGATCAGCCCAGGATGGATCCCGGATCCCAGGCAGGATCCAGCCGGGATTGAGGCAGCCAGGGGTGGCACTGTCACATCGTGTCCCTGTGGTGCCACCAGGATCAGCCCAGGATGGATCCCGGATCCCAGGCAGGATCCAGCCGGGATTCCCAGGGCCAGCAGCCGCGGGTGTCACCACGGCGGTGCCCGGGGGTGACAGCGGGGGTGGCACAGCGGTGGAGAGGCCACGGAGGTGGCCGGATCTCACAGCGGGGTGTCCCCGCAGTCAGGGCGGTGTCACCGTGACGTCCCCAAGGCCACGTGGCCCCCTCGGGGACAAGGAGCGTGTCCCTGTCCCCCTCCGCGTCCCAGCCCAACCGGGACCATCGCAGACGAGAGAAATTTAAAATAGCGGCGGTGCCAAACGCCCCCCCAAACCCCCCCGCCCCCCCAAAAGCCGGGTGAACATTTTCACATCTGTCACTTGCTGTCACCTCATGAATAATTCATCCCTCTCATGAATATGCAAAGCCGGGGCTGGTGATTAGCTTGAGCTGAAACGGAGCTTAATTCCACACAGGCCGCCGGGACCACCCGGTCAGTTTGGGGGTCCCCTGTGCCCCCCGAGCTGCGCCGAGCCCGGGCTGGGCTGGAGCGGGGGGACCCCGGGACGGGACAGAGGTGACATTTGGGACAGCGCTGGCGACACGGGATGGGGTGGCAGCACACAGGGAGCGCTGCCCACCCACCCGGGACATCGCTGTCCCCACCCTGGGGACCCCCCCTCCAGCTCTGGGGGTGCCACCTGCGCAGGGCACCCCCCCTGACCTCTGCTGTCCCCGCGGGTCACCCCTGCCCGCGGTGCCACCGCCACACAGGCGACATCCCGCTGCCCACCCCCACGGAGTGTCACCCCCGCCGCTCCCCTCCCCGCTGCCACCCCGGGGGCTGCTCCTGCGCCCCCCACCCTTAACCCAGCCCCCTCCCCACGGCACCCACCTCCCTCCCTGGGTGTCCCCTCCGCCCCAGCGGGGACCGGGGGGTCCTGCGGGGGTGTCCCCCGGGGCTGCGCGGCCGCGGCAGGAGCCCGGCGGCGGGGCCGGCTCGGCGTCCCCTCCTCTCTGCCCACAACAAAGGAATTCTGCAAACCTCGCTGCCGTCACATCTCACAGGCAACGTGATGCTCCCCGCTCCCCCCAGCCTGCCGGAATAAATTAGCACCTCGGGAAACTGTGATCCCGTCCAATATGGGCCCTTTGCCGGGTGCGATTTTTATTAGGCAGACAGTCTGCAGCCTTTATTTTAGAATTTGTTCCTCTTTTTTTTTTTTTTTTTTTTTTTCTTATTTTATTTTTTTTATCTTTTTTTTTTTTTTTTTTAAAATAAATATTTATTATTTTCGCCCCGCTTTCTGCCTCTCCCCGGCAAAACCCAAAGCTCCGCGGGAGCCCCAAAGCCGGCTCAGCATCGCTCCGAGCCCGTCGCTGCCGGGGGCTCGGCCGCACGCTGGGAGTGACCCCCGACACCGCCCCCGGTGCCCAAATCCGGGAGGAGACCCCCGGGCCGCTGGGCCTGGCACGGATCCGGGCCGCTGGCAGCGTTATCCCACCGATTTTGGTGTTGCCGAGCCCTGTCTGTACCCCCGTCCGTCCGTCCATCCATCCATCCATCCATCCATCCATCCATCCATCCATCCATCCATCCATCCATCCGTCCATCCGTCCATCCTCCATCCGTCCGTCCGTCCGTCCGTCCCGGCGCTCTGTCCCCGTGCTGGGGACATCCCCGCCGTGCCACTGCCTGCCCGGTGCCACCCCGGGATGGGGACATTCCCGGCTCCCGACCCGCCAGGGAGCCCCCGGTGTCACCAGCGAGGCAGCGGGGTGACACCCTGGTGACAGCCACTGCTGTCCTGCCAGCCCTGGCCACCTCTGCTGGCCCTCTGTCCCCTGGGGGGCTCAGGGCACCGTGTCCCGCTGTCCCCAGCCGTGTCTGTCCCGCTGTCCTCAGTGCCGGTGCTCCCCGGTCCCTCTCAGCGTCCCCAGCCCCGCAGAGCTCCGGTCCTGGCAGTGTCCCCCTGTCCTGGTGTCCCCCTGTCCTGGTGTCCCCCTGTCCTGGTGTCCCCACAGCGCCAGTGGCCACGCCCCCATTGTCCGGCTGTCCCGGTGCCCCCGATCCCCGCAGTGTCCCCAAGCCCCGCAGCTCCTGGAGTGTCCCCAGCATCGCGCCAGGGCCACCACCCCACACCGAGTGTCCCCATCCCCACCGCGGCCCCAGCCCGGCTCTGACCCCCTCCTGCCACCACCGGTGTCACCGTCCCCGTCCCCGCCACCGCCACCGGGACCCGCGGCCCCCCCCAACCCCCGCATTCCCCAGCCCGGATCCATCCCGCTCCTGCCGTGGTGGCGCCGCCGGTGTCGCCGCCGGTGTCGCCGCCCCCATCCCCGTCCCCGCAGCAGCGCCGGTGTCACCGTCCCCACCGCCGCCACCGGGCCCCGCATTCCCGCGGCCCCCGCCCGCATCCAGCCCTAGCGCTGCCGGTACCGGTACCGGCGGCAGTGTCGCTGTCACCGTCCCCATCCCCGCCACCGGGCCCCGCTCCCAGCGCCGATCAGTCCCGCTCCTGTCCCCGTCCCCACGGCCGGCCCGCAGCGGGGGCGGTGCCGGTGCCGGTGCCGGTGCCGGTGCCGGTGCCGGTGCCGGTGCCGGTGCCGGTGCCGGTGCCGGTGCCGGTGTCGCACGTACCTGCTCCGTGCTCAGGGCACGCCGGGACTCATCGCCGCCGCTTAGAGCCGAGCACCGCCGCCGCCACCGGGGGCTTAAAAGCGGGGCTCGGAGAGGGGGGCAGCGGGCCGGGCCCCCCCGGAGGGGGCCGAGCCGGGCCGGGCCGGGCCAATCGCGGCTGGCGGCGGGCGCGGCCCCCCCCTCCCGCCCCCGCCGGTGCCGCCGGTGCCGCCGCCCGCCCGCACCTGCCCGCAGCGGCGGAGAACCCGCGCCCGCTCCGCGCTGCCCGGCGCAGGGCGAGGGGCGACCGCGCATGCGCCGCCCCCCCCCCAAACCCGGGCCAACCCCCCCTTTCCCTCCTCACCCCCCCCCAAAAAAACCGGGGCCGCCCCCTCCCCACCGAGCGGAGCCGCCTCTCGCACCCCGCTCAGCGTGGGGGGTCCCTATAATGAGGGGGGGTCTCTAAGAGGGTGCTGAGAGGGGTGGGGGGGGTCCGTGGAATGGGGGGGGGGCTCTGATGGGGGTGGGGTCCCCAAGAGGATGTGGGGGGGTCGCTGTAATGGAGGCAGGAAGAGAGAGGGGGGATCCAGAGGGGTTTTTTTGGGGGTGTTTTCAAAATGGGGAGCATTTTCCAGCCCCTTCCGCACCCCCAAAATTCCCTTTGAGCCCTGCAGGGGGTAACCCCAGCATCCTCCAGCCCCCCCTGCACCCCCGTCTGGGGCCGGAATGGGGGGCGAGGGGGGCTGGAAGATGCTGTGGGTGGATAAAGACTTCCAAAATCCCCAAATCCCCCCCCCAAATAAAAACCCCGTGCGAGACTCTCCAAAGAGAGAAACGACCCCCCCCCAAAAAAGGGGGAAGAAAACCATCACTGATGATTTGGGTTTTTTTTTATTTGGGGTGGGGGTGTCACCTTCCCGCCGGTGACCGAAGAATGCCAGCCTGTCTCCCACGACTTGGCACCAAAAAAAAAAACCCCACACACACATAAAAAAAAAGAGAGAGAATCCCAAACCCCTCCCTATTTCACCCATAGGATGGATCCGTGGAAACCCGAGAGCAAAGTTCTCATTTCCGACTCCATTGTGCCAGACTTTCGGTGGCGTTTCCTGCCTTTTGTGAGCCCCCCCTGCTCCGGCACAATCCCGGCGTTGCCGGCTCACAGAGCTCCTCTGTTCCCCTTCTTTTTATGTGGCTGCAGCTGCCGGGCCCGGCCCCACGGAGGTGCCCGAGCCTGGGGGACAGGGACAGGGGTCACCGTCCCCAGGGGGGTTTTGCCAAGGGGAATTGGGGAGAGGGTCCCAGGGTTGATATCCCGGTTTTTTCCCGCTCCCCGGAGGATGCGGACACCCTCCAGATGTCCCGTCCCGCTCTGGAGAGGGAACCCCCGGGTGGTGTTTGGGGGTTTTTGGGAGGAAGGTGTGGCTCCCAATCCGGGGGGTGAGGCCGGCTCTGAAATCCTCACCTGGGCTCCCTCTGGATGTCCCCGCTGCCCTCCACCGCACCTGCAGCCCCAAATCCTCCCCTTCTGCTCCTCACCTTCCTAAATTCCACCTGGAAATCCGCAATGGGGCAGGGATGGGATGGGATGGATCCATCCCGGATTCCCAGCGGGAATTCCGGCTCGCCCCAGCACCTCCCACGGGTCACCCATCCCAAAAAACTCCACCGCTGCTGCTCGCAGCTCGAACCCCGAACCTCCAAAGGGCCCCGGGGCCTCTCGGGGTCTCAAAGGGACCCCGGGCCGTCCCCCAGGGGACACCGAGCCCCGGCGGAGGCACCGGGGATGTCACCGGCCCGTTTTTGGGGCAGGGGAAGGTGCTGGCAGTGAGCTGGTCTCGAGTGGAGATGAATGTCACAGCAGCCACCCGCCGGCCAGGCTCTGGGGACCGGGGTGTCACCGACACCTCTCCCCGCTCCCCGGCGGCCTCTCCGCGCCCCGGGAGCAGCGATGGCATCACCGGTTCGGTGTCCCCGGTGTCCTCCCTCCAGCCGAGGGAGGTGACACCATCGGGTCTCATCGTCAGCATCCTGCCGAGGGTGGCAGAGCCGGAGCGATGTCCCAGCGTCGCCGTCCTGGCCCAGGGTGGGGTCCCCGCGCCCCTCCGGCCCCAGGGCAGCGCCCCGAGAGCCCCGAGCTGCTCCCCGGAACCCGCTGGCACCGCGTCCCCACCGGGTGGCCCCGGGACAGCGAGGTTGGGGTCACCTCTGTCCCTCGGTGCCTCTCCCCGAGCCCCAGGCCCGGCAGGATCCGCGGGGGAGCGCGGGGACTGCGCGTCTTTTTGAGGCCGAACGCGGGGATTCTGGTGAAATCCTGCAGCAGTGTTGCCGTGACGACCCTCCCGCAGTTTCCATCCAGAGATGTTTTCCTTTGTTGTGACAGGGACACGGGGAGCGGCCGCGGGCGGTTGGGGTGAGGTGACAACGCCGAGGGGCTCCGGCTGCCGGGGGCGGGGACCCCCCCACCGCCCGCGGGGACCCCACTGCGGCTCCCCCGTGGGGCTGGGGAGGGGTCCCCACCGCTGCAGCAGCGCCCTGCTCTGTCCCCAACCCCTCCAGGGGACAGCGGAGGTGACACGAGTTTGGTGGGTCTCAGCCACCACCATGGAGGGGTGACACGGCCGAGGCGCGGCGTGGGGACAGCAGTGGGGACACGGATGGCTCTGTGGTGGCCACCGCTGTCCCCCGAAGGACAGAGGCACTGCCCGGAGCCTCCCGAGCCGCTCGGGATGGTGTCCCCGTGTCCGGGGGACAGCGCGGTGTCCCGGAGCCTGGAGGGACACAGAGGAGCCCCGGAGCTCCCCGGGAGCGCGGCCCGGTGTCCCCGGCCGGTCTCGGGGGGCTCGGGGGGACCCCGTCCCGAGCCCCACGGAGCCGCTTGTTATTCCGCTCAGGTCCGCCGGCGGCTGATGGAGCCCGTTCCAGGAGAGCTGCCACATTCATCAGGACCGCAGCTCATTAGCGAGGCCTCTGCCACCGCAGCTGCGGCCGGCGCTCGGGGCGCTGGAGCGGGGACAGGCGGACGCACGGACGGACAGACGGACGGACGGACAGGACAGGAGGATGCGCGGCTCTGCCGGGCTGGAGTTGGGCAGGAGAGCTCGGAAGGGACAGGGGGAGGCCGGATCGGCTGAACCTCCTCCGTGCTGTCGCTGTCCCCTCACCTGGGCACGGCAGGGGACAGAAGGGACAGAAGGGACAGAAGAAGGGACAGAAGGGACAGAAGAAGGGACAGAAGAAGGGACAGAAGGGACAGAAGGGACCGCAGGGTCCCCCCGGGGATCCCCCCCCGGCCAGGCCCAACTTCCCTCCGAACCCACGGGCAGCGTGAATTGATTTTATTTGCGGTTTCCATGGAGACTCCTTCCCTTCCCCCTTCCCGCAGCCCGACCCGCTCCTGCCACCTCGGGCACCTGGGACACCGAGGGGACACCGAGGGGACATCGAGGGGACACCGAGGGGACACACAGGGGACACACAGGGGACATGGAGGGGACACCGAGGGGACATGGAGGGGACACACAGGGGACACACAGGGAACACCGAGGGGACACACAGGGGACACCGAGGGGACACACAGGGGACACCGAGGGGACACACAGGGGACATGGAGGGGACACGGGAGGGACACAGAGGGGACACCGAGGGGACACACAGGGGACACCGAGGGGACACACAGGGGACATGGAGGGGACACGGGAGGGACACAGAGGGGACACCGAGGGGACACCGAGGAGACACACAGGGGACACCGAGGGGACATGGAGGGGACACACAGGGGACACACAGGGGACACAGGAGGGGACACGGGAAGGGACACGGGAGGGAGACGGAGAGGACATGGAGGGGATACACAGGGGATACCGAGGGGACAGGGAGGGAACACGGAGGGGACATGGAGGGGACACGGGAAGGGACCCGGAGGGGACACACAGAGGACACGGAAGGGACACGGAGGGGACACTCAGGGGACACGGAGGGGACGCACAGAGGACACGGAGGGGACACGGAGGGGACACATAGGGGACACAGAAGTGACACGAGAGGTGACACCGTGGCCGTCCCCGCGGTGCACACGCCACCAGCTCACCCCTGTGTGTGATTCTGGGCTGGCTCGGGGGACACGGGGGACACGGGGGACACGGGGGACAGGGGGGACACGGGGGACACGGGGGACACGGGGGACACGGAGGACACGGGGGACACGGGGGACAGGGGGGACACGGGGGACACGGGGGACACGGGGGACACGGGGGACACCGGGCCCGGCCAGCCCCGCTCCGGCTGCGGACACAATCAGGCTCATTAAGCGGGGTGTTAATTATCCCGTGCGGGGACACCGAGCAGCATCTCGCGCTCATTAACGGCACACGCCAGCCTCGCACCTGCTCACAGGGACACGTGGCGGCCACTCACCGTGTGGTGACACTGTTGGGGACACCCCGTGCCCTCAGCCCTGGGGACAGAAGGCCAGTTTGTGGCTTTAAATCAGCCTTGCAATAAATTATATTAAATTATAATTAAATGCAAATGAAATAAAAATTATTAAAATTAAAATTAAATACATATAAATATAAATATAAATAAATAAGAATAAATATAAATATATTTTAGTTATATATTTATATAATATGTATTATAAATATATATAAATATATATGATATATAATATATTAATATATAAATATATAAATATAAAATATAACTATAGAATATAACTATAAAATATAACTATAAAGATATTAAATATAACAATAACTATAACTATAACTATAACTATAAATATAAATATAAATATAAATATATAAATATATATAAAGAAAAATTAATAAATAAATAAAAATAAATATATAAATAAATATATAGACAAATGTATAAATAAATATCTAAAATATTTATATATATTATATATAAATATATAAATATAAAATATAACAATAAATTATAAATATAAATATATACTATAATACGAATATAAATATAAAATGAAATAAAAATAATTAAATTAGAATAAATTAATGACAATTATATCATTTACCCATCCCCTTCCACCCACGGCCACCCTGCCCTGCTCCTTCCCAGCTCCGAGATGCCACCACATTGTCACTTGAATTCCAAACGACATCTGCCCGCTCCAAACCCTTCCCAAACCCCCGCCCTGCGCGCTCGGGGGAATTCGGATAAAAAATAAAAGCTCTGGGAACAGGCAGGGCCCTGTGCCCGCCTGAATCCCGCATCCCCCGGCGCTTTCCACGGAAGTGGCAATCAATCGGCACAAGTAATTAATTATTCAGAGTAATTAATGGTGAGGGGCACAGCGGCCGCTCGGAAGCGCCGGCCGGGGGTGCTGGGCAGGAGCCACACGGTCGCCACTCGCCGCACAAAAGGCACCGGGAGTTCCCTTCCCGGTACCGCGGGGCCCGAGCCCGGCCCTCGGATCCCGGATCTCACGGAAATCCAGGGAAAAACAACCCCGGATCTCATGGAAATCCAGGGAAAAATATCCCCGGATCTCATGGAAATCCGGGGAAAAGCCTCCCCGGATCTCATGGAAATCCAGGGAAAAGCGTCCCCGGATGTCATGGAAATGCAGGGAAAATCCTCCCCGGATCTCATGGAAATGCAGGGAAAAACATCCCCGGATCCCATAGAAATCCAGGGAAAAGCGTCCCCGGATCTCATCGAAATCCAGGGAAAAGCGTCCCCGGATCTCATCGAAATCCAGGGAAAAGCGTCCCCGGATCTCATCGAAATCCAGGGAAAAACATCCCCGGATCTCATGGAAATCCAGGGAAAAGCGTCCCCGGATCTCATGGAAATCCAGGGAAAAGCGTCCCCGGATCTCATCGAAATCCAGGGAAAAGCGTCCCCGGATCTCATGGAAATCCAGGGAAAAGCGTCCCCGGATCTCATGGAAATCCAGGGAAAAGCCTCCCCGGATCTCATGGAAATCCAGGGAAAAGCGTCCCCGGAGAGCAGAGGAGCAGCCGGGAGCAGCTCCGGGCACAGCCCCGCGTTCCTCGACTGAGAGGAAGGTGATGAGGATGAAGATTCCGGGGATGGGGCGCTGCTTCCCGGTTCTGCAGGGCTGGAAGGGTCGGGGGGCACCAGGAACCTCCCGGATCCCGGAGATCTGAGGGTCAGGGATCACCGGGAACCTCCCGGATCCGGAGCAGTGGGAGGATCAGGGATATCTGGGAACCTCCTGGATCCCAGAGATCTGAGGGTCAGAGACCACCGGGAACCTCCCGGATCCGCAGCAGTGGGAGGATCAGGGATATCTGGGAACCTCCTGGATCCCAGAGATCTGAGGGTCAGGGATCATCGGGAACCTCCCAGTTCCGCAGCAGTGGAAGGGTCAGGGATCACCGGGAATCTCCCGGATCCCAGGGATCTGAGGGTCAGGGGTCACCGGGAACGTCCCAGTTCTGCAGCAGAGGAAGGGCCGGGGGTCATCGGGATCCTCCCAGTTCCCAGGGATCTGAGGGTCAGGGATCACCGGGAATCTCCCGAATCCCAAGGATCTGAGGGTCAGGGATCACCGGGATCCTCCCGGTTCGGCAGTTCCGGGGGGTCCCCGGGATGGGGAGGGGGACGCGGGTGCGGGGGGTGACGCGCACGGCGGTGGCAGAAGTGGCAGCTCCGTCCCCAGGCGCGCAATTAGCCCAGGGGCAAACGAGGCTCCTGCGGTTTCTGACCCAATTTCTCAGGCGAAACTCGACGGGGGAAGGGAGGAGGAGGAGGAGGAAGGCAGAGCCCGTCACGCATGTGCTGCTGTGTTGTGTGTCCCCGCGGCTGTGCGAACAGGCGTGTGACATGTGTGTGACACGGGTGTGACATGTGTGTGACACGGGTGTGACATGTGTGTGACACGGGTGTGACACGGGCGGCAGCGTGTCCCCAGCCGGGGCCGAGCCCCGGGGACAGGGACGGGGACAGGGATGGGGATGGGGACAGGGATGGGGACAGGGATGGGGACAGGGATGGGGACAGGGATGAGGACAGGGGTGAGGACAGGGATGGGAAAGGAATGGGGACAGGGACGGGGAAAGGAATGGGGACAGGGATGGGGACAGGGATGAGGACAGGGATGAGGACAGGGGTGGGGACACAAATAGGGACGGGGATGAGGACGAGGAGGGGGCGGTGGCTCCGCAGCTCTCTCCGGGTTTATTTTTGCCGGTGACTGAGCTGAGGCGGCCTCGCCGTGACTCACCCGGCACCGGGAGCTCTGCGGGGCTGAGGAGCCGGGGGGGGCGGCGGGCAGGGATGCGGGGATGAGAGGGGATTCAGGGATTCAGGGATGAGCAGGAATTCAGGGATGAGCAGGAATTCAGGGATTCAGGGATGCTGGGATGAGCAGGAATTCAGGGATGAGCAGGAATTCAGGGATTCAGGGATGCTGGGATGAGCAGGAATTCAGGGATTCAGGAGTTCAGGGATTCAGGGATGCTGGGATGAGCAGGGATGAGAAAGGATGCGGGGCTGAGAGGGAGGTGCGGGGATGGAGGGATGCAGGGATGAGCAGGGATGAGCAGGAACTCAGGAGTTCAGGGATTCAGGGATGCTGGGATGAGCAGGAATTCAGGAATTCAGGAATTCAGGAATTCAGGAGTTCAGGGATTCAGGGATGCAGGGATGAGCAGGGATTCAGGGATTCAGGGATTCAGGAGTTCAGGGATGAGCAGGGATTCAGGAATTCAGGAATTCAGGAGTTCAGGGATTCAGGGATGCTGGGATGAGCAGGAATTCAGGAGTTCAGGGATTCAGGGATGCAGGGATGAGCAGGGATTCAGGGATGCAGGGATGAGCAGGGACGAGCTGGGAGCTGCAGCGTTGCTGGGCTGTGGAAGAACTCCGGGATCTGCAGGGATTCAGGGATTAGCAGGGAAATGCAGGGATGCGGGAGCACGCAGGGATGTGCAGAGATTTGCAGGGATGTGTGGGGATGCAGGAATTCAGGGATCCAGGAGCTGCAGGGAATCGCAGGCACGTGCAGGGAATGCGGAGGCTCAGGAATGACGGGATCCAGGAATCCAGAGGTTTGGGGATGCAGGGAAATGCAGGGCGATGCGGGCTTCCAGGGACATGCAGGGATGCAGGGAAATGCGGGGTTTCAGGGATTCGGGAATGCGGGGATCTGTCCCTGTCCCTGTCCCTGTCCCTGTCCCTGTCCCTGTCCCTGTCCCTGTCCCTGTCCCTGCCAGTGCCACCTGCAGATCCGTCCCGGGAAGGTCCCCGAGCCCCCCGTGTCCCCGCCCGGGTCCCCCCAGCACCGGGAAGGGAAGGGGGGATCCCCCCGATCCCAAGGACACGCGGGCACCGGGAGCGGTACCGGGGGCGAGCACGGCGGGGTCGGACCGGGGAGGGGGGACACGGAGGGGTCTCGGGTGACCCCGGGGGATGTGGGGGACACGGAGGGGTCTCGGGTGGCCCCGGGGGATGTGGGGGACACGGAGGGGTCTCGGGTGACCCCGGGCGGGGTTGGGGGGACACGGAAGGGTCTCGGGTGGCCCCGGGCGGGGCTGGGGGCACACGGAGCTGCCATCCCCGAGGCCCCGCGGTGCCGAGGGCGGTACCGGACACCGGGAGCGGGGCGGGGGCTCCGCCTCTTCCTGCGGCGGGCGGTGAGTACCGGGCAGCCCCGGCGGCACCGGGAGGGGAGCGGGGAGCGGCCCCCGGGGGTCCCCGGAGCTGTCCGAGGGTCCCCAGGGCTGCGCAGGGCCCCCCGGTGCTGTCCGGGTGTCACCGGTGCTGCTCGGGAGGTCCCCGGTGCGATCCGAGGGTCCCCGGTCGTACCCAGCTCTGTTTTGGGTGTCCCCAGCTCTGGTTTGGGTGTCCCCAGGCTGGTTTGGTGTCCCCAGGGCTGTTTTGGGTGTCCCCAGCTCTGTTTGAGTGTCCCCAGCGCTGTTTTGGGTGTCCCCAACTCTGTTTGGGTGTCCCCAGCTCTGTTTGGGTGTCCTCAGGGCTGTTTTGGTGTCCCCAGCGCTGTTTTGGTGTCCTCAGCTCTGTTTTGGTGTCCCCAGCTCTGTCTGGGTGTCCCCAGCTCTGGTTTGGGTGTCCCCAGCTCTGGTTTGGGTGTCCCCAGCGCTGTTTTGGTGTCCCCAGCGCTGTTTTGGTGTCCTCAGCTCTGTTTGGGTGTCCCCAGGGCTGTTTTGGGTGTCCCCAGCTCTGTCTGGGTGTCCCCAGCTCTGTTTTGGGTGTCCCCAGCTCTGGTTTGGGTGTCCCCCTGTGTCCCTCACTGAGCAGCTCTCTCGGCAGGCAGCGATGCCCCTGGAGCCCCTGGTCTGTGCCCGCACGGCCACGCGGTGGGTGCTGTCCCCTCCTCGCTGTCCCCTCACTGTCCCTCACTGTCCCCTCGCTGTCCCTCGGCTATCCCCCACTATACCCCGCTATCCCCTGCTGTCCCCTCACTGTCCCCTCGCTGTCCCTCACTGTCCCCGCTATCCCCTCACTGTCCCCGGCTCTCCCTCGCTGTCCCCCGACTGTCTCCCACTCTCCCCGGCTGTCCCCACTGTCCCCGGCTGTCCCCCCGCTCTCCCCGGCTGTCCCCTCACTGTCCCCGGCTGTCCCCTCACTGTCCCCGGCTGTCCCTCACTGTCCCCCTGCTGTCCCCCACTCTCTCCCGGCTGTCCCCTCGGCTCTCCCCCGCTGTCTCCCCGCTGTCCCCCGGCCCTGGCAGGGGATGTCCCTGGGGACAATCCCCTGTCCCCAGGGGACGCTGATGTCCCCGCAGGGTGAGCTCGGTGCTGAACCGGGACGTGAAGCACTTCGGGAAGCAGCACCTGTTCGATGGCAGCGAGGAGACCTGCTGGAACTCGGACCAGGTGTGGGGACAGCCCGGGGGGGGGGGACACGGGAGCTGTCACCCCCTCCGTGTCCCCCCCTGTGACACTCCTGTCCCCACCCAGGGCACGTCCCAGTGGGTCACCCTGGATTTCCCCGGCCCTGTCAGGGTCTCCCAGCTCCACATCCAGTTCCAGGGGGGATTTTCCAGCCGGCTGTGCACGCTGGAAGGTGAGGGAGGCTGGGGTGGCACGGGGGTCCTGCCTCAGTTTACCCACACCTGTGTCCTGCCGGTTGTGAGAGGGAGGCTCAGAGGGATTTATCAGCAATTCCCAAATCCTAGGAGGGGTTCAGGAGCACCAGGAACAGCTCTGTGGGTGAATAAAAAGGAGCTGGGAGCTTCTAGAAGCCAGGGAAGATTTTGGGAGAGGACCTGGAGGGGTTCAGAAGCACCAGGAACAGCCCTGTGGGTGAATAAAAAGGAGCTGGGAGCCATAGAAGATTTTGGGAGAGCACCAGCAGGGGTTCAGGAGCACCAGGAGCAGCTCCATGGGTGAAAAAAGAGGACTTTGGAGCCTCTGGGTGCTTTTAGGAACCAGGGAAGATTTTGGGACAGAACCTGGAGGGATTCAGGACCACCAGGAGCAGCTCTGTGGGTGAATAAAAAGGAGCTGGGAGCCTCTGGAAGCCAGGGAGAATTTTGGGAGAGCACCTGGAAGGGCTCAGGAGCACCAGGAGCAGCTCTGTGGGTGAATAAAGAGGAGCTGGGAGCTTCTAGAAGCCAGGGAAGATTTTGGGACAGAACCTGGAGGGGTTCAGGAGCACCTGGAGCAGCTCTGTGGGTGAATAAAGGAGTTGGGAGCCTCTGGAAGCCAGGGAATATTTTGGGAGAGCACCTGGAGCAGCTCCGTGGGTGAATAAAGAGGAGCTGGATTTTGGGAGCGCACCTGGGCGTACCTGAGGCTCCCCTCTCGCCCTCCCCAGGCTGCAGAAACGGCGAGGAGCTGATGAAAATATCAGAGCTGTACCCCCAGGACAGCCACGCCATGCAAATATCCTTTCCCAGGATGACGACTGCGCCGGAGGGGGGAAGGAATTGGGGGATTTTTTGGGAATTCTGCAGCTGGGCAGAGCAGGGGACGTGACCCCCACCTGTGCCCCCCTCTCAGGGCGGGTCCCCCATCCCAATCCCAGTTATTCCTTCACTGGGAGCCGCAGGAATTCCAGGTGGAGGAGACGGTGCTGGATAAGCTGAAGATCACCTTTGGGAGCAGCACGGATTTCTTTGGGAGGGTGGTGGTTTATCACCTGGGGGTGCTGGGGGAGAGGCTCTAGGGCTGCCCCCACCTTGGTGTCCCCACCTTGGTGTCCCCTGGGGTGACACCGGCGAGGGACACGGGTGTGTGATGGGACCATTAAAATAAAATAAATTAAATTAAATTATATAGAAATAATTTATATAAATAATATATATTCATAATATGTATAAATATATATTATATTATATTATATTATATTATATTATATTATATTATATTGTATTATATTATATTATATTATATTATATTATATTATATTATATTATATTATATTATATTATATTATATTATATTATATTATATTATATTATATTATATTATATTATATTATATTATATTGATATGATATTATATATAATAATAGATATAATATATTATATATAATATATATATAATATATGTATATATGTATATTTTAATATATATGTATAATATATATAATATAAAATATATAATATAATAATATATATTATATATATATAATATTATTATATCATATTATATATATATTAATATATATATTTATATATAAATAATATATATAAAATATACTCCTGCTTTTTCCAGGCTGCTCCAGGGAAATGAGCCCTCAGGGGTTCGGCTTTAGGACAGGGAAATGTCCCCTCCCTGTGCTGTCACTTTGGGGCCACCCCTGGCAAATTTAATTTAAATTCTTTAAATTTAAATCTAATGTTTTCTGTCTGCCAGAATCCTGCAGGACTTTTCCTGCTATGGAAGAGTTATGGGAGCTTCCCCTTCCACAGGGACAGCTCTGGACAGGAATTCCAGGATGCTGAGGGGAAGACTTTGACTCAGTTTCCCCCAAAAAAACTGGGATTGGGAATGGATCTGGGATGGATGCAGCAGAAAAGGCTCCACAGAGCTGCTTCCAAGTTTAATTCCACCAAATTTAATTCCAATTAAGAGTTTGCTTCCAATGGCAGCCAGGGCTGGAATGAGTGTCCCTGGATTTCAGGCATGGCCGCCGTGCACGGAGGGCAGAAATTCCCGGGTTTCTCCTGCTCGGGATGAGGCCGTGGTGATCCCGGGAATCATTTCTTCCTCTTCTTGTTCTGGAACAGCTTCAGGATGTGGTTCTCCATCACCTGCTGGACTGAGGGTGGGACAGGGGTGGAATTCAGGGAAGCTGCTCCGGGAAGGAGCCGTTTCCCTCTTGTTTTCTGAGGGGAAAAAATCCATTTTCTGAGGGAAAATCCCTGTTTTCTGAGGGGAAAAATTCCATTTTCTGAGGGAAAAATCCCTGTTTTCTGAGGGGAAAAAATCCGTTTTCTGAGGGGAAAAAATCCCTGTTTTCTGAGGGAAAATAATCCCTGTTTTCTGAGGGAAAATAATCCCTGTTTTCTAAAGGGAAAAAATCCTTGTTTTCTGAGAGGAAAACCCCCTGTGTTTTCTGAGGGAAAATCCTTGTTTTCTGAGGGAAAAATCCCTGTTTTCTGAGGGAAACCCACTTTCTGAGGCAAAAATCCCTGTTTTCCAAGGAAAATCCCCGTTTTCTGAGGGAAAGATCCCTGTTTTCTGAGGGAAAAATCCCTGTTTTCTGAGGGGAAAAAATCCCTGTTTTCTGAGGGAAAACCCTTCTTTTCTCAGGGGAAAACCCACATTTTCTGAGGGAAACCCGTATTTGCTGAGGCAGAACCTCCGCTTTGCGAGGGAAAATCCCTGTTTTCTGAGGGAAATCCCTGTTTTCCGAGGAAAATCCTTGTTTTCTGAGGGAAAAATCCCTGTTTTCTGAGGGAAAAATCCCTGTTTTCTGAGGGAAACCCACTTTCTGAGGCAAAAATCCCTGTTTTCCGAGGAAAATCCCTGTTTTCTGAGGGAAAAATCCCCGTTTTCTGAGGAAAATCCCTGTTTTCTGAGGGAAAAATCCCCGTTTTCTGAGGGGAAAATCCCCGTTTTCTGAGGAAAATCCCTGTTTTCTGAGGGAAAAATCCCCGTTTTCTGAGGGGAAAATCCCCGTTTTCTGAGGGAAAATCCCTGTTTTCTGAGGGAAAAATCCCTGTTTTCTGAGGGAAAAATCCCTGTTTTCTGAGGCAAGATCCCTGTATTCTGAGGCAAAATCCCTGTTTTCTGAGGGAAAACCCTTCTTTTCTCAGGGGAAAACCCACATTTTCTGAGGGAAACCCGTATTTTCTGAGGCAGAACCCCCGCTTTGCGAGGGAAAATCCCTGTTTTCTGAGGGAAAAATCCCTGTTTTCTGAGGGAAAGATCCCTGTTTTCTGAGGAAAATCCCTGTTTTCCAAGGAAAATCCCTGTTTTCTGAGGGAAAAATCCCTGTTTTCTGAGGGAAAGATCCCTGTTTTCTGAGGGAAAAATCCCTGTTTTCTGAGGGAAAAATCCCTGTTTTCTGAGGGAAAGATCCCTGTTTTCTGAGGGAAAAAATCCTTGTTTTCTGAGAGGAAAACCCCCCGTGTTTTCTGAGGAAAAACCCTTCTTTTCTCAGGGGAACCCCACGTTTTCTGAGGGAAAAATCCCTGTTTTCTGAGGGAAAAATCCCTGTTTTCTGAGGGAAACCTACTTTCTGAGGCAAAAATCCCTGTTTTCTGAGAGAAAGATCCCTGTTTTCTGAGGGAAAGATCCCTGTTTTCTGAGGGAAAGATCCCCTTTTTCTGAGGGAAAAATCCCTGTTTTCTGAGGCAAAATCCCTGTTTTCTGAGGCAAAATCCCTGTTTTCTGAGGGAAAACCCTTCTTTTCTCAGGGGAAAACCCACATTTTCTGAGGGAAACCCGTATTTTCTGAGGCAGAACCCCTGCTTTGCGAGGGAAAATCCCTGTTTTCTGAGGGGAAAAAATCCCTGTTTTCTGAGGGGAAAATCCTTGTTTTCTGAGGGGAAAAAATCCCTGTTTTCTGAGGGAAAAAAATCCCTGTTTTCTGAGGGGAAAATCCTTGTTTTCTGAGGGGAAAATCCTTGTTTTCTGAGGGGAAAAAAATCCCTGTTTTCTGAGGGAAAAAATCCTTGTTTTCTGAGAGGAAAACCCCCCGTGTTTTCTGAGGGAAAATCCTTGTTTTCTGGGGGAAAAATCCCTGTTTTCTGAGGCAAAATCCCTGTTTTCTGAGAGGAAACCCACTTTCTGAGGCAAAAATCCCTGTTTTCTGAGGGGAAAACCCCCCGTGTTTTCTGAGGGGAAATCCTTGTTTTCTGAAGGAAAAATCCCTGTTTTCTGAGGAAAATCCCTGTTTTCTGAGGGAAAAATCCCCGTTTTCTGAGGAAAATCCCTGTTTTCTGAGGGAAAGATCCCTGTTTTCTGAGGAAAATCCCTGTTTTCTGAGGGAAACCCACTTTCTGAGGCAAAAATCCCTGTTTTCCGAGGAAAATCCCTGTTTTCTGAGGGAAAGATCCCTGTTTTCTGAGGGAAAAATCCCTGTTTTCCAAGGAAAATCCCTGTTTTCTGAGGAAAATCCCTGTTTTCCAAGGAAAATCTGTTTTCCTCAGGGGAACACTCACCTTTCTTGTGTCCCAGAGCCACGGCCAGGTCCATGGGGGTGTACCCCGAATCCGCCTCCTCCGTCAGGTCAGCGCCGCAGGCTGCGGGTGGGGAATGAGGGGTTGGGGAAAAAGGGACCCCAAAAGCCGCCCCCGGCCCCCCGGGATCTGTTCCCGAGGCAGGGAAGCAGCGATTCCAGCGATTCCAGCAATTCCAGGGGCTGGGATCACCGGGAGCGCGTTTGTGCCTTACCCAGCAGGGCCTCCACGCACTTGACGTGGTTCCCGCGCACGGCGTAGAGCAGGGGGGTGCCCCCGTTCTGTGGGGAGGGAAAAGTCGTTCCTGAGATGCCAAAGATCCCGGGGGATTCCCTCGGGAGATTCCTGATCCTCCTTTCAGCCGCTCCCAGCTCCAGACTGGGATCTGATGGGATTCTCCAGCCAGACTTGCCCAGTTTGAGGTTGGGACTCACTGGGATCCCATTCTGGCCTGTCCCAGCTCCAAACTGGGATCCCATTCCAGCCCCTTCCAGCTCCAAGCTGGGATCCCATTCCAGCCTGTCCCAGTTCCAAACTGGGATTCACTGGGATCCCATTCTGGCCTCTCCCACCTCCAAACTGGGATCCCATTCCAGCCTGTCCCAGTTCCAAACTGGGACTCACTGGGATCCCATTCTGGCCCCTCCCAGCTCCAAACTGGGATCCCATTCCAGCCTGTCCCAGTTCCAAACTGGGATTCACTGGGATCCCATTCTGGCCTCTCCCACCTCC
Organism: Periparus ater; assembly: GCA_032357785.1. NCBI lineage: Eukaryota > Metazoa > Chordata > Aves > Passeriformes > Paridae > Periparus > Periparus ater. The sequence continues at coordinate 1,745,596 of CM063635.1, read as the reverse complement.
AAACTGGGATCCCATTCCAGCCTGTCCCAGTTCCAAACTGGGACTCACTGGGATCCCATTCTGGCCCCTCCCAGCTCCAAACTGGGATCCCATTCCAGCCCCTCCCAGCTCCAAACTGGGATTCACTGGGATCCCATTCTGGCCTCTCCCACCTCCAAACTGGGATCCCATTCCAGCCCCTTCCAGCTCCAAACTGGGATCCCATTCCATCCTCTCACAGCTCCAAACTGGGATCCCATTCCAGCCTCTCCCAGCTCCAAACTGGGATCCCATTCCAGCCTCTCCCAGCTCCAAACTGGGATTCACTGGGATCCCATTCCATCCTCTCACAGCTCCAAACTGGGATCCCATTCCAGCCCCTCCCAGCTCCAAACTGGGATTCACTGGTATCCCCTCTCAGCCTCTCCCAATTCCAGTCTGGTGTCCCCTGGCCGTGCTGGTGGCACTGAGGAGGTTTATCCTGGTGTCCCCTCGGTCCTCATTGTCCCTAAAGTCCCCTGTGTCCTCTGCTGTCCCCAGTGTCCCTGCTGTCCCCTCTGTCCTGCTGTCTCCCCGCTGTCCCTGGTGTCCCCTCTGTCCTCCCGCTGTCCCCTCACTGTCCCTCTGTCCCCTCACTGTCCCCCTGCTGTCCCTGCTGTCCCCCCGCTGTCCCCGCTGTCCCCTGGCCGCGCAGGTGTCCTCACCCAGTCGTAGGTGTTGATGTCCACGTCCCTGTCCAGCAGCATGGTGACGATGTCGGTGTAGCCGCCCATGCTGGCCAGGGCCACTGTCCCCTCTGTCCCCTCACTGTCCCCCCGCTGTCCCCCCTCTGTCCCCTGTGTCCCGCTGTCCCTGCTGTCCCCTTACTGTCCCTGCTGTCCCCCCACTGTCCCCCTGCTGTCCCACTCTGTCCCGCTGTCCCCCTGCTGTCCCTGCTGTCCGCCCTCTGTCCCCAGTGTCCCGCTGTCCCTGCTGTCCCCCCGCTGTCCCCGCTGTCCCCCGGCCGCGCAGGTGTCCTCACCCAGTCGTAGGTGTTGATGTCCACGTCCCTGTCCAGCAGCATGGTGACGATGTCGGTGTAGCCGCCCATGCTGGCCAGGGCCAGCGCGCTCTCCCTCTCCTTGGCCAGCGCGTGAGGGTCAGCGCCCTGGGGACAGCCACGGCCGGGGGACACTGCCAGGTGACCCTGGCACAGCCACCCCTGCCCGCACCAGAATCCTCTCTGGGAATTAGTTCAATTTCCCAGTTCCTTCCCCTGACCAAAATCCTTAATGGGGAATATTTGAATTATTTTTGAATTTGAATATTCCAGTTCCCTCCCCGCACCAGAATCCTCACTGGGAATTATTTCAATTTTCCAGTTCCTTCCCCTGACCAAAACCCTTAACTGGGAATATTTGAATTATCCCCTGACCAAAACACTTAACTGGGAATATTTGAATTATTTTTGAATTTTCCGGTTCCTTCCCCTGACCAAAATCCTTAACTGGGAATTATTTCAAATTTCCAGTTCCTTCCCCTGACCAAAACCCTTAACTGGGAATATCTGAATTATCCCCTGACCAAAATCCTTACTGGGAATATTTGAATTATTTTTGAATTTGGAATTTTCCAGTTCCCTCCCCGGACCAGAATCCTCACTGGGAATATTTGAATTTTCCTCCGTCCTGATGGATCCTCAGCCCTTTTTTCCCTGTCTGAAAACCCCAACCCCCAGTGAAAGACAGAGGCAGATCCCAGTATAAAAAAGGGAAATACCAGGAATAAAAACCGTGGCAGATCCCAGGATAAAAGAGGCAGATCCCAGGATTAAAAACAGAGGGAAATCCCAGTATAAAAAAAGGGAAATCACAGGAATAAAAACAGACCAAGATCCCAGGATTAAAGACATAGGGAAATCCCAGTATAAAAAAGGGAAATCCCAGGAATAAAAACCATGGGAGATCCCAGGATAAAAGATGGTGACCCCAAGATAAAAAAGGGAAATCCCAGGAATAAAAACAGACCAAGATCCATGGATTAAAGAGGCAGATCCCAGGATTAAAGACAGAGGGAAATCTCAGGATAAAAAAGGGAAATCCCAGGATGGCAGAGGGAGATCCCAGGATTAAAAACAGAAGGAAATCCCAGGAATAAAAACCGTGGGAGATCCCAGGATTACAAAGACAGATCCCAGGATTAAAGAGGGAGATCCCAGGATTAAAGAGGCAGATCCCAGGATTACAAAAGCAGATCCCAGGATTTAAAAAGCAGATCCCAGGACTCTGCTGGATTTTGGAAGCCCCTGGATTTTGGAAGTGTCCCAGGGCTCACCCATTCCAGGAGGTGCCGGACGGTCTCGATCTCCCCGAAAGCTGCAGCCCAGATCAGGGGGGTGAAGCCTCTCTCGTCGGGTTTGTTCACCAAATTCTCACCTGGGCAGGTGAAAACAGCCAGAGTGAACCCCCTGTGCTCCCAGTTAAACCAGTAAAGGCTGGAAAAACACCCCAAGCAGCTGGTGGGTGGTTGGAATTGATGATTTTTGGGGTTTTTTTTCCCCATCTCCAAAACTGGAAAAGTCTTCCCAAAAAAAAATAAAACCAAAAACCCACCCCCAGTTCCAGTGGTTTTAATTCTGAGTGAAAACCAAGCTGAGGGGACCTGGCAGGTCCTGGCAGGGACAAAGGGACACCAACCTTTCCTCAGGTGCTCCTTCAGCTGGATGAGCTCCCCTTGGGCAGCCAGCTGGTGGATGGACAGCGCTGCAAGAGACAAATCCGTCAGGAAAAGCAATTCCCTGAAAATCTGGGGCAGTGGGAGCTGCTCCAGGGTGGCCCCAGCCCCTCTCCTGCTGTCCCCAAATTCCTGGGGTGGCTCCAATCCTTTCTCTGCTGTCCCCAAATTCCTGGGGTGGCCCCAATCCCTCTCCTGATGTCCCCAAAATCCCAAGGTGGCCCCAAATCCCTCTCCTGATCTCCCCAAATTCCTGGGGTGTCTCCAATCCTTTCCCTGCTGTCCCCAAATTCCTGAGGTGTCTCCAACCCCTCTCCTGCTGTCCCCAAAATCCTGGGGTGGCTCCAACCCTTTCCCTGCTGTCCCCAAATTCCCAGGGTGGCTCCAATCCCTCTCCTGATGTCCCCAAATTCTTGAGGTGGCCCAAATCCTTCTTTTGATCTCCTCAAATTCCCAAGGTGGCCTCAATCCCTCTCCTGATGTCCCCAAATTCCTGGGGTGTCTCCAATCCTTTCCCTGCTGTCCTCAAAATCCTGGGTTGGCCCCAGTCCCTCTCCTGCTGTCCCCAAATTCCCAGGGTGGCCCCAGCCTGTCTCCTGTTGTCCCCAAAATCCCAAGGTGGCCCCAAATCCCTCTCCTGAGCTCCCCAAAATCCTGGGGTGGCTCCAACCCTTTCCCTGCTGTCCCCAAATTCCCAGGGTGGCTCCAACCCCTCTCCTGATGTCTCCAAATTCTTGAGGTGGCCCCAAATCCCTCTCCTGATGTCCCCAAATTCCTGGGGTGGCTCCAACCCTTTCCCTGATGTCCCCAAATTCCGGGGTGGCTCCAACCCCTCTCCTGCTGTCCCCAAAATCCTGGGGTGGCTCCAACCCTTTCCCTGCTGTCCCCAAATTCCTGGGGTGGCTCCAACCCTTTCCCTGCTGTCCCCAAATTCCCAGGGTAGCTCCAACCCCTCTCCTGCTGTCCCCAAATTCCCAGGGTGGCTCCAACCCTTTCCCTGCTGTCCCCAAATTCCCAGGGTGGCTCCAACCCCTCTCCTGATGTCTCCAAATTCTTGAGGTGGCCCCAAATCCCTCTCCTGATCTCCCCAAAATCCTGGGGTGGCTCCAACCCCTCTCCTACTGTCCCCAAAATCCTGGGGTGTCTCCAATCCTTTCTCTGATGTCCCCAAATTCCAGGGGTGGCCCCAACCCCTCTCCTGCTGTCCCCAAATTCCTGAGGTGTCTCCAATCCTTTCCCTGCTGTCCCCAAATTCCCAGGGTGGCCCCAATCCCCCTCCTGATGTCCCCAAATTCTTGAGGTGGCCCAAATCCTTCTTTTGATCTCCTCAAATTCCCAAGGTGGCCTCAATCCCTCTCCTGATGTCCCCAAATTCCCAGGGTGGCCCCAACCCCTCTCCTGCTGTCCCCAAAATCCTGGGGTGTCTCCAACCCTTTCTCTGATGTCCCCAAATTCCAGGGGTGGCCCCAACCCCTCTCCTGCTGTCCCCAAATCCCGAGGTGGCCCTGGGCACTCACTGTCCAGCGTGGCCGGCAGCGCTGACACCTCGTTGCCTCGCTGTCTGTTGGTCAAGGTGTTGGAATGTTTCAGGGGGAAACCTGCCAGGGACAGCACAATCCAGAGGGTTTTCATTTAATTTCTATTAATTTTCATTAAGTCTCTATTAATTTGGGTTTATTCTCTGTTAATTTGTTCGTTCTCCATTTATTTTGGGTTTATTAGCTTTGTTTTTTATTTGTTTTGGGTTTGTTCTCTGTTAAGTTTGGGGTTATTCTCTGTATATTTTGCTGTTTCCTATTAAATTTTCTGTTTATTTTCTATTAGTTTGGGGTTTCTTCTTGATTTGTTTATTTATTCTATTATTTATTTATATTATATTTATATATTTATTATTTTTATAGATATAATTGTTTATATATTATATTTATTTATATTATTATTTTATTTATTTATTTGGATTTATTCTCTTAATTTTGGGTTTATTCACTATTAGTTTAGGGTTTATTCTCTATTTATTCTCTACTTACTTGTTTATTCTTTACTAATTGTCAACTAATTTCAGGCTTATTTTCTATTTATTTATTCTCTATTAATTTCAGGTTTATTTTCTAATAATTCTGGGTATATTCCTCATTAATTTCAGGTTTTATTCTCTACTTATTCCCCTTTAATTCTGGATTTATCCTCCATTAATTTTGGGTTTATTCTCTACTAATTTCAGGGTTTATTTTATATTCATTTGTTCTCTATTAGTTTCAGGTTTCTTCTCTATTTATTTATTCTTTATTCATTTTGGGTTTATTTTCTTAATTTTGAGTTTATCCTCAATTTATTTATTTATCCTCTATTATTTTTGGGTTTATTCTCTAATATATTCTCTAATAATTTCAGATTTATTCTCCTTTAATTTCAGGTTTTATTTTCTATTCCATAATTTCATGTTCATTCTCTTATTTATTCTCTAATTTATTCTCTACTAATTTAGGATTTATTCTCTATTAATTTCAGGATTATTCTCTATTAATTTCTGGTTCATTTTCTATTTATTTATTCTCTATTCATTTATTCTCTATTCATTTATTCTCTATTAATTTATTTATTAGTTTATCCTCTATTAATTTTGCTCTTACTGTCTATTAATTTCGACTCTACTCTTTATTTATTTCCTTATTCCCTACTAATTTAAGTTTATTTTCCATTTATTTATGATCCATCCTCCCATTTCCCATCCTTGCCGGGCTCCACTTGGGAATCCCAAAGTGTTTCCAGCCCCAGATCCGCGTTTTTTTTGGGGAAAAACCCAAGAAAATTGCGATTCCCATCTCCAATTGCAGCGTGGAGCTGCAGCGACCTCTCAGGGCTGGCAGGAGGACTCGGCACCAAACTCTGGGATTGGGATTTTCCACCTTTCAGCCTCTTCCCCCGCATTTTTGGGATCAGAGATCCCGGGAATTTTTCCCCTCCGTGCCACACTCACCATCCAGGGCCGGGGGCTCGCTGCTGCTCTGGGAATCCATGGAAGCAGCCGAGGAATTCCGCAGGGTCTCGGCTCCACCTGCAATCCACGGGGTTCTTTGGGATTCTTTGGGATTTTTTGGGATTCTTTGGGATTCCTTTGGGATTCCTTTGGGATTCTTTGGGATTCTTTGGGATTCCTTTGGGATTCTTTGTGATTCCTTTGGGATTCTTTGGGATTCTTTGGGATTCCTCTGTGATTTTTTGTGATTCTTTGGGATTCCTTTGGGATTCCTTGGGATTCCTTTGGGATTTTTTGTGATTCTTTGGGATTCCTTTGGGATTCCTTTGGGATTCTTTGGGATTTTTTGTGATTCTTTGGGATTCCTTTGGCGTGGAATCCACCACGGGATTCTTTGGGATTCCTTTGGGATTCTTTGGGATTTTTTGTGATTCTTTGGGATTCCTTTGGGATTCTTTGGGATTCCTTTGGGATTCCTTTGGGATTCTTTGGGATTCTTTGGGATTCCTTGGGATTCTTTGGGATTATTTGGGATTCTTTGGGATTCCTTTTGGGTGGAATCCACCACGGGAATTTTGGGATCACCCTTGGTGGTGGTGCTGGGGGGATTTTTGGGGTGTCCTGGGCTGGATGATCCCATTGAGCTCAAGAGATCCCAAGCAGATCCCAGTTTCCAGGAGGATCCCGGATCCAGTTTGTCCCCCAGCATTCCCAACTCACCGTCGCCGCATTCCGGGAGCGCCACATCCCGATCCTGCTGGGGACACGCCGAGGGGACCCCGCTGTCCCCCATGGCCACCAGCTCCTCCGCTGCCTTTTCACTCTTTTCCCCCTTTTTTCATCCAATTCCGGGGGGGTTCCTCCGGCTGCTCCTTCACCTTCCTGGCACACGGATGGGTTGGGAAGAGGGGGGAAAACAGGGATGTGTGGACCCTGAGCGCTTGTGAGCCCCAAACTGCAGAGGGATTTGGGGTCCCCTCTGCCCTCCCCATTCCTAAGGACCCCCCTTATTCTCCTCATCCTATTCCTGGGATCCCCCCTTATTCTTCTCATCCTGTTCCTGGGATCCCCCCTTATTCTTCTCATCCTGTTATTGGGATTCCCCCTTATTCTTCTCATCCTTTTCCTGGGATCCCCCTTATTCTCCACATCCTGTTCCTGGGATTCCCCATTTTCCTCCACATCCCTCTTCCTGGGATCCCCTTTTCCCTATTCCTGGGATCCCCCATTTCCCTCCTCATCCTGTTCCTGGGATTCCCCTTATTCTCCTCATCCTATTCCTGAGATCCTCCTTATTCTTCTCATCCTATTCCTGGGATCCCCCCCTTTCCCTCCACATCCCTATTCCTGGGATCCCCCATTTCCCTCCTCATCCTGTTCCTGGGATCCCCCTTATTCTTCTCATCCTATTCCTGGGATCCCCCCTTTCCCTCCACATCCCTATTCCTGGGATCCCCCATTTCCCTCCTCATCCTTTTCCTGGGATCCCCCTTATTCTTCTCATCCTATTCCTGGGATCCCCCCTTTCTCTCCACATCCCTGTTCCTGGGGTCTCTCTCACCCTTCCCATCCCTATTTTTGGGGTCCTCCTTCTCTCCCTATCCCTGTTCCTGGGATCCCCCTTTCCCTCCCAGTCCCAATTCCTGGGATCCCTCGCCGTTCCCATCCCAAATTCCTGGGATCCCCCTTTCCCTCCCAATCCCAATTCCTGGGATCCCTCTCTGTTCCCATCCCAAATTCCTGGGATCCCCCTTTCCCTCCCAATCCCAATTCCTGGGATCCCTCTCTGTTCCCATCCCAATTCCTGGGATCCCTCTCTGTTCCCATCCCAATTCCCGGCACTTCCGACCCTCCCAAGCGCCGCTCCCGGAGCTCGGCCCCGGGATCCCCGGGACCCTCCCGTCCCTTCTCGCCAGCCCCTCACTGCCGTCTCCGCTCCCCGATCCTGCTCCCGTTCCCTCTCCCGTTCCCGTTCCCTCTCCCGTTCCTGTTCCCTCTCCCGTTCCCGTTCCCTCTCCCGTTCCCGTTCCCTCTCCCGTTCCCGTTCCCTCTCCCGTTCCCGTTCCCTCTCCCGTTCCTGTTCCCTCTCCCGTTCCTGTTCCCGTTCTCTCTCCCGTTCCCTCTCCCGTTCCCGTTCTCTCTCCCGTTCCCTCTCCCGTTTCCGTTCCCGGTCTCACCGCCGCCTCCCCGCCGCTCTCTCCCCTCACTTCCCGTTGCCCGGCCCGGCCCGGGTGGGTTCGGGACTAGGGACGGGCCCGGGGTGGCCGTGGGGCAGCGGGACCGCCCGGCCTCGGGGACACCCCGGGGACACCTCCGGGACACCCCGGGGACACCTCGGGGACACCTCGGGGACACCTCCGGGACACCCCGGGGACACCTCGGGGACACCTCCGGGACACCCCGGGGACACCTCCGGGACACCTCCGGGACACCTCCGGGACACCCCGGGGACACCTCGGGAGGAACCGAGCGGAGCAAAGGCCGCGACACCCCCAGACCCCTCTGAGGGCAGCGGGGCCACGAGGGCCCGAGCAGGGCACGGCTAAACCGGGAGCCACCGAGCGAACAGGGGGTGACAAACCGGGATCCACCGAGAGAACCGGGAGTGACAAACCGGGAGCCACCGAGCGAACCGGGAGTGACAAACCGGGATCCACCGAGAGAACCGGGAGTGACAAACCGGGAGCCACCGAGAGAACCGGGAGTGACAAACCGGGAGCCACCGAGAGAACCGGGAGTGACAAACCGGGATCCACCGAGCGAACCGGGAGTGACAAACCGGGATCCACCGAGAGAACCGGGAGTGACAAACCGGGATCCACCGAGCGAACCGGGAGTGACAAACCGTGATCCACCGAGCGAACCGGGAGCCACCGAGCGAACCGGGAGTGACAAACCGGGAGCCACCGAGCGAAACGGGATCCACCGAGCGTCCCCGGGGGTGACAAACCGGGATCCACCGAGAGAACCGGGAGTGACAAACCGTGATCCACCGAGCGAACCGGGAGCCACCGAGCGTTCCCGGGGGTGACAAACCAGGAGCCACCGAGCGAACCGGGGTGACAAACCGGGAGCCACCGAGCGTCCCCGGGGGTGACAAACCGTGATCCACCGAGCGAACCGGGAGCCACCGAGCGTCCTCACCGGTGACAAACCGGGAGCCACCGAGCGAACTGGGATCCACCGAGCGTCCCCGGGGGTGACAAACCGGGATCCACCGAGAGAACCGGGAGTGACAAACCGTGATCCACCGAGCGAACCGGGATCCACCGAGCGTCCCCGGGGGTGACAAACCGGGAGCCACCGAGCGAACCGGGATCCACCGAGCGTCCCCGGGGGTGACAAACCGGGAGCCACCGAGCGAACCGGGATCCACCGAGCGTCCCCGGGGGTGACAAACCGTGATCCACCGAGCGTCCTCACCGGTGACAAACCGGGATCCACCGAGCGTCCCCGGGGGTGACAACTGGAACGTTGTCACCGCGGTCGCGTTCCCAGCCGGGGCTGTTTTCTCCGCAGGGTTCCGGGGGGGGCGGTTCCGGGGGGGCACCGGCGGAAGCGGAAGCGGCGGCGGGCGGGATGGAGGAGGCGGAGATGCAGCTGAAGGTGAAGAAAGGTGGGAATGGGAAAATCGGGAATGGGAAAAACGGGAATGGGGAAATCGGGAATGGGGAAAACGGGATCGGGAAGGGTGTGGGAGAGGCTCCGCTGTCGTGATTTGGCCGGTGGCTGAGGGACGCTGCGTGTGGGCGTGTTGGGTTTGGATTCCCGGCCTTTATCCCTCAGTGCTGGCGCTGGGAAGATTCGGGAATATCCCGGGATATCCCTTGGGAAGATTTCTTATGGAGTTCTGGGGGAATATTTCTGAGGATTTGTGTGGGTTGCATTGGATTTTCATGGAGATATTTCTGTGGAGATGTTTCTGTTTCATTCCATGGATTTCCGTGGAGAGATTTCCATGGATTTCTATGAATTTCCATTGAGCTATTTCTGCAGATTTCCATGGATTTCTGTGGATTTCCCTGGAGATATTTCTATGGCTTTCCAAGCATGGATTTCCATGATATTTATGGTGAGATTTCCTTGGATTTCTGTGGATTTCCTTGGGGATATTTCCATGGATTTCTGTGATATCTATGGTGAGATTTCTATGGATTTCTCTGGAGATATTTCTGTGGCTTTCCATGGATGGGTTTCCATGGATTTCCCTGTCGATATTTCCATGGATTTCCATGATATCTATGGTGAGATTTCCATGGATTTCTGTAGATTTCCACGGGGATATTTCCATGGATTTCTGTGATATCTATGGTGAGATTTCTATGGATTTCTGTGGATTTCTCTGGAGATATTTCTGTGGCTTTCCATGGATGGGTTTCCATGGATTTCTGTGGATTTCCTTGGAGATATTTCTATGGATTTCCATGGATGGATTTCCATGATATCTATGGTGAGATTTCCATGGATTTCTGTGGATTTCCACGGAGACATTTCCGTGGATTTCTGTGGATTTCCCTGTCAATATTTCCATGGATTTCTGTGGATTTCCACTGAGATATTTCCATGGATTTCTGTGGATTTTCTTGGAGATATTTCTGTGGCTTTCCATGGATGGGTTTCCATGGATTTCTGTGGATTTCCATGGAGATATTTCTATGGATTTCCACAGATTGATTTCCATGGATGGATTTCCATGAATTTCCATGGATTTCTTTGGATTTCCTTGGAGATACTTCCGTGGATTTCTATGAATTTCCATTGAGCTATTTCTGTGGATGTCCATGGATTTCTGTGGATTTCCCTGGAGATATTTCTATGGCTTTCCATGGATGGATTTCCATGATATCTATGGTGAGATTTCCATGGATTTCTGTGGATTTCCACGGAGACATTTCCATGGATTTCTGTGGATTTCCATGGGGATATTTCCATGGATTTCCATGATATCTATGGTGAGATTTCCATGGATTTTTCCCGTTTTTTTCCCGGCAGTGACGGACAAGTTCACGGAGAGCCTGTACGTGCTGGCCAACGAGCCGTCAGTGGCGCTGTTCCGGCTGCAGGAGCACGTGCGCCGCTCCCTGCCCGAGCTGGCCCAGCACAAGGTGGGTCCCAAAGATCCCAGGGATCATCCAGCCCCGGATCCGTGGGAATTCCAGCCCCTTCTGGCTCCCAGACAGGAATTCCATCCCAAAAATCCCGGATCAATCGTGGCTTGGAGCCGGTCTTTGCGGCTTGGAATTCTGTGCCTTGTCCTAAATCCCTCTCCAGCTTCACTTTTAGGGACTGGGAGCAGCTCCAGGGTTTCCCCTGGATTCTTTTCCCACTTTTCTTGGACATTCCCAGGGATGGAGCTTCCCTGGGAGTTCCTTCCCACCCTCCCAGCCAGGAATTCCTTCCCAAATTCTCCTTTTCCAGGTTAAACCCATTCCCTGTGTCCTGGGATTCCATCCCTGATCCCAAATCCCTCTCCAGCTCTCCCGGAGCTCTGAGCTTTCCCTGGAGCTTCTCCCACTTTCCTTGGACATTCCCAGGGATGGAGCTTCCCTGGGAATTCCAGCCCATTCCCTCCCAGCCAGGAATCCCTTCCCAAATTCTCCTTTTCCAGTTTGAACCCATTCCCTGTGTCCTGGAATTCCATCCCAAATTCCTCTCCAGCTCTCCTGGAGCTCTGAGTTTTCCCTGGAGCTTCTCTTTTCCCACTTGGGCACTTCCAGGGATGGAGCTTCCCTGGGAATTCCACCCCATTCCCTCCCAGCCAGGAATTCCTTCCCAAATTCCCCATTCCCAGTTGAGATCCTGCCTAATCCATGGATTTCCCTTCCCAGTCGGACATGCAGAGCTGGGAGGAGCAGAGCCAGGGAGCCATTTACACCGTGGAATACGCCTGCAGGTACTGGAATTCCCGGAATTCCGGGCTGGAAAACACAGCAGGATCCAGGGAATGAGGGTGGGAAGACTTTGGGATTTGGGATGAGCTTTGATCAGCGGGAATTATCATTTGAGGGTGGAATTCCTGGAATTCTGGGCTGGAAAACACAGCAGGATCCAGGGAATGAGCTGGGATTTGGGATGAGCTTTGAGCTCTTAGCAGGAATTTTCACTTTGAGGGTGGAATTCCTGGAATTTCAGGCTGGAAAACAGCGGGATCAAGGGAATGAGCTGGGATTTGGGATGAGCTTTGAGCTCTTAGCAGGATGAAATTCCTGGAATTCCGGGGAATCCGGGGAACGAGGATGGGAAAATCTGGGATTTGAGAACCCTTAGCAGGAACCTCAGGGCTTTCAAAGTGATTTTTTTTTTTCCCAATTCCCACACCTCAAACTTGAGATTTCCCGGGATTAGAGGGGAAACAACCGGAATTTGGGAATTCCAGCCCTTCCTCCTCCCGCTTTTCCCACTTTTCCCGCTTTTCCCGCTTTTCCAGCGCCATCAAGAACATGACTGACAGCAGTGTTTACTTCAAGAGCATCGACAGCCTCCTCAAACATTCCATAGCCATGAAGGAGCAGCTCAACGCCGCCCAGGGCCGCAGGTATCCGGCAAAATCCCGGGAAAAGAATTCCAGGATTATCCAGGATGTCATTCCCAGCTTTTTTCCCCGTTCCCCTGGGGTGAAAAAAGCAGTTTTTTAGGGAAAAGTGGGGGAAAAAAATGGAATTTTAGGGAGGTTTGGTTGTGTTAAAGGGAGGGTTTGGAATTTTGGGATGTTGGGATTGGGAAGGGGCTGCTCTGATCCCAATTTTTTTGGGTAGAATTCCTAAGGAATCGGTAGCAGCTCCTGAAATATCCTGGTTTGGGTGATCCTGGTGGATTTGAACCTCTGGAATTTGTGGATTTTTGGGATTTATTTTTTTGGATTTTTGGGGGGGATTTTTTATTTATTATTTTACTTTTTTTTTCATTTTGGAGCTTTTTTGAGGAATTTTTAATTTTTTTGGGAATTTTGGGGATTTTTTTGTGGGGGGATATTTGGGATTTTTTAGGATGATATTTTTTAGGATTAATTTTTAAATTTTTGAGAGTTTTTGAGGGATTTCTTTTATTTTTTGGGTATTTTGGGGGGGGATTTTTAAATTTTTAGCAATTTTTTTTTCTTTTTTGGGGGGGATTTGGGGGTTTTTTCATGTGGAAATTTTTGGGGGATATTTCAGGATATTTTTTTCCTTTGGGATTTTTTTGGGGGGTCCTTTTGGGGGAATTTGGAGGGGGGTGGGATTTATTTTTTAATTCCTCGAGGGATTTTTTTGGGATTTGTTTCAATTTTTTGGGATTTTCCAAAATTAGCTTCACAGAAACCCCAAAACCCCCAAAATTCCCAAAATTTTCAGACAGCTGGATCTGACTTTTCCCATTTTTTTCCCACAGCACCATCACCCCCCAATCCAAAAATCCTCCAAGCACTTCCTGATTTTTTTCCATCCTCAATTTCCCAGCCTTGGGAAGAAGCGGAAAAACCACAGGTAGAGAGAAGCCCTTGAATTCCCAGGATAAAAAAAAAAAAAGCTGGAAAATCCCAAATCCTGCTTTTTGGGACCTCTTTTCCATGGGAAAACCAAAAAAAAAACTGGATGGTTTTGTGTTTATCCTCAAAAAAAAACCCCAAACTCTTGCTTTGGGAATTTTCCATAAAAAAAAGCCGGAATGTGGGCACGCTCCAAGCTTTTGTTGAGGAGGAATTCTCCAAGGAGAAGCTTTTCCAGAGGGTGCCAAGGAATTTCTGGATTTGGTTTTAATGAGGACGAGAATAAAAAGGAGGAAAAAAAATCCCCAAAAAAAACTCAACAACAACAAAAATTCCTTTGAAATGTTTGAAACTTTTCTCCTGTCGCCGTGGGAGCTGCTTTTTTGTTTTTTTCCCGAGGTCATGGAGCAAAAAAAATGTGGAATTTTGGGTTTTCAGGGGAGAAAAGGAATTGTGGCATTCCTTAAAATCCTACAAAAAAAAAAAAAACAGGATTTATTTTTTTTTAATTTGTCTCTTGGTTTTGGAGGTGACTGGAAAGAGGCAGAGCTTTGGTGTGTGGATCCCTCCTGGATCCGGGATTTTCCAGGGATGCAGGACTCGGAATTCCAGGGGAATTGGTCTTGGGATAACAACTGGATTTTGGGATAATAGCAGTGACACCCCAAACTCCTTCTCTGCCACCCCAAATCTGCTTTTTCCCACCCAAAATCTGCTTTTTCCTACCCCAAATCTGCTTTTTTCCACCCCCAACTTGACTTTCCCCATCCCAAATCTGATTTTTCTCATCCCAAATTTGCTTTTTCCAACCCCAAACCTGTTTTCCCACCCCAAATCTGATTTTTCTCATCCCAAATCTTCTTTTTCCAGCCCCAAATCTGATTTTTCTCACCCCAAACCTCCTTTTTCCGACCCCAAATTTGCTTTTTCCCACCCCAAAACCACTCCTAACCACTCTAAACTTTCCCTAGGTCACCCCAAATCTGATTTTTTCTACCCCAAATCTGATTTTTCTTATCCTGAATCTGATTTTTCTCATCCCAAATGTTTTTCCCACCCCAAATCTGTTCTTGGCCACCCCAAATCTGATTTTTCCCACCCCAAATCTGATTTTTTCTACCCCAAATCTGATTTTTCTTATCCTAAACCTGATTTTTCCCATCCCAAATCTGATTTTTCCCATCCCAAACCTGTTTTTCCAACCCCAATCCTGATTTTCCCCACCCCAAACCCCTCCCTCGATCCCGGGGTCGTGCTGAGGATGAGGATGGAGCAGGGAGGAAGGAGAAGGGCGGGAAAATCAGCCGAAATCTGCCGGAAAAGGACGGAATTCTTCTGAAAATCCCAATTTCTGCTTCTCATCCCCATTTTCCAGATCCTTTCCCACAACTGAGATGGGTTTGGATGGATTTGGGGGGCTCCAGAGGGATTTTGGCTGCGGATAAAAGCCAAAAATCCTGATTTTCCCAGGGAAAAAACACCAAAATCTTGGGAAAAAAACCAACTCCCGCTCCGGAACCGCGAATCCCGGGAAGCTCCTGGGAAAAATCCCGATTTTCCTTCACACCAGAGTGGAATCCTTGGTGGATTTGCGAGCCGTGGCGTTCTTCATCTCCCTCGTGATGACATTCCAAGGTTTTCCCTGCTCCCGGAGCAATCCCGAATCCGCCGAGAGCGTCCTGTGCGTGCGCGACAATTCCCGCTGGGATTCCCTCTGGAATTCCCGCTGGGATTCCTTCTGGGATTCCTTCTGGGATTCCTTCTGGGATTCCTTCTGGGATTCCTTGCTCCTGGCGCCGCCGGCCGAGCTCAGGTTGCTGCTGGAGGCCGAGCCCGGCTGGGATTTGCGCTGCTGGAAAAGCGGGAAGGAGAATTCCCGGCGGATTTCCGCGGGAGCCGCGGTCCCGTCCTCCCCGGGCCGGGCGGAATCGTTCTCGTACAAGGATTGGGAAAGCTCCCAGCGGCTGCGCTGGGAAATTTGGGAAATGTGGGAAGCGCGGAGCAGCGCGTGGAGCACGGAGATGAGCAGGACGAGAATTCCGGAGGTCAGGATGCAGGCGCTGGCGATCCCGGCCTCCAGCTGGAACAGCAGCAGCATGAAAAGGGCCAGAGCTGCGGGAAAACGGGATTTGGGAATTCCGGGAATGGATGAGGATGGAAAAGAGCTCAGGGACGTCCTGAGGAACCGCCAGGAAAACGGGATTTGGGAATTCCGGGAATGGATGAGAATGGAAAAGAGCTCTGGGACACCCTGAGGAGCCACCAGGAAAACAGAATTCAGGAATTCCGGGAATGGCTGAGAATGGAAAAGAGCTCAGGAGCTAGCAGGAAAAAGGGATGGATTTGGGAATTCTGGGAATGGCTGAAGATGGAAAAGAGCTCGGGGACATCCTGAGGAACCGCCAGGAAAACGGGATTCGGGAATTCGGGGAATGGATGAGGATGGAAAAAAGCTCAGGGACACCCTGAGGAGCTGCAGGGAAAACGGGATTCGGGAATTCCGGGAATGGATGAGGATGGAGAGGAGCTCAGGGACAGGCTCAGGAGCCAGTGGGAAAATGGGATTTGGGAATTCCAGGAATGGCTGAGGATGGAAAAGAGCTCAGGAGCTGGGAAGAAAAAGGGATGGATTTGGGAATTTCGGGACATGCTGAGGAGCCACTGGGAAAACAGGATTCGGGAATTCCGGGAATGGATGAGGATGGAGAAGAGCTCTGGGACACCCTGAGGAGCCACTGGGAAAATGGGATTTGGGAATTCCAGGACACCCTGAGGAGCCACCAGGAAAACTGGATTTGGGAATTCCAGGAAGGGCTGAGGATGGAGAAGAGCTCTGGGACATCCTGAGGAACCACTGGGAAAACGGGATTTGGGAATTCTGGGAATGGCTGAGAATGGAAAAGAGCTCTGGGACATCCTGAGGAGCTGCCAGGAAAACGGGATTTGGGAATTCCGGAACATCCTGAGGAACCACTGGGAAAACGGGATTTGGGAATTCCGGGAATGGCTGAGAATGGAAAAAAGCTCAGGGATACCCTGAGGAGCTGCAGGGAAAACGGGATTTGGGAATTCTGGGAATGGATGAGGATGGCAAAAAGCTCTGGGACATCCTGAGGAACCACCAGGAAAACGGGATTCGGGAATTCTGGGACACCTTGAGGAGCCGCCAGGAAAAAAAAAAGGGATTCGGGAATTCTGGGAATGGCTGAGGATGGAAAAGAGCTCAGGCATGTCAGGAAAATGGGATTCGGGAATTCTGGGACACCCTGAGGAACCGCCGGGAAAACGGGATTTGGGAATTCCAGGAATGGCTGAGAATGGAAAAGAGCTCAGGGACAGGCTCAGGAACTGGTGGGAAAACGGGATTCGGGAATTCTGGGAATGGCTGAGGGTGGAGAAGAGCTCAGGGACACCCTGAGGAGCCACTGGGAATGCTGGGGATTCTGGGAATACTGGGATTCTGGGAATACTGGGATTCTGGGAATTCTGGGAATGCTGGGGATACTGGGAATGCTGGGAATGCTGGGATTCTGGGAATACTGGGATTCTGGGAATGCTGGGATTCTGGGAATGCTGGGATTCTGGGAATGCTGGGGATACTGGGAATGCTGGGATTCTGGGAATGCTGGGAATACTGGGATTCTGGGAATGCTGGTGGGACACGTGCCTGTGAGGTAGAGGCAGACCCCGCAGCAGAAGAGGCCGATGGCCGCGTGCCGGACGCTCCGGCTGTCCAGGAGGAACCAGTCTGCCCTGGAAAAGAGGGAAAAGAGGGAAAACAGAGCCTCTGGAAAGGCTCCGAGCCCAGGGAAAAAAATCTGGAATGAGGAACTCCAGACTGATCCCGGTCCTGATCCGAGCACGGGGAGAAAATGCGGAATTGAGGAATTCAAAATTGGGTTTTGTCTTGATCTGAGCCCAGGGAAAAAAATCTGGAATTGAGGAATTCAGAATTGGGTTTTGTCCTGATCCGAGCCCAGGGAAAAAATGTGGAATTGAGGAATTCAAAATTGGTTTTTGTCCTGATCCAAGCCCAGGGGAAAAAATCTGGAATTGAGGAGCTCCAAACTGATCCAGGTCCTGATCTGAGCCCAGGAAAAATCTGGAATTGAGGAGCTCCAAACTGATCCCAGTCCTGATCCGAGCCCAGGAAAAATCTGGAATTGAGGAACTCCAAACTGATCCAGGTCCTGATCCGAGCCCAGGAAAAAAAAAATCTGGAATTGAGGAGCTCCAGATCGATCCCGGTCCTGATCTGAGCCCAGGAAAAATCTGGAATTGAGGAACTCGATTTTTTTTTTATTTTTGTCCCATTCCAAGCCCAGGAAAAGTCGAGGAATTCAAATTTAATTCTTGTCCCTCTCCCTCCAAACCCAGGAAAAATTTCTGGAATTGTGGAACTCGGGGTTGGTTCTTGTCCCTCTCCAGCTCGAGGTGACAGCACCGATATCCCAAAGCTCCCCTGGAGATTCCCAGGGAAAACAATTCCCCAAATCCTCCTAAAATTCAAATTATTGAAAATCCAAAATATTGAAAATATTGAAATTCAAAATCTCTTTGCTCTGGGAATTGTTGGGAATGAAATTTTTCCTCTCTCATCCCCTCAAAATTCAAAATTCCCAAATTTCTGCTTCCAAACATTTACACCCCAAAATCCACGACAGGAAAATCCACAACTCCTGCAGGGGATGGAATTTTTTTTTCCCAGCAGCAAAAAAAAAAAAGCACCGAGTTTGTTGTGGGAATTTAATTTTATTTTTTTGGGGGTGTTTTTAGGGAAATATTTTCTCTCTCCTCCGTTAATGAAGCGTTGGAAGAGGCTGAGGAGGCGCTGCTGGAATTTTTCCAGCCCGGTGCTGCGTGCAGAGCCGGGACTGATTGGATTCTTTAATTAGGGATAAAAAGTGGCTGTTGGAACATCGTCATTCCCTGGAAATGAGTTTTGACTCAATTCCGAGAGCTCCCAAAACTTGGTGAGGCTCCCCCCGCCCTCACCAAAATCCTTTAAAATCCGATTATTCCCGAGTTTAGTTCTGGGTCGGGAGCCCGTCCCAGATCCATGAAAAAATAAAAGGAATTTTTTACAGGTGTAAAAACGCTGATAAGGATTAAATCAAATCTGGTTCATGAGCCAGCCCTGGGGTCATTTTGGTGGCCCCGCAGTGACCTCGGGGACATTTTGGGGCGATCCCTGGGCTTTGGAATTCCAGGAGCTCCTTCCCCAAAACACGCTGGGAATTTCAAATCCTCCTGGATTATTCCAGGTCCGAATCGCCAAAACTCAAATTAAACTGCAATTAAAGGGTACAATTCCAGCCCTGGGGCTTCACGGGGGGATTTTCCACACGATTCCCTTTTGGGGGAGACCCAGAGAATCCTCTCGGGGGTTTTGGGGTGCGGGAGGGGTCGGCAGCTCCCCGTGCCCAGGGAACCCTCGGTCCCGGGGTGCTGCTTCCATCCTTGGGCATCCTGCAGCTCTTCCCTCCTGTCCTGACCCTTCTGAGCCCCCCCAGACCCTTCTGAGCCCCCCCAGACCCTTCTGAGCCCCCCCAGACCCCTCCGAACCCCCCCAGACCCCTCCGAGCCCCCCCAGACCCCTCCGAGCCCCCCCAGGCCCCTCTGAGCCCCCCCCCAGACCCCTCTGAACCCCCCAGACCCCTCCGAGCCCCCCCAGACCCCTCCGAGCCCCACGGTCCCTCCTGTCCATCCCCCAGACCCCTCTGAGCCCCCCCAGACCCCTCCGAGCCCCCCCAGACCCTTCTGAGACCCCCGGCACCACCTGTCCATCCCCCAGACCCCTCTGAGCCCCCCCAAACCCCTCTGAGCCCCCCAGACTCCTCCGAACCCCCCCAGACCCTTCTGAGCCCCCCCAGACCCTTCTGAGCCCCCCCAGACCCCTCTGAGCCCCCCCAGACTCCTCCGAACCCCCCCAGACCCTTCTGAGCCCCCCCAGACCCCTCCGAGCCCCCCCAGACCCCTCCGAGCCCCCCCAGACTCCTCTGAGCCCCCCCGGCCCCTCCAGTCCCGGTTCCCCCAGACCCCTCCGAGCCTCCCGGTCCCTCCTGTCCATCCCCCAGACCCCTCGGAGCATCCCCACCTCTCCCGACCCCTCAGCCCCGGTTCCCCGTTTCCCCCGACCCTTCCAGCCCCGGTTCCCCGGCTCTCCCGAGCCCCCCCCGGTTCCCCAGCCCCGGTTCCCCGGCTTTCCCGAGCCCCCAGCCCCGGTTCCCCGGTTCTCCCGAGCCCCCCGGTTCCCCAGCCCCGGTTCCCCGGCTCTCCCGAGCCCCCCGGTTCCCCAGCCCCGGTTCCCCGGTTCTCCCGAGCCCCCCCGGTTCCCCAGCCCCCGTTCCCCACCTCTCCCGAGCCCCCAGCCCCGGTTCCCCGGCTCTCCCGGTTCCCCAGCCCCGGTTCCCCGGCTCTCCCGAGCCCCCCGGTTCCCCAGCCCCGGTTCCCCAGCCCCGGTTCCCCAGCCCCGGTTCCCCGGTTCTCCCGAGCCCCCCCCGGTTCCCCAGCCCCGGTTCCCCGGCTCTCCCGAGCCCCCCGGTTCCCCGGTGGCTCTCACCGCTCGCTCCCGGGCTGTCCCCGGCACAGCTCGGTGCTGCAGTAGCCGTGCAGGAGGCAGAGCAGGAGGCAGCTCACGTTGAGCACCAGGCAGAGCGCGGCCAGCACGGCCGATACCGGCAGCAGAGCGGCGGCCACCGGCTCCGGGAGCGCCCCGGTACCGGCGGCGGCCCGGCCCGACGGGAGCTGGAAGATGAGGCTGGAGGAGAGCAGGGCCATGGCAGCGGACAAGGTCCCGAAGAGCAGCAGAACCGTCAGGGCTCGCTGCGGGTACGCGGAGGGCATGGCGGGACCGGGACCGGCAACCGGGGAACGGGAACCGGGAACGGAACCGGGAATGGGAACCGGGAACGGAACCGGGAACGGCAACCGGGAATGGGAACCGGGAACGGGACCGGGAACGGAACCGGGAATGGGAACCGGGAACGGAACCGGGAATGGGAACCGGGAACGGCAACTGGGAACGGAACCGGGAATGGGAACCGGGGAATGGGAACCGGGAAAGGAACCGGGAATGGGAACCGGGAACGGAACCGGGAACGGCAACCGGGAATGGGAACCGGGAATGGGAACCGGGAATGGAACCGGGAACGGAACCGGGAATGGGAACCGGGAATGGGAACCGGGAACGGAACTGGGAATGGCAACCGGGAATGGCAACCGGGAACGGAACGGGAATCAGGAACGGGAACCGGGGCAACCGCGGGGTTCCGACCAGGGAACTGGGAACGGAAACCGGGAGCGGGAACCGGGAAAAGGAACCGGGAGCGCCTCCGTTCCGCGGTGTCCGCCGGGGCGGGCCGGTCCTGCCTCCGCCCCCGGCGGGGCCCCGGGAGCCTCCCGGGGGTGGAGGGAGCAGGAGCGGAGGTGGGGACTGAGGACGGACGGACAGACGGACACCGGCTGGCTCCCCGCCATTCCCAGCCCTGCCTTTCCCTGGGAAAACCCCGGGATTGACCCCCCGATCCCCCGGTGGGAATCCCGCGGCGGTTCCCCGGTCCCGCATCCCCCGGGAGCGGCGGCTCCTCCGGGATTGTCCCGCCCGGAGCTCCCGGAACGTTCCCAGTCCCGCAAAGGCTGAGAAAGGACCCTCGGACCGGCCCCTGGGACCCCCCACGAGTTTCCCAGGCCTTATAAATATCCTGGGAAGCGGAATCGCCTTTTCCTTCGGGATCTGCCCCGCCAGCGCCTTCCCCTGGGAATCGGGGAGGTTTCAAGCGGGATTAAATCGGGAAAATTCACCCCACGGGTCAGCCGGCACCTTGGGAAGGACCCCGTGCTGCGGGAGAGCTCCTGGAATTCCTCCGGGGATGGGACGAGGGGACACGAGGGGACACGAGGGGACACTGGGGGACACGAGGGGACACTGGGGCACCGCGCTGCGGTGGGATCCGGACCGAGGTGACCTTTCCGTCTGCTGGAGGAGCAGTTCTGGCTGTCCCTCGCTGTCCCTCGCTGTCCCTTCCCGCGTGGGTGGCACCCTGGGCTCCGGCCGGAGCCCTGCAGGACACGGGGCTATTTTGAAATCCCGCCGTGTTGGCCTTGGCAGCAGCAGCAGTTTGGCTCCAGGCTCGTTTCCAGCATTTTTGGAAAGCGGGAGGGGGTGGTGGCAGTCCCTGGGACTTGGCTCCGAGTCCCCAGAGCAGCTCCTGGTGACGCCATCTCTGTCCCTTCGCCGTGTCCTGGACAGGGACAGAGCTCAGCGGTGTCACTTGGGGTGCAGCTCTCACCCCAGAGCATCCCGCACCTCAGGCTCCCCAAAATCCCAAGATTTGGGGGCAGGAAGAGCCTCAAGAGGGAGCTCAAAGCTTTGAAGCCGGGAAGGAGCCACCAGCCTGGGCACCCCCTGACCCGGGGTGGGGTCCCTGTCCCCAAAAACGGGCTGGGAGTGACCCTGACCCGGGCTGGACACCCGAGGTGAAGGAAGGACAGGACAGGACAGGACAGGACAGGACAGGACAGGACAGGACAGGACAGGACAGGACAGGACAGGACAGGGATGTCCCACACCCAAAAAGCCACCCCGAGTGTCCCCGGACTGTCCCAGGACAGGACAGGACAGGACAGGACAGGACAGGACAGGACAGGACAGGACAGGACAGGACAGGACAGGACAGGGATGTCCCACACCCAAAAAGCCACCCCGAGTGTCCCCAGACTGTCCCAGGACAGGACAGGACAGGACAGGACAGGGATGTCCCACACCCAAAAAGCCACCCCGAAGTGTCCCCAGACTGTCCCAGGATGTGTCACCTCCGATTCTCCGGCGCTTCTGTTCTCCCCCCTCCACCTCCTGCTCGGGATCAATTCAGATTACGAGCGGGGATAATTAACACTCTGCTAATTGCGCTCTATAAATCACGAGCTTTAAAAGCAGCTCGAAGAAAGATGTCACGGCCTGAGAGCCTCATCCAAGAATTCCTCATTTCTCCAGGTTTTCCTCACGATTTTCCCGGGACTGGACAAAAATGTCCCTGCTGTGAGGCTGGGTGGGACCTGAATTCCCTGATTTCCCTGATTTCCCTGAATTCCCTGATTTCCCTGAATTCCCTGATTTCCCTGATTTCCCTGAATTCCCTGATTTCCCTGAATTCCCTGATTTCCCTGATTTCCCTGAATTCCCTGAATTCCCTGATTTCCCTGATTTCCCTGAATTCCCTGAATTCCCTGATTTCCCTGAATTCCCTGAATTCCCTGATTTCCCTGATTTCCCTGATTTCCCTGATTTCCCTGAATTCCCTGATGTTCCCCTTTTCCCACCTGCTGCCCGGGAGCTCCTCTCATGGACCTGGAACCCGGGAATTGCATCGGTTCCCCTGGCTGCTGATGGGGGGATCCTTGTGGGATCTCGGGAATCGCTGTGGGATCCCGGGAATCCCTGTGGGATCCCGGGAATCCCTGTGGGATTTCGGGAATTCCTGTGGGATCCCGGGAATCCCTGCACATTCCCGAGGGTCTGGAAGGCTCAGGATGTCCCACACGGCACCCACCGCGTGTCCTGGTGACCCCAGTGGCTCCAGGGTCTGATTTTGGGGTCGGAGCATCCCCCGAGCTCCGGAGCAAAGCGGCTCCTCCAGCCCGGCTCCTCCGCACATTCCCGCCGGGAATTCCGACTTCCAGCTCCGTTATTCCCTGCCCTCGGCCCCGGGCTGTCCCTGGATCTGTCACCGGCAGCATCTGCCCCCCTTTTGTCCAACAAAGTCACTTTGGGACATCCGCAGGCGCCATCCCCTGCTCCTCATCCTCATCCTCATCCTCATCCTCATCCTCATCCTCATCCTCATCCTAACCTTCATCCTCATCCTCGGCTTCCTGCCACCTTCCCCGGGCTGGGATTGGGGACAGCTCGGGATGTCCCCGGTGCTGCCAGGGCCGGGAGGGTGACACGGAGGTGTCGGGGTCCAGCTATTTAAATAGATTTAATTTATTATTGAATTATTTTATTATTTGTTATTAAATAAAAATGAAGGGGTGCCTTGGGTGTGTCTCCGTTTGGGGCGGGTTTTTTTTTCACCGTGGTTTTGTGGAGCCCTCGGTGACATTGGGGACCAAGACAGTGACACCCCCCAAAACCCTGTGGCTGAAGGGGCTGGCGGTGCTGGGGGGTCCCCTAAAACCACCTGGGGCACCTGGGGATCTGCCATGACCCAAACCCAGAGCCAGGTCCTGAAACTGCGCCCCAAAATCTCCTTCTCAGCCCTGCCCGAACCCCACGGTGAGGGCTCAGCATCCCCCGGACCCCCCGAACTTCACCCCATCCCAGGACCCCAAATTCCCACAAACTCATCCCTGTCCTCCTCTCCAAACCCCCCATCCCAGCCCCCCGATCTCCTCATCCTCACCCCTGTTCCAGCCCCCAAATTCCCACAAACTCATCCTCGTCCTCCTCTCCAAACCCCCCATCCCAGCCCCCCGATCTCCTCATCCTCACCCCTGTTCCAGCCCCCAAATTCCCACAAACTCATCCTCGTCCTCCTCTCCAAATCCCCCGCCCCAATTCCCCTGGACTCCCCAGCCTCGCCCCCATTCCTGCCCCCGCATTCCCACAAACCCATCCACGCCCTTCCCTACCGAATCTCAGATCCCTCCAGCGCCAATCCCATCCCAGCTTCCCCAAATCTCCCCGAAATTCCCCGAAATCCCCCCGAAATCCCCCGAAATCCCCCGAAATCCCCCCAAACCCCGCAATGTTCCCAATCCCCGCACGCCCCCAAACCTCCCTGGCCCCGCCCCTTCCTCTTAACCCCGCCCCTCACCCACTCAGGGGCGTGTCTATGCAAATGAACACCCGCCTTTAGCCAATGGCAGAGCAGCCCGGCTGCTGTATGCAAATATCCGGGCGGGGTGGGCGGGGTTATGCAAATGTCACCGGCGCTGCTCGGGCAGGCGGCGGCAGCTCCGGGGACACGAACGGGACCGGCACCGACACCGGGACCGGCACCGGGACCGACACCGGGACCAGCACCGGGACCAGCACCGGGACCGACACCGGGACCAGCACCGGAGCCTCCCCGGCTCCTCTACAGCGCCGGGGCAGCCGCGGCCGAGCGGGCGAGGAGGAAGCGCCGCTGCCCAGGTGCGTGTCCGGCACGGTCGGGCCGGTGGTCCCGGGACCGGTGGGACCGGGACCGGTTGGACCGGGCCGAGGGGACAGTGACAAACCTCAGCAGCGCTGTCTCCTCCGTTCCGCTCCACCGGGGCTCCGTCCGCACCGTCGGGGCTCACGGGCAGGGGGAGCGGGGCCGGCCCGGGGAGGGGCCGGTGCGGCGGGGCCGGTGCGGCCGGGCCGGCGCCCGGCGGGCTGCTCTGGGCACGGCGGAGCCTCGGCCCCCGCCCCGCCGTCTCGGGATGGCGGGCTATAAAAAGCCCTGTGGTTTGCGCCGAGCTCGGGGTGGTTATTTTTACTCGTGTCTGTGCAGGGAGGAACGCCCGGCTTTAACCCAAAAGTGCAGCCTGGGTGGCAGCCGCCCTGTCCCGGCCCCGCCGCCACCCCCGGGCCTTTGCGGGCTGGGGCTGAGCTCAGGGCGCGGGGGGAAACTGAGGCACGGCACTGGCGGGTTGTAGTGGTGGCGGTGACAGCGCGCCTGGTCACCCCTGATGGCAGTGTCACTGTCACTGTCACTGCTGGGGTGGCACAGCGGCCCCCGGCTCCTTCCCGCTCCCAGGAGGGGACAGGACACGGCCGCGGCTCCTTCCAGAGGCATCTCCAGCCTGGTGGCACCTCCATGTGCCATCTCCAGCCTGGTGGCACCTCCGTGTGCCATCTCCAGCCTGGTGGCACCTCCAGGGTGTCCCTGTGCACCTGGATCGCCCTGCCACCCGTGGAGAGCAAGGTGGATCCTCTGCCAGAGGAGGATCCCCCTGTCCCTGTCCCTGTCCCTGTCCCATCCCTGTCCCTGTCCCATCCCTGTCCCTGTCCCTGTCCCATCCCTGTCCCATCCAGGGTGTTTTTACTCCTTTAATGGGAGCAGCTTTCCCAGCGCTGCCGGCTCTGAGGTTTCCCAGGGAATGAATTACCGTGGAAGCTCGGGATGAGCAGGAAAGCCGGGCTGGGACCAGGGGCTGTGCCCCCAGGGGACCCCCACGGGCACGGGCTGGGAAAGGAGCGTGGGTGACCCGTCCGGACATCCCGGTCCTGGCCCTTTTCCATGTCCCCTGACGTGTGCGGAGATCTGGGGGCCAGGAGGGACAGAGGTGGGCGCAGGCCTTGGGTCTCCTTCAGGATATCGAACCTTCCCAGTCACCTCCGAGCCCAGAACATCCCAAAAAAGTGGATTTGGGAAACTTTGGGAGGCTTTGGTGCAAAGGGCCAGGGATCATCCCAGCGGTGAGAGGGCTGGCACGCTGCAGTGGCAGCACCCAGAAGGATCTGGGGAGAAACCGGGTTCATTTTAACCCCTTGAATTCCCCTCCTCTTCCCAAAAATCCCAGCGGGAGCAAGCCAGGTCTGTGAGCCAGGCAGCCCTGAGTGCCCCCAGCACGATCCGAGCATCAATTCCCAAATTAATTCCCATCTGTGTCCCGGGGCAGCCCAATCCCATGGGAATTTCGTGTTCCTTCCCTCGGATGTGGCATCCCCCGAACCCCAGTGGCGCTCTAGGTCTGGAGGGGGGGTCCCCGTGTCCATCCACCCGCCCGAGGGCCGCGTTTTTGGGGGTCCTTTCAATCCTTCCTCGTTCCACACACTCATTTTGGAACCGGAAAGCCTCCGCCCATCGGCACCGGGACTTTCGCTCTGTGTCACCCCCGCGGTGACAGCGACAGCGAGGTGACAGCGGGGCCGGGGGCTGCCCGTGTCCCCCCCGAGCCAGGGCACAAAACTTTTGGGGTTTCGTGGGTGATGTTTGAGAAGTGTGGGGGTCCCAAAAATCCCTCAGAGCCCCATCCCCACCTTTCCCCTATTTCCCAGCTGGCTCCTCCTGCCTCCCCCAGTCCCCGCTGGTTTGTACTGGTCCCTTGTTTAAACAACCTATAAAAAGCAGAAAGGCCCGGCAGAAACTCCGAGCTCAACTTTGACTTTTCCCCGTGCTCGGGATGCTGCTCGCACCAGCTCAGCCGATCCCAGGGGATCTCCGGGATCCAAAATCCAGCCAGGGCTGGGTTTGTCCCTCCGCTCCCTCAATCCCCGTTTTAAATCTCCATTTCAATCCCGGTTTTAAATCTCCATTTCAATCCCCGTTTTAAATCTCCATTTCCATCCCTGTTCCCCTCGCTCCCAGCATCATCCCCGCCCTCCTGTGGGATTTCGCTGCTCCTTCCTGGCTCAGATTTTCCCCTCCCTCGCCGTGAAGGATGGGATGGAAACTCTTTCTCCCCACTTTAATCATCGTTTTTCCTCCACCAAAACGCTTTTCGGGAGCTGCCACCAGCTCCATAACCCTCCTTGTCCGGCCCAATCCCCCCCAGCCCTCAGATTTGCAGCAAAACCTCCCCAATTTGGTAAAAACAACTTTTTCCTCCACTTTTTGTGCCCCACGGGCTCCCTGGGGAGCTCCGAGACCCCGACTCGGGGGTGTTTTAGGGGAGCCCGGAGCAGCTTTTTCCCTTTAATGTCCCACCTGCTTGGATTTTAGGATAAATCCGGTGGCTGGAAGATTTCTGGGATCATCCCAGGGGTGTAAAGGTGTTGGAGGCAGTGCTGGGAACATCACAGCCACTCCCCCGGGATCCGTTTGGCCTCAGCTCGCTAATTAGGAACCGAAATTCGGAATTTACACCCCCTGGCACTGTGTAAATACCCCCGAAAGGCTCATTAATCCCGGGGGTTAATTATAAAGCCGATCCCAGCTCGGGGTGATCCTCGCTGGGGGTGCCGGATCTCCCGGAGCAGGGAGAGGCAGAAATTTCCTGTCTGGAAAGTTTGGGATTCCCAGAAGGCTGGGATTTGTCGGGATGACACGCTCAGGGCACATCCAGAGTGTCCCCGTGGTGGGGACAATGCCAGGAGGGGCTCTGGGCTCCACGAGCCCTCCCTGGGTGCTGGATTTTCCCGGGAATCAGGTTCTGTCCTGATTCCATCCTGGTTCCATCCTGATTCCATCCTGATTCCAAACTGGTTCCATCCTGATTCCATCCTGATTCCAAACTGGTTCCATCCTGATTCCATCCTGATTCCAAACTGGTTCCATCCTGGTTCCATACTGATTCTGTCCTGGTTCCATCCCGATTCCATCCTGGTTCCATCTTGGTTCTATCTTGGTTCCATCCTGGTTCCATCCCAATTCCATCCTGGTTCCATCCCAATTCCATCCTGGTTCCATCTTGGTTCTGTCCTGGTTCCATCCCAATTCCATCAAAATTCCATCCCAATTCCATCCCAATTCCATCCTGATTCCATCCTGGTTCCATCCTGGTTCCATCCTGGTTCCATCCCAATTCCATCCCAATTCCATCCCAATTCCATCCTGGTTCCATCCCAATTCCATCCTGGTTCCATCCTGATTCCATCCCAATTCCATTCTGGTTCCATCCCGGTTCCATCCTGATTCCATCCCAATTCCATCCCAATTCCATTCTGGTTCCATCCCAATTCCATCCCAATTCCATCCCAATTCCATCCCAATTCCATCCTGGTTCCATCCTGGTTCCATCCTGGTTCCATCCCAGTTCCATCCTGGCCCGGAGGTGCCAAGGCCCGTGATGTCACTCCTGGATCGTTTTATCCCAATTAAAACCCAGATTAAAATCTCAATTAAAATCCCCCCTCCCCTCCCAGCCCTTCACTCCTGTCCCGGGGGGTCCCGGAGGTGGCCGAGGTGACACCGAGTGGCGCCTCCCTGGTGCCACCTCACGCTCCGGTGGCCACGGTGGCCTGGCCGTGTCCCCAGGGCTCCGGGAGCTCTTGGACGAGGCCTCGGCCGCTTCTCCCGGTGCTGAGAATCCCAACCTGGAGGGTCCCTGGACCCCCTGGATCACCTGGATTGACGGGCATGTGGCTCTGATTCCTCTGGACTCCATCCACCTCCTTCCAGGACCTTCTCAGCATCATCCCATGGGTGCTGGAACCTTCCAGGACCTTCTCAGCATCATCCCATGGGTGCTGGAACCTTCCAGGACCTTCTCAACATCATCCTGGAGGGGCTGGAACCTTCCAGGACCTTCTCAGCATCATCCTGGAGGGGCTGGAGCCTTCCAGGACCTTCTCAGCACCACCCTGTGGGGTCTGGAACCTTCCAGGACCCCCTCAGCATCATCCCATGGGTGCTGGAACCTTCCAGGACCTTCTCAGCATCATCCTGGAGGGGCTGGAACCTTCCAGGACCGGCATCCAAGGATCTGTGGGGGATTGTCCCCAAGCAGATCCTTGGAATTATTTCATGTCCCTGCTTCAGGTGGGGGAGACATCCATGGATCCATGGATCTGTCCATCCATCGTCCATCCATCCATGGATCCATCCATCATCCATCCATGGATCCATGGATTCCATCCATCCATCCATCATCCATCCATCCATCATCCATCCATCCATGGATCCGTGGATCCATCCATCATCCATCCATGGATCTATCCATCCATCCATGGATTCCATCCATCCCTGGATCCGTCCGTCCATCCATCCATGGATCCATAGATCTGTCCATCTATCCATCATCCATCCATCCATCCATCCATCCATCCATCCATCCATCCATCCATCCATCATCCATCCATCCATCATCCATCATCCATCCATCATCCATCATCCATCCATCCATCATCCATCCATCATCCATCATCCATCCATCATCCATCCATCATCCATCATCCATCCATCATCCATCATCCATCATCCATCCATCCATCCATGGATTCCATCCATCATCCATCCATCCATCCATCCATCATCCATCCATCATCCATCCATCCATCCATCCATCCATCCATCCATCATCCATCATCCATCCATCCATCCATCCATCCATCCATCCATCCATCCATCCATCCATCCATCATCCATCCATCCATCTATCATCCATCATCCATCCATCCATCCATCCATCCATCCATCCATCCATCCATCCATCCATCCATCCATCATCCATCCATCATCCATCATCCATCATCCATCATCCATCATCCATCATCCATCATCCATCCATCCATGGATTCCATCCATCATCCATCCATCCATCCATCATCCATCCATCCATCCATGGATTCCATCCCCTCCATCCATCCCCAACTCCAGACCCCCAAACCCCCACAAGGCTGAGCCTGTGCAGGGTCACGGGGGGGTCGCAGGGCGAGCACCCCGTCCCCAAATGGAACCCCCTGGAACGGGGACCCTCGGGATGTCCCCAGGGAGCGCCGCAGGTGTCACAGCCGGGAGGAGCCCGGCAAACACCCCGGGGACGGTTGGGAACGGGAAAACCTCTCCTTTTCCACCAGGGAATTCTCAGCCCTTTCTGGCAGGGCCGGGGTGGTCCTGGCACCCCCCAGGACCTCAGGGGGGGTGAGGGGGTCGTGCGTGGGTTTGGGGACACAGGGTGGCAGCGGGGCCGTGGGAACGGCAGCGCAATTTCCTTCCATAAATTAAAATTAGTTTTGATCAGCTAAAAATAGCAGCCGAGCACGATGGTGAAATGGCAGCGCGCTCCGAGAGGGGGAAGCGGGACACGCCGAGGGCACCGGGGCACCCGAGGGTCCCCAACTGCACCCCTGGCACCCAGCCTGGCATTGAGGGGGGGCTTCTCACCCAGCTGGGGGGTCCCAAAATTATCCCCAGCACGGAGCTGCTTCCCTGCCCCGCTCCTGCCACTCCTTTGGGGACAGCAGGGACAGAGCCAGGCCGGCTCTGTCCCCAAATCCCTTTGTGGGGACACCTCGGTGCCATCTTGTGCCACCTTGGTGGCGTTTGGGGGGATTTTGGGGTGGTTCAGAGGGTGGAATTTGGGGTGGGGGGTGGCAGTAGCGTGGGGGTGGTCCCAAAGCTGTGACACCAGGGTGGCACCGGGGGGTCACCAGCCCCGTGACCCAGGAGCGGGTGGGTGGTTTCACTTTGCTGCCTCCTCCTGCAGCCACTTCCTGGCCCGCCAGTGGCCGAGGTCAAATTTAGTCTGCTGGAGCTTAAAAAAAAAAAAAAAAAAAAATTAAAAATAAAAAAAAAAAAAACACCCAAAACCGACCCAAATTTGAAGCTAAAACCAACCCTTTTGTTTGAGGGACCCTCCCCGCAGCCAAGCCGGCCCCCTTTAAAACGCCCTCCCCATCCCACGGAGCCGCCGGGAGCAGCTTCGGGAGCAGCCTCGGAGCGACCCCCTCGGGTTTGGGATGAAAACTCCGATCCCAAAATCCCGCTGAAGGATTTGGGATCCCGCTCTGCTGCCGACACCCAGAGGTGCTCGGGGGTCCCGTGAGTGATGAATTGGGGTGGCCGGGCAAGGCCAAAGGGATTTTTTTTCCCCTCTAACCCAGCAGAATTTCCCATTTTTCCCCCCATTTTCCGCTTGGCCACCATCTTCACAGAAGAAATGACCGAACTTCCTCCGAAAATTGATTTTTTTTTGCGGCAGCCAAACTTATTTTTGGCGGCGCTGGGGCGGACGCTGGCTGGGGACAGCCCCGAGGGCTGCGGGGCTCAGGAGTTTCTCGCTCTCTTCCAGCCCCAAACCCAGCGGAGGAGGCGAAAATGGGCCGGAAAAAAATCCAGATCAGCCGCATTTTGGATCAGCGGAACCGGCAGGTAGGGGCAGCTCGGGTGGGGCCAAACAAGACGGGGAGCACCCCTTGTGGGGAGCGTTTTTGGGAGAACTCAGAGCCGGATTTTTGGTGGGGGGGACCCATCTCAGGTGACCTTCACCAAGCGGAAATTCGGGCTGATGAAGAAGGCGTACGAGCTGAGCGTGCTGTGCGACTGCGAGATCGCCCTGATCATCTTCAACAGCACCAACCGCCTGTTCCAGTACGCCAGCACCGACATGGACAAGGTGCTGCTCAAATACACCGAGTACAGCGAGCCCCACGAGAGCCGCACCAACTCCGACATCCTCGAGGTAGCGGCCGGGGGGCGACCCCCGGGACCCCCGCGGTGCCCGCAGGGACCCCGCTCATCTTCGCCCTCCCCGCAGACGCTGAAGCGCAAAGGGTTGGGGCTGGAGAGCCACGAGCTGGAGCTGGAGGAGGCTCCGGAGCCGCCCGGGGACAAGGGGAGAAGGCTCGGGGAGGATCTGGGATCGCTGGTGCGGCCCAGGTTTTATGTGAGTGGCTGGTGAAGGTCCCCGAGGGTCGCGTCCTGTCCCTGTCCGGGGTTTTTTGGTTTGGCCTGAGGAGTTCTGAGGGTCCCCACGCCCGTCTCGACCTCTGACGGGTCCCCGAGGTTCCCGAGTGTCCCCATCCCCTCCTTGTCCTTCACCTGTCTCTCTCTGCAGTC
The DNA here is from genome assembly GCA_032357785.1 of Periparus ater. NCBI lineage: Eukaryota > Metazoa > Chordata > Aves > Passeriformes > Paridae > Periparus > Periparus ater. The sequence goes on along the minus strand of CM063635.1, from coordinate 1,714,053 downwards.
TTGAGAGTCCCCACTAGTCCCCGAGGGTTGATGTCCCTGAGCCCTGTGTGTCCCCGAGGGTCCCGAGGGTCCCAAGGGTCTCTGTCCCTGAGCCCTGTGTGTCCCCGAGGGTCCCCGAGGGTCACTGTCCCTGACTCCACTGTGTCCCCGAGGGTCCCGAGGTTCTCTGTCCCTGAGCCCCGTGTGTCTCCGAGGGTCCCGAGGGTCCTGAGGGTCGCTGTCCCTGAGCCCTGTGTGTCCCCGAGGTTCCCGAGGGTCACTGTCCCTGAGCCCTGTGTGTCCCCAAGGGTCACTGAGGGTCCCGAGGTCCCCGAGGGTCACTGTCCCTGACTCCAGTGTGTCCCCGAGGGTCCCCGAGGGTCCCGAGGGTCCCGAGGGTCTCTGTCCCTGACCCCAGAGTGTCCCGAGGGTCCCCCGAGGTTCCCGAGGGTCACTGTCCCTGAGCCCTGTGTGTCCCCGAGGGTTCCCGAGGGTCCCCGAGGTTCCCGAGGGTCACTGTCCCTGAGCCCTGTGTGTCCCCAAGGGTCCCTGAGGGTCCCCGAGGGTCACTGTCCCTGAGCCCTGTGTGTCCCCAAGGGTCCCTGAGGGTCCCGAGGTCCCCGAGGGTCACTGTCCTGACCCCAGAGTGTCCCCTCAGAGCCCGGTGTCCCTGCCCGAGGCCGCCTACGGCTGCTCCCCGCCGGGCACCGACAGCTCCCTGGGCAGCGCCAGCAGCTCCCCGCAGGGCCAGGGCCGCTCTCCCGCCTTCAGAGCCACCGCTCCAAAGCCACCGGGACGGTCCCCAGGGCCACTGACCCCAGGTAGGCTCGGACCCCTCAGCCGGGGACGCTGCGGGGGAGGGGACCCTGCCAGGGGTGTGCTGTCCCCACCCTGGGCACCCCGACACTGCCCTGGGTACCCCGACACTGCCCTGGGGACCCCGACACTGCCCTGGGGACCCCCGAAACTTCCCTGGGGACCCCGACACTGCCCTGGGGACCCCGAAACTGCCCTGAGCACTCCATCACTGCCCTGGGCACCCCGAAACTGCCCTGGGCACTCCATCACTGCCCTGAGCACCCCGAAACTGCCCTGGGGACCCCAAAACTGCCCTGAGCACCCCATCACTGCCCTGGGCATCCCGAAACTGCCCTGGGGACCCCGAAACTGCCCTGGGGACCCCGGACTACTGCCCTGGGCACCCCGAAACTGCCCTGGGGACCCCGACACTGCCCTGGGGACCCCGAAACTGCTCTGGGGACCCCGAAACTGCCCTGGGCACCCCGACACTGCCCTGGGGACCCCGACACTGCCCTGGGCACCCCGACACTGCCCTGGGGACCCCGAAACTGCTCTGGGCACCCCGACACTGCCCTGAGCACTCCATCACTGCCCTGGGCACCCCGACACTGCCCTGGGGACCCCGACACTGCCCTGGGGACCCCGAAACTGCCCTGGGCACCCCAACACTGCCCTGAGCACCCCGACACCGCCCTGGGGCCCCCGAAACTGCCCTGGGCACCCCAACACTGCCCTGGGCACCCCGACACTGCTCTGGGCACCCCGACACTGCCCTGGGGACCCCATCACTGCCCTGGACACCCCGACACTGCCCTGGGCACCCCGACACTGCCCTGAGCACTCCATCACTGCCCTGGGCACCCCGAAACTGCCCTGGGCACCCCGACACTGCCCTGGGGACCCCGACACTGCCCTGGACACCCCATCCCCACCTCTGATATTCCGACCCTTCCATGGCCACCCCATTCCCAGCACGGACACCCCATCCCTTCCATGGCCACCCTGTCCTGTCCACGGCCACCCCGTCCCTTCCACGGCCACCCGGTCCCCATCACGAGCACCCCGCGGGGATTTTCCCAGCCGGGCCCCGCATGCAAAGCTCCGGTCCCGGGGACTTACCGGGAGCGAGCCCGGGGCGGCTGCGTGGGCAGGAGCGGTGCGGCAGCTGTGGAAACACCGGCCCGATGTCCCTCCAGCTGCTTCCTGAGCCCTGTCACCGGCTGTCCCCTCACCCTGTGTCACCGGCTGTCCCCCTCACCCTGTGCCACCGGCTGTCCCCTCACCCTGTGCCCGCAGCTCCCTGCCCTGGGGCACAGCCACAGGGTGACAGAAAAACACCTAAAACCCCCCCAAAACTCGGGTTAAAACCAGAGGAAACCTTCCCGGGGTGGGATGTTGGGATGGATGGGGACACCCGCACCCCAAATCCTCGCGTGGGGACAGCGGGGTGGCCGCTGGACATTCCCAGGGGACATCCCAGCAGCTTTGCAGCCCCTCCCTGTGGCCCCGGAGCCACATCCAGCCACCGCCTTGGCGTGTCACCTCCTGTCACAGCCCGTGGCCACAGCCCAGGTGGCCCAGGGAGGGGGAAGTGGCTTTTCGGAGCGCGGCACCGTGCAGGCACACGCGGCTGCCCTCGCCTCCGGGGCCACCGCGGCCACCGCGGCCACGGCCACGGGGATCCCCCCCGAGGATCATCCGAGTCCCCTCCTGTCCCCGTGTCCCCCAGGTCTCAGCTACCCCCTGTTCCCCGCCGCCAGCCTGAGCCGCGCCCTGGCCACCAAGACCCCCCCCGCCGCTGTTCCTGGGGGCCGAGGGCCGGCGTGGCGAGTGCCAGGGCAGCCTGGCGAGCGGCCGGAGCGGCGGCAGCGCAGCGGTGAGTGAGAGCTGTCCCCAAAGCCACACGGGTGTCCCCTCCCCAAATCCCGCTCCTCCCATCCGCCCCGTCCTCCGGGGCTTTGTTGGGGGGCGCAGGGAGGGGTCCCCGGGGGGGGTTGGGGACACAAAACCTATTTGGGGTCCCCGTGGGGGGTTTGGGGACACAAAACCTATTTGGGGTCACCCCCGGGGGTTGGGACACAAAACCTATTTGGGTTCCCCGTGGGGGGTTTGGGGACACAAAATTTATTTGGGGTCCCCCCGGGGGTTTGGGGACACAAAACCTATTGGGTTCCCCGTGGGGGGTTTGGGGACACAAAACCTATTTGGGGTCACCCGGGGGGTTTGGGGACACAAAACCTATTTGGGGTCACCCCGGGGGGTTTGGGGACACAAAATTTATTTGGGGTCCCCCCGTTTCCCGCAGCGGCCGCTGTACCCCGCCCTGCAGACCCTGAGCCCCGTGCTCAGCCCGGGCAGCTCCAGCCTCCCGAGCCACGGCCTCGCCGGTTTCTCCTTCCTCAGCCCGGCCCCGGCGGGTGAGTCCCGGTCCCCCGGCCCGGGGACAGCGCTGTCCCCTCCGTTTGTCCCCTCCCCGCTCACCGCTGCCCCTCTCACCCCGCAGATTTCGGGGCTGGAGAGGTCCCGCCGCCCCCCGGGTTCCTGCAGCCCCCGGCGTGGCAGCACCCCCGGGATGTGACAGCGCTGGGGTGAGGACAGGGGGACAGGGGGGACAGGGGGGACACAGGGGGGGACAGGGGGACAGGGGGACAGGGGGGGACAAGGGGCGACACGGGGACAGGGGGACGGGGGGACAGGGGGACAGGGGGACATGGGGGGACAGGGGACGGGGGGGACCGGGGGGACAGGGGGGACAAGGTGACAGGGGGACAGGGGGACAGGGGGACAGGGGGGACAGGGGAGGGACAGGGGGGACACGGGAGGGACAGGGGGACGGGGGGACAGGGGGACAGGGGGACAGGGGAGGGACAGGGGGGGACACGGGAGGGACAGGGGTGGACAAGGAGTGACAAGGCGGGTACAGGGGGGACAGGGGACAGGGGGGACAGGGGGGACAGGGGGACAGGGGGACACGGGGACAGGGGGACAGGGGGGCAGGGGGGACAGGGGGGACAAGGGGGGACAGGGGGGGACCAGGGGGACACAGGGGGGGACAGGAGGGACAGGGGGACACGGGGACAGGGGGACGGGGGGGACAGGGGGGACAGGGGTGACAAGGTAGGGATGAGATGGCAGCACTGGGGTGAGGACAGTGGGGGACGGGGGGGGACAGGGGGGGACAGGGGGGGACGATGGGGACAGAGGGGACAGAGGGGGACGGGAGGGACAGAGGGGACAAGGCGGGGATGAGATGGCAGCACTGGGGTGTGTACGGGTGGCCCTGGGGTGGGGACAGCGGGGACAAGGCGAGGATGAGCCCATCCTGCTGCACCCCAAGGCCAGCCCCCCACCCACCAGGGTGGTCTTGGGGGTCACCCCCGAAGCACCCCCATATTCCCAGCCGGATTCCCCCATGGATCTTGTCCCCATGTCCCCACCCGTGTCACACTCCGGGCTCCCACCAGCCGCCTGGGCACCCGCCCAGTGCCCAACTGGGCCGGAACCAGTCCAGGACAGGAATTTGGGGTGAAAAGGGGTGACCCCAGCAGCGCTCCCGGGGAGATTCCCTCACCCCCTCCCCTCTCGCCCCAGGGCCAGCAGCCGGATTGTCCCCTCGGAGGAGCCAGCCGCTGTCCCCGGCGCGTCCCCGCAGCACCAGCCCGTCAGCATCAAATCCGAGCGGGTGTCGCCGGGGCTGGGCTGTCCCCCGGGCACCCTCCAGCCCTCCCTGAGCAGCCTGGCGTCCCTCAGCGAAGCCGCCCGAGCCCCCGGAGACCTCCAGCCCCGCGATGATTTCTCCAAGGCCTTTCCTCCCCCGGCGCTGGGGCCGCCGCGGCCGCTGCCGGAGGAGCAGAGTGTCCCTGTCCCACGCGGAGGGGACAGCCCGTGGACGTTTGGCAGAGATAGCGAGGCCGGCGGGGTGCGGGGAGGGGGATAACCCTGCTTGGGGGAGCAGCCCCCCGCTTCTTCCTCATCCTCAGCCCCTCGGGAAGCCCCCCCCGTGCAGCAGCGGTGACACCGGGCTCGTCGCTGTCCCCACACCCTGGGGGCCGCAGCTCCTCGAGACCCCCCCCCGCAACCCCCGATCCCCGGAGCCCCCCAAACGCCAACCGAGCCCCCTCCTTTCAGCTCTGCGGGGTGAGGATTCGGGGTGTCCCCGGCCGTCCTTGCGGCTGTCCCCCGCGCCAGTCGCGTGTCCCCGGAGTGGCTGGCGAGTGCCACGCGGTGGCAGCAGGACTGAGAGCACCGGCAGCGGCCCCGAGCCCGCAGCCCCCGGCCCAATTCCGCCTCCGGGGGGGGGGGGGGACAAGGGACAGGGGACAGGCGGGGTGGGGGGGTGTCGCCTCCCCCGCCCAGCCAGGGGCGCTTTTCTATTTATTATATTTTAATAAAAAGAGCTGGGGGTCTCGGGGTGCCTGCTGTGACATTTCTGGGGTCACGCAGCCCAGTTTTGGGCATGAATGTCCCCGAGGGGAGAGGTGACACATGCCCGCACCCCCTCAGGGTCACCGTCCCTTCCCCCTCCCCGTGTCCCCCCGAGCCAGAGCCACCCCTCGGGGGTCACTGGCCGGCAGGGTGGGGGACAGCCGGGTCACCCCCCGGTCTGCTCGGGTCCTTGGGGGCTCAGCCGTGCTGCTCCCACCCCTCGGAGACCCAAAAAAATCCTCTCAGGGAGTCTCAGAGCAGCTGGGAGAAGGAAAAAACACCCAAAAATCGAGTTTTGGGGGGCGAGGCGGGGTTAAGGGGGGCGTGGGCCCGGCCTAGCTGAGCTGAGCCTGTTTTAGCTCAGGGCTGGGCTGGGTTTGGGGGTTCCGCCGCTTTTTGGGGTGGGGGAGCATCCCCCGGGGCCTGTGGTGTGCTGGCTACGGCCACGACCACCCTGCTGGGAGGTGACCGAGGGTCATCACCCCACAGGGACATTTTGGGGAGGTTTGGGTCCCCCTCCAGCACCGCCTGGACACCCCCAGGTGAAGCTCAGGCAGGGCCGGGGGGTCCCCCACACCCTCCAGCGCCGAGCTGGGCCCCTTCCCTCGCCTGGGGGGCGGATTAATAGCCCCGAGATTAAAACCTGGGCGGGAGATTAATCCTGGGAAGAGTTTGCCCGGTTTAATAGAGCGCCATAAATACCAGGCGGGATTAGGGGCTGCGCCGAGCCCCGGAGCCGCGCGGGGCCCAGGGCCACCCCCGCCCCCCCAAAAAAAAAAAGGGTGGGGGGTCCCCTCCAGAGCCACCTTTGGGACGGGCAGGGGTCCGCGCCTGGCAAGAAGAGGCGAGACAGCGGGTGAGGGAGTGGGGGCTGGGGTAAGAGAGACACTGATTGAATAGCAATGACTGCATGATTTATGGTTTGCATTATTGCACGGCTCATTTGAATATATGCTAATCAGGCTTTTTTTTTTTTTTTTTTTTTTTTTTTTCCTTCCTCCCCCCCTCCTCTCCATCACCACCACCTTCTCCCCTGGTTTTGTTTGTAAGATTTAGATTTGCTATGGCAACCCGCTGGCATGGAAGGAGCGCCAGGAAATGTCAGGGCGAGGTGAGCCCCGGGGAGGGGCTGGGGGCGGCCGGGGTGGGGTGGCGGTGGCGGAAAGGAGGGGTTTGGGGGGGGACACACGGTCACCCCGACACCGGGGACACCGGGAAGGGCCGGCAGGAGCCCGCAGGGCAGCGCTGGGAGCGCCGGGAGCTGCTGGAGCCGCACATGCCAGCCCTGCCTGCAGGTCCAGTAACGCCCATTGCGACACGTCCCAAACTGGGCTCGCCAGGTGCCCCGGGGTGGCCCCGCTTCCATCCCGCGGAGAGGCCTTTCTGTCCCTCTGTCCCCAGGATCTGTCCCTCTGTCCCCAGGATCTGTCCCTCTCGCCGCCCGGTGTCCCCAGGCTGTCTCTCTGTCCCCAAGCTCTATCCCTCTGTCCCCAGGCTCTGTCCCTCTGTCCCTCTCGCCGCTCGGTGTCCCCAGGCTCTGTCCCTCAGTCCCCAGGCTCTGTCCCTCTGTCCCCAGACTCGCCGCCCGGTGTCCCCAGGCTCTATCCCTCTGTCCCCAGGCTCTGTCCCTCTGTCCCCAGGCTCTGTCCCTCTGTCCCCAGGCTCTGTCCCTCTCGCCGCCCGGTGTCCCCAGGCTGTCTCTCTGTCCCCAGGCTCTATCCCTCTGTCCCCAGGCTCTGTCCCTCTGTCCCCAGGCTCTATCCCTCTGTCCCCAGGCTCTGTCCCTCTGTCCCCAGGCTCTGTCCCTCTGTCCCTGTCGCCGCCCGGTGTCCCCAGCGCGGGGGAGAGGGTGGGACACCCCACGGCGCTGCCCCAAAGGTGACACCCAGCCACCCCCGGATTCTTTGGGCTGCTCGGGGTGACACTGGCGAGCGACAGAGCTGCCACCACGGCCCAGCGCGGCCACCTCTGGCACGCCGTGTGCCCTTCCCAGCCGGCCCGGGAGGTGTCCCAGTAAATCCCAGTTACCTGCAGGCCCTGCCCGGGGGTCCGCGCTGCTCCGGGGGGTGCGGGGGCTTTGTCTCCGCTCGGAGCCGGCGCCTCTCCCCGTGCTGCGGGCGGGATGTGCCCGGGGGGCGGCCGCACCCCAATTTGGGGTCGGGGACCTTCCAGCAGCGACATTTCCTGGCTGGGATGGGGTGGATTTGGGGGTGTTTCCTGCCCGGAGCAGCTCCTGACAGCGGATCCCTCGGGGTGGCCGTGTCCCCGTTCCGAGGGGACATCCCGGGTGGCCGTGGGGTCCCCCCGGTTGGGGGGGAGCACGGGGGGAGCCTCTCGGAGCGGACAGGGCAGGGACAGCCGGGATTGTCACGGTGACCCCGAGCCGGGGGCTGAGTGTCCCTGCAGGGCCGCCCTCTCCAACCGGGGCCGGTTCCCCCCTGACCGGGGCCGTTCCCTCCCTTACCGGGGCCGTTCCCTCCCTTACCGGGGCCGTTCCCTCTCCAACCGGGGCCGTTCCCTCCCTTACCGGGGCCGTTCCCTCTCCAACCGGGGCCGTTCCCTCTCCAACCGGGGCCGTTCCCTCCCTTACCGGGGCCGTTCCCTCTCCAACCGGGGCCGTTCCCTCTCCAACCGGGGCCGTTCCCCGCCTGACCGGGGCCGTTCTCTGACCGGGGCCGTTCCCTCCCTTACCGGGGCCGTTCCCTGCCTGACCGGGGCCGTTCCCTCTCCAACCGGGACCGTTCCCTGGCTGACCGGGGCCGTTCCCCGCCTTATACCGGGGCAGCAGCGAGCCCCGGGGCTGCGGGCGAGCGGTCGCCGCCGCCGCCCCGACGGAACGGAGCTGCCCGGTCCCTCCCGGCGTCCCCGCCCGCCTCAAACCGGGGCCGAGACGGGCACCGGGGGCCGCCTCTCCCCCGGTGCATCCTCCCCCAAACACCCACTTTGTTGTTTTGCAAAAGCCCTGAAATATTCATGGCGCTGCGCCGAGCGCCTCTTAATGAATTTTTGATCAAAACTCCATCAGGGAGCCAAAATACGCCACCCACTCCCCTAAATCCGCGCCGTCGGGGGTGGGGGGCAGCGGGCCCGCCGGTACCGGGCGGATGGAGGAGCCGGGCCCGGCCCCGAGCGCTTTTTACCGGGGGAAGCCCCCGGGCAAGCCGGGGGTCTCCCGGCCACCGAGGGCGGGGGTCTCACCGCAGCACCGGGCGCGGTAATTACGAGGCTGGCCGCAAAAATTTGGGGTGTCCGACTCACAGGTTCGGCCTCCTGCATCTCCCGGGCCCGGCCGAGCCCCCGGGAAGCCCCGGTTGGACGGGGCGGGCGGGGGATGCGCGTCCCGGTGCCCCCCGGCTCGGCCGCCGGGAATATTCGTTAATGAGGAAATGCATAAGCGGAGCTCATTAGGGCAGAGCCCGCGGCCTCCCCGGCAGCTCCGGGCCGGGGGCTGCTCGTCCCCGGGGCGGGCAGGGCTTGGGAGGGCACCGGGGCGGCACCGGCACCGGCACCGGTACCGGCGCGGTCCCGGTTCGGCCGCAGCGGCCGCGGATCCCGATGGCTCCAGGGGCTGGAGCCAGGCCCGGCCCTCCCCGACCCCAGGGTGTCCCTGGGTGTCCCCCCTCAGTCCTGGGCCGAATTTGGGGAACAAACCCCTCCCCGGGGGCTGCGGCGAGACCCCGTTTTTGGGTTTTTTTTTTTAGCGCTCCCCAAATCCCGGTGCGCCCGGGGGAGCGGGGGGAGGTGGGAATCCATTCCCGGCCGCTTGGCGGGGGCTTGGAGGTGTTAACCCGCGGGGCAGTCAGGGATTTGGGGTCGAATTGCATAAAAAAATGCCAATTTCTGCTTCATTTCCACGCAATAATCAAAATAATCAAAAAGGGGAGCGCCTTCCCCAGCCCCTTCCGCAGCCCTGGGAAAGGTGGGGGGGAAAAGGGCCAGGAGGAGCCCCCAACCCTCCCTCAGCACCCCCAAACCCCGAGGGTCCCCGGGGAAAGCTCGGTGGGATCCCCGGAGCGCCCACAGGGCCGCATCGGCGGGGTCAGCGGGATTACCGCTATTATTGTTATTATTATCATCATCATCATCATTATTTTTATTATTATTATATCGCTGCTTTTTTTTTTTTTTTTTTTATTAAATAATAAAATCCTCGTTATTTTTAGGTTCTGCTGCTGCCAGAGCCGCCCCCCCGCCCCCGCTCACCCCCCCTCCAAACCTGGTTTTTCCCCCCCCTTCCCCTCCCTCTCCAAGCTCCGGGTTAACCTATCCCGCTCCCGACGCCAGCGCGTCATTCCTTACGTAGTAAAATATGGAGAAAGCAAGGCAAAAAAAAAAAAAAAAAAAATAGGAAAAAACCGCATTTTTCTTTTTTTTTCTTTTTTTTTTTTTTTTTTTTTTTTTCCCCCTCCTCTCTCCCATCTCCATTTCCAAAAGGGACAAAATGGATGTTTGGGCGGAATCCTCCCCCCGCTCCTCTCCCGCCTCATCCCCGAGGCCCCGGTAGCGGCGGCCCGGGGCTGCCCGGTGCTCTTGGGGGGTTCGCGGCGTTCGAGCCCCGGGCAGACGTTCCCTGTTTAACCCCACGTAAAGGCAACGTGATGGCGGGGGAGCTCCGCTTCCCGGAGCCCGGCCGGTCCTCTCCGGGAGCCTCCGCCCGGTTCCGCAGCGCCTGGATGGCCCCGGGCTCCGCGTCCTGCCCGCTGCCGGTGCCGGTTCCCCCCCAGCCCCACGCCCCGGAGGCTGCCGGTGTCCCGGCGGCTGCCGCTAAGTCATTAATGGATGCAGAGGTGCGGAGGGAGGTAAATAATCCCCTCCCCGCTCCCCGGGTTTGTGTTTTTATGTTTTTCGCCGCCGTTTTTTTTTCCCCCCCCCGCCTTCCTCCTTTTCTCTCCGTTGCCCCGCACCGAACTCCCCGCTCCGGTGCCGCCGGTGCCGGAGGGGCAGGGCTGGGCGGGCACCGGCGGCCGCCCCGCTCCCCCTCCCGCTTCTCCCAACTTGGAGGAAGTCTCAGAGGGGGGAACCCCGCGCCTCCCCTTCCCTCGCCTTCGATTTTTCATTTATTTCATTTTTTTTTTTTTTAATTTTCTTTTCGGGGAGGGGGCGGGTGGGGATGTTCCTCCCCCGTTCCCCCAGCCCGGATTAGGGTCCCGGCAGCCCCGGTGTGAGTGTCGGGGTGGGGGTGAGATGGTGAAGAGGGGGGGGTGGAAGGACGAGGCGTGGAAAGCTGCCCTCCCTCCGGCTCCCGCAGCGCCGGGAACAATGGCCACGGGCTCCGTGGGGACAATGCCCGGCGGAGCCGAGCTGCTTGGGTTGCAGGACACGTCCACCACCGCCTCGGCCACCCCGGGCCCCGGCCCCCCGCTCCCCCGGGGCCCGCACCCCCCGTTCCCCCGGGGCCCGCACCCCCCGTTCCCCCGGGGCTGTGGGAAAAACGCGTGGCCGGCGAGACGAGGCGGGGGACACCAAAACTTTCGGGAAAAGTGAGTCCCCAACTCCTCGCCCGGGGCTCGCCACCGTCCCCTCGCGGCTTCGGGGTGCCCGAGGAGCCCCGGCTCGTCTCTGTCCAGCTCCGCTTTTCCCTCCAAGTCCAGCGGCTGCCGCCGGCCGGGGCTCAACAGGTCGGTACCGGGCAGCGCCCAGGTGCGCTCGGCTCCGCTGCCCCCAGCGCCGCCGCCCCTCCTTTCCCAGCCCCGCTGCGCTCCCCCCGAGCCCCCCGCCCCTCATTATTCCCGTTATCCCAAGGCAGCCTCCGTGCCCAAACGCCGGCATGTGCGAGGCAAACAGAGCGCGATTGTTCCGAGCCTGGGAACGCGCGGAGGGGGCGCGGGGGCCGCCGCCCGCCGCCCCCCGCCCGGCCCCCGCTCAGACGCGATTGTGATGGAAATGGGCCTTTCCCCGCATGCTGTTGAACTTGATGTTGACTCCTTTTCTTTGGAGTTTCACATCTCCTCGGTCACTTGTTTTGTGGGAAAATTTTCTCCCGAGCTTCGGTGTGAAATTAATTAATCGGGGCCTCTAGATGGCAATGGGACACAAAAGGGGACAGCCCGGGGAAACTCCGGCAAACTCACAAAAGCCATCCCCGGGGTTTAGAGCCCCGGGGCCGGTCGGACCGACTGCCCTGCCCTGCCCGGTGCCCGAGGTAAGGGGCTGCCGGAGCGAAGTTTCGGTGTGTGCAGCTATTTTTTAATTTTTTTTTTTTAAAAAAAAAATTATTTTGAGGGGGAAGGATTTTGGGTAGAAAAGAAAAAAAAAAAAAAGGGAAGAAAAGGAAAAAAGGGGAGTAGGGAGAAAGGGGTGTGGGGGATGTTGTGGGGGGTTGTGGGTGTTGTGTGGGCATCTCCTTCCATTCCTGCGTTGGTGCGAGGTCGTAAAAACCAAAAACTAAAATAAAAATAATAAAAAAAAAATAAATCATGGGGGAAAAAAAAATTTAAAATCCCCATGAAAAAGGGCCGGGGTTAAATTTCGGCGTTTCTAGGGAAAGGTAGGAAAAAAATTAATTAATTCTCTTGGTTTATTACTATTTTTCCCCTTTAAAAAAAAAGTATTTGGGGAGTGCTCCTGTGCCCGGCTGTGCCCGAGCAGGGAATTCCACTCCGTTCTTCCCCGAGCTGGGAAATCTCCGCCGCGCACTGGGACGGGGAAAAAACCGTTCGGGCTCCCAGTTTGGACTGGGAATGGTTGTTTGATTCCCAGTGTTTGATTCCTCGCGCGTCTGCGTTCTCCGGCGGGATCAGCAGCGGCGGGGGGGATAAATGGAAAATCAGATTTTCCTCGGAAGCACTTGGCAGGGCAGGATGTGATGGTTTCCAGGCACATCAATCTTTTGCAAAGCGTTGGGGGCTTTGGGGGGAGTAATTTTATTTTTTTTTTTTGCTAATATTTAGGCCAAAAATACGAGCGTCAAATGCCATCCCGCTCTTTGTTGCCACAACACCTTTAGGTGACAGCGGCTGCGGGAAGGAAATTCTTAAAATCTGTTAAATCTTTAGTTTTTTTCTCCCCCCACATCGATATTTTCAGCTGGGCAGGAATTCGGGGGGATTTTCCCGGGGGTTTGGGGACCCCTTTTCCTTGGGATCGCTCCCCCTCCTCTCCCGTGCTGGTGGAATCGAGCTGCGAAGCGACGTGGAGGGAAAGGAGTCGTTGTATTTTAAATGCAAATAATTCCCAGCCACGTTGGAGTGAAACGAGGGGCGGGAGGGGGGGGGAAGAAAAATTAGAGAAAAGAAAAAAATTGGGGCGGGAAAAAGAAAAGAAAAAAAGAAAAAAAAAAAAGGGGTGGGGGGGGATTGATGAAAAAAATAAAAAATCTCAGTGGGAGAAAAAGGGGGGAGGGAAATAAACAGCAGAAAAAAATCCACTTTGGAGGGGAACCGGGCCGGGCGGGAGAGCGGCTCCGGTGCCCGGGGAGGCTCCGGTGGACACGGCAGGAGGGAGCTGGTACGGACAGGAGGGACGGGCACCGGGACTGCCCCAAATCCGGGCTGTCCCCGCAGCAGAGGCCGTGTCCCAGCCCGGCCCTGGGCTGCCGGGGGCTGTCCCCACCCCACGCGTGGGAAACACCGGCCGTGGGGCACCGGGGAGCGGCCGGGGCTGGCGGGGCAGGGGCTCCAGCGCCGCCCACCCCCCGCCCCCGCCGCCGGCCTCGCCGGGAAAGTTGCTCCAAGTTGGAGCGATGGCGGCGGCTCCTCCTGACGCATCTTCTCTCTTTTCCATCCCCAGGTGGGCACGGCCGAGCGGCGTCGCGGGCACCGGACACCGGGCGAGGCGGAGGTAACCGCGGCTCTCCCCCTCCTCCTCCTCCTCCTCCTCTTCCTCCTCCTCCTCCTCCTCCTCCCCAGCGGCAGCCCCGGGACGCGGCCGGTAGCAGCGGAGGGATGCGGGGCAGGTGCGGGACCCGCAGTTGGCGGCGTTACCGGGAACGGTGGCAACTTCCCGGGCCCGGCGGGGAGCGGCTCCCGGCGGCATCGCTCGGTGCGGCGGGACAGGCCCGGCCCGCCCGGTGCTCCGGGGGGAAGCGGGGCCCCCTTCCCGAGCCTCCCGCCGAGGCGGCCGCCGGTTCCTGCGGCGAGCGCCGCGCTCGCACCGGAGCCCAACATGGCTGCTGTAGTGAAGGTATTTGATTCACACGGGGGTGTAGGCGAGGGGAAAAGGGGGGGACCGGAGCCGCCGGGGCCGGTCCAGCGCCCGCAGCCACCGGGGAACCGGCTACGGGCGGGCGACGAGCCGGTAAGTGCCGGGAGGAACGGGCCCGGGCGGGCCCCGTGCAGCCCCCGCCGCGGACACGCGTGGGGCGGCCGCTTCCCCGGTACCGGCGGTGCCAAGCTCGCCCCGCGCCTCCCGGGGACGGCGAGCCGTGGGCAGCGGGCAGCGGGCACCGGCGGGCCCGGAGCGCGGCCCTCCCGGGCCCTGCGCGGTGCCAGCGGGGCCCTGGGCGGGCAGAGAGGCACCGGCGGCGGTGCTGCCCGAATCGGCCCCTCCTGGAACCGGGCCCGGAGCGGAGCGAGCTCCCGGGGCGGCGGCAAAGCTCGGCCGGTCTCGTTGGTTCCCTCGGCGGAGCTGCGGGGCCGCGCTCGTTGTCGGGGTTTTACCCTTCGGGCCGGCCGGGGCACAGCCGTGGGCAGCGGCACCGGCACCGGCGGGGCCCGGCAGGTGCGGACGGGCAGCGAGGGGCGAATTTCGGAGCCCCGGTTCGGAGGTAACGGCGGCGGCTCGGCCCCACGCGTGGTGCGGGGAGTGCGGGGGAAGGCGGGCAGCAGCACCGGGGCCGTGCCGGGGGACGAGCCGCTGATCGGGCACGGCGCTGGCACCGCCGCGCAGAGCTCGGCCGCGCCGCGGAGCACCGGGGACGGTAACGATAACAATTAACGGCCGTGATAATGATAATCAATTAGCGGCAGCTCGGTGAGAGAAGGACGGAGGAGGCACGACCCCGCACGGCCCCGGGGCGCGGCGCCGTCGCCGTTCAGCACCACGGAGAGCGGCGGGGCCGGTGCCCGGTCCCCGGTGCCCGGTGGCGGCGGGAGGAGGCTCCGCTCGCTCCCCGCGATGCTGCGGCCGCCGCTGGCAGCTTGGGGGGCTCCGGCCAAGGGCTGCCCAGCCCTGAGGATTCCCGGTGAGGGGCAGAGAGCCCCGCTGCTCCCGGGGAGCCCCCGGTGCTGGGGGATTGGCATTTCTACACGCGCCGCCGTGCCTTCCAGCGCGGGTATTCCATATATTCCATATATTCCATATGTCCTATATATTCCATATATCCTATATATCCTACATGTCCTCTCTATATAGCTGTGGGTATATAAAGGGGCTGGTGCGGGCAGCGGGCCCGGTTCGGATCGGTGCCTCCCTCTCGAAATCCGAGTACCGGGAACGGGAGCCGGGCCCCGCCGCCGCCCAGCCCGCCCCGCTGCTCCCGGTGCCCGCTGGAAGCGGCCCCGGCCCGGCGCTGCCCAGCGCTCGCCGCTGTGCCCGGGGCCGTGCCCGGCCCGCCCGCTGCTTTCGTTTTCCGCCGTTTCACCGGAGCCCCGGGAGGGCCGCGGACCCCGCCGGGCCAGGGCCAGGCCGGGTGAACGGGGACGCGAGGAGACTGGGGACAACCAGGGGGACACTCGGGGCTCCTGCGCGCCTGTGGCTTGCTGTGCGGGCATCTGGGCGAGTGTTGGCCATGAGTGTGAGAGCCCTGCACCGGGGCTGAGACCGGAGCCTCGTGTGCTCCGCTCTGCCCGGCCACCCTCGCGTGGTCCCGGCCCGCAGGGCTCACGGCTGCGCCCCCCGGTGCGATCGAGGGTGGGCGATGGGGAAAGGCCCGTGAGCCCCCCGGGCCCGGCCGGTGCTGCCCCGGGGCCGCCGGGAGAGCGGAGCGGGACCCTCGAACGGCGGGGACCGGCCCCGGGCGGCCGCACGGGGGGGACGTGGAGCCGGACCTCGACCCCAGGCTCTGCCCCGCCGCCCCTCCGAGCCGCGGCCGCGCTTTCTCCCGGGCCACGGGGGTTTCTTCGCGTCCGGGGGGCACAGGCAGGCCGGGCCCGCCGTGACCCCCCGTTACACCCGGGATAAAGGCTGGACCGAGCCGCGCTTGACTCCTGAGCATCTCCCAAATCTCCCCTTTGCAAGCGGCGCCCGTGAGCGCAGCCCCGACGGGAAGGACCGGCCCAGCCGCCCCCCACCCCCGCGGCCGCTCCTCCTCCCGGGGAACCGGGGGTTTAACCCCAGCCGGGGCCGGGGGGGCGGCTCCGGCAGCGCCCAGCCCGAGCGGGGTTACCCCCGGGGCACCGCCGCCTCCCCGACGGGGCGGGCCGGCTGCCACCGGGGGGGAGCCCGGGCCGAGCAGACGGAGCGGTCCCCGGGGACAGCGGCGGCCGTGGCGAATGGCGCTGCCCCTCCCGGGGGGGGTGACCCCTGCCCCGGCCCCACGCCCGGGCTGTCCCAGCCCCGCCACTCGGGCTTTGTCCCCGCCGGCCGCCCCGTCCCTCCTCCCGCCCTCCCCCGCCCTCCAGCCAGCCCTGAGCCGCCGACTCTGCCTCAACTTTAGAGGCACGGCCCGGAGACGCCGGGCAGCGGGAGAGGGACCGGCTCCGGCTCCGGCACCGGGCGGGGATGTCCATCCCCATCCCCGGGATCCTCCGCTCCCCGCCGGCCTGGGAAGGATGCGGTGACCCGGAGCCGACGGCAGCAGCGGCCCCAGCGGGACGAGCAGGTACCCCCGCTCCGGGAGCCCTCCCCGGGAGCCCTCCCGGGACTCTCCCGTCCTCTCCCCGGCTCCCGTTGGGCACCGGAGCAGCCGCTCCGCCGAGTTTCCCTCCGAGCACGGCCGGAGCTGCCCGGGAACAGCCCGGGGCCGCTGCCCGGAGCCTCCCGGCCGGGGCGCAGAGTCCCGCTGGGGACGGGGCCATCCCGGGGGGGTCTCTGGGTGACCCCCCCAGGGAAATTCACGGCCCGGACCCTCGGGAGGTGCGGGGTCCCCGCCGGGTTTGCAGGGCCCGGCTGCGGGGAGCGGATGAGGGAGGAAGGGGAGGAAGAGGAGAAGATCGAGGGGGGAACCCCGGGGGGGCCATTTCGGGCAGGGCCCCTGCCTTGCCCAACCACTTTCCTGACTCAGCAGTTCCGTGCCAGTAATTTCCAGCAATTATCAAGTGGGAGTGGGCTCCGGGCTGGGGCTGGGGGCGAATTTGGGGCTGGCAAGGACTCAGCTCCCTGGTGCTGCCCTGCGGGGCCGGAGCCTGGGGGTGACACCCTGTGACATCCCTGCCCCGTGGGGGCTGCGCTGGGCTGAGCCCGCTTTGGGGTCCGGCTCCTTTTGGGGGGCGGCGACACCGCCTTGGGGCTCTGGGGTGGGCACCGGGGGTCGCATTCCGAGGCACCGGAGCCCATCCCTGCCATCCCACCCTGGGGGCTCCATCCTTGCTGAGGGGACAAAACTCTCGTGGGCTCGGGCGTCCCCCGAGGCCCCGTTTGCTCGAGACCTGGGTGGGTTTTTCTCTTTGGTTATCTAGCTGTATGAGTGTATGTGATATCATAAAGCTAGAGAACCGAATGTAAAAACCTTCTCGCTATCCTCCGGGAGAGAGCGGCTTGCTGCCCACCGGGCTCCCCGAGCCTCGCCACCTTCGCCGGGAAACCAAACGCGGCCACCGAGCGGGAATTTTCGCCTTTCATCGTTTTTTTTTTCCTTACTGAGGCCTCAGAGCTTGGTGCCTGTGCCTGGGTGATGATTTCGCTTCCAACCTCCAACCCCGGCGCTTTTATTTTATTAATTTTTCCTTTTTTTAATTTTTTTTTTCTTTTTTCTTTTTTCTTTTTTCTTTTTTTTTTTTTTTTTTTTTTTTGCCGCTGTGGTTTTAATTTCCACCCCGACAATTAACGCCGGCTCGCGCCGGAGATAAATGAAACGGGGCCAGCTCCGAAATAACCCCCTGAGAAACGCTGTTTATAACGAAGTGGAAGGAAAGTTGCTTAAATATATTACCGCATGCAAATTTTAATTTAGCACAAACCCCGTTCCCGAGGCCGATTTATCTGCCAGGGAAGGGAAATAAATCATTGCCGCTTGTCGCTTCCTCTCTGCGTCTGCAGAGCGATCGCAGCTTTGTTCTTCTGACAGAGGGATTTGGGAGCATCCCAAGGCTCAGATCCCTCCAGGATCCACCCCCACAAGGTGGATTTGGGATCCTGCTCCCTCCTGCTCCTCTGCACCTCCAGGAGCGAGGGATGCGGGGCTGAGACCGTGGGATCAGCCCCAAGGATGGGGCTGGGATGAGGGAAAGCTCCTCAGGGTGGTCCCGAGGGTTGATCCGTGCCCGGTTTATCCCTGGCAGTGCCAGGAAGGCGTTTCCAGGTTGGTGTTTTGGGGTGCAGCGTTGAGGGAGGGCCCTCAGGGCCGTTCGGCTGGAGATGATCCAGACAAATCCGTGTGCTAAAAACATTTTAGGGTCAGGATGGGATGCGGGAAGGGCGCGAGGGCGGTGGCTCCACTCCCCCCCGGCTTGTGGGGTCTTTGGAGCAGCAATTCCCAGGCTGGGAGGGAGAAATGGGAAGGGGAAAAATGAGGAAGCTCAAGGCCCCAATCCCTCTCTCCATCCTCCTCTCCCTGGCTCCCCTGCGGGGTTTTGTCTCCTCTTCCACCCGGAGGCTGCAGCAGAGCAGGAATTTGGGGATAAATCAACAGGTTCGGGCAGGAGAGGAGCGGATTCCCTGTCCTGGATCGCTGGGATCCATCCCTGGCACTGCAGCCCCAGGACACCCTGGGCTCGCCCACTTTGGGGCCTTTTTCGGTGCAGGGAGGACCTGGGGTGTGTTTGGTGTGGGATGAAGCGGGGACAGCGCCCTGGACACCCCAAAACGGGGCGTGGGATAAAGAGGGAGCGGTTCCCAATCCCCCCCTGTTCCCCATGGAGATTCCACAGGGATTGGGGCCGGGAATGCCGGAGCTGCCCAGGCCCGGAGATCCCGAGGGAAACGCGCCCTGTCCTGGGGGTGATGCCGCCCTGAGGGGCTGGAAGGGCTCGGGAATCCTTCCCCTTCTCCTCAGCTCTTCCCTGAGCTCCTCCAAGGGATGTCGGGATGCTGTCGGAGCCGCTTTTCCACGCTCCACGCGCTCCCATCCCTTCTCCCACCCCCGGCTCTCCGAGCTCTGATCCCCGGCCGTGACTTCGGGCAGGGTTTGGGCAGAGAATTCCCGACTTTCTGCGGCTGGAAGGAGCCTCTGGATGATGATGGCGACAGCTGGGGACAGCCAGGATGGCACCCAGAGGTGGCTGTGCCGCACCAGCAGGGCCGGCCATCAATCCCACCCTCACCTCTCCCACTCCCAATCCCAAAAAAACCCCCAAAATCTCTCCCCCCACATCCCAGCTCGGGGAAGGGATCGGCGGCGCAGGCTCCGCCGCGCTCCAGAAAACCTTCTCCTCCCTCCTGACTACTTGTAAACCATTTAGCAGGAATTTCTTAAAATAGGTTCCACTTTAAGGACTTATCTGCTGAATACCATTAATTTTCTGGGGTTCGTTAAAAGCAAACTTGGTCTCATAGCAACGGAATCTATTCCAGGGAAGCAGCCAATTGCAGGGTGTGCAACCCAAGGCGAGAGAAAAGGAGCCTTTCAGGTTTATTCCAGGGCTCGGTGCCTTTTTTTTTTTTTTTTTTTTTTCCTTTTTTTATTTTTTTTTATATCCAGAGAAGTTTTTAATTTTCGGTGTTTTTTTATTCACCCGGTGGAACTGCTCAGAATTTCTCCGGCGGGGAAAAAAAGGGAAAAAAAAGCAAAAAAAGAGCAAAAAAAAGCAAAAAAAAAGGCAAAAAAAAAGCAAAAAATAAAGCAAAAAAAGCAAAAAAAAAAAGCAAAAAAAGAGGAAAAAAAAGCAAAAAAAAAGCAAAAAAAGAGCAAAATATTTGAGTTTTTTTGGGGGGGGATAAAGAATTTGCCGTGGTTTTGGAGAGGAGGGACAGAGCCTGGCTGGGACCTGGCACTGTCGAGGGTCAGCTCCACATCTCCGGCCACCCCGGCTGGATCCGGGACCGCCCGGCGGGATTTGGGAGCTGCTGGAAAAGCGAGGCCGTTAATCCCCGGCTCATTTCCCCGGCCTGGCTAAAGGAATTGTCATTATTTCCCTTTTAATCCCATCTCTTTCCTCTTTTCCATTAGGCCCTAAGCTGAAATCTCCTTCCCGGGGGAAGTTCCGATGGGATAATCCCGGCGGTTCTTGGGGTGCCCGGCTACTTTTGGGGCAGGGGGGGTTCCCATCCTTGGGCTGCCGATGGATTTGGGATAAACTGGGAATTTCCAGCCTTGGGCTGACGATGGATCTGGGATAAACTGGGAATTTCCAGTTCTGGGTTGCTGATGGATTTGGGATAAACTGGGAATTTTCTGCCTTGAGTTGCTGATGGATTTGGGATAAACTGGGAATTTCCTGCCTTGGGTTGCTGATGGATTTGGGATGAGCCGGGAATCTCCAGTTCTGGGTTGCCGATGGATTTGGGATAAACTGGGAATCTCCAGACTTGGGTTGCTGATGGATTCAGGATAAACCGGGAATTTCCAGCCTTGGCTTGCTGATGGATTTGGGATGAGCTGGGAATTTCCAGCCAAAATTCCCAGTGCTGAGAGAGGATCTGGGATGAACTGGGAATCTCCAGCCATGATTCCCAACCCTGGGCTGTCGATGGATTTGGGATGAGCTGGGAATCTCCAGCCTTGGGTTGCTGATGGATTCGGGATAAACCGGGAATTTCCAGTCCTGGGCTGTCGATGGATTTGGGATGAACCGGGAATTTCCAGTCCTGGGTTGCCGATGGATTTGGGATGAGCTGGGAATCTCCAGCCTGGTGTTGCCGATGGATTTGGGATAAACTGGGAATCTCCATCCTGGTTCCCAGCCCTGGGAGAGAATCCGGGATGAACATCCCAGTGCCGGCACAGCCGAGTGAGGATGGGGCAAGGGGATGTTCCCAAAATCCCGGCACCGGCTGGAGGTGGCTCCGTTTTTGGGCTGCCGGGATTGTGCCGCTGGCTCCGGGATCCGGGATCGGCGTCGGGATAAACGGAGCCGTGGGATGAGCGGGTGCCGGGTTTGGGATGGCGACAGGAGCCAGGGGCAGCTCCACCCCAAAAACTCCAAAATAACCTTTCCTCCCGCTCCGGCAGCGCCATATCCCGATTTTTTCCCGATTCCTGGGTGGCGGGAATTGACTTTGGAGCTGTCTGCACCACCAGCGTTATTCCCAAACTTCCCCAAACCTCGATTTCCACCTTAAATCCCGAATTTCCCCATCCCTGCGCCGCCCTCCAGCCCTGACATTTCCCACCCCAAAAGGGCGATTTTTCACCCTGACAAGAAATAAAAATAAAAAGGTCATTTATGGTAAAAAAAAAAAATAAATATAAAAATCCCTCTTAAAAGGGTAGAAATCCCGGACAAAAACCATTTCCCTGGGATGCAGAGAATGGGAAAAGCAGGGATGGGTGGAAATTTGGGAATCAGCAGAGCCCTGATAACAATTCCTGATGTCGGGTTGGTGTCACGGTGCTGGAGAAGCTCCCGGTTATTTACCCCGGGCCGGCTCCTCTGCTGATAATTTTTATGGATGGAGATTCCAGCCTGGATAAATCAGGGGCTGGAAGAGGAGGAGGAGGAGGAGGGAGAGGTGGGAAACTCTCTGGCAGTGCTGGAGGGATGGGATCTGAACCCAACTGCGGTGCTCGAGACCCCAAATGCAGGAATAGAGCCCCAGGACAACGGGATCTGCTTCCAGAAGGATCAATTCCCAAGGATTCTGGGATCTGTTCCTTGGAGATTTATTCCCAGCCCCACATGCTGGAGTCAGGCGTTCTCACCCTGGTTTTTAATTTATTTTTTTTTTTTTTATGGAGAAATTATTATTTACAGTTTAATATCTTCGTGTTTCTATGGAAACTCCAGGGCTGCGCTGGGCGGGGAAGCCCAAACCAGCCGGGAAAAATGGGAATATCGGGAAGCAGGGCCTGGATGCGGAGGGAGCTGCTGGGAATGTTCAGGGTGATGGGAATACTGGAAAATGAGTGGAACAGGAGCTTGGCCTGTGGTAGGGATAGGATCGAGGGGTCAGTGACACTCAGGCTGTGGCTTTGGGGTGGCTGCGCTTTGTCCCTCCCTCCAAATCCAAATTCAAACCCAAATCCAAACCCAAACCTAAATTCAAATCCAAATCAAAATAAGTATCCAAACCTAAATCAAAATCCAAATCCAAACCCAAACCCAAACCAAAATTAATACTCAAATCCAAACTCAAACCCAAATTGAAATCAATATCCAGACTCAAACCCACACCCAAATCAACCCCAAACCCAAACTCAAATCCAAATCCAAACTGAAATCAATATCCAGACTCAAACCCAAACCCAAACCCAAATCCAAACCCAAACCCAAACCCAAACCCAAACCCAAACCCAAACCCAAATCCAAATCCAAATCCAAATCCAAGCTCAAACCCAAACCCAAACCCAAACTAAAATCAATATCCAAACCCAAATCCAAATCCAAGCTCAAATCCAAATCCAAACCCAAACCCAAACCCAAACCCAAACCCAAACTGAAATCAATATCCAAACCCAAACCCAAACTGAAATCAATATCCAAACCCAAACCCAAACTGAAATCAATATCCAAACCCAAACCCAAACTGAAATCAATACCCAAACCCAACCCCAAACCCAAGGCCGGGCGTCTGGAACATCCCACCCCATTCCCCACTCCAGGAATCCTCCCGGGAGCTCCCCTGGGGCCCTTTGGCGCTCCGGGCCCGGCGTTCCCCCGAATGTAGGTCACGCACGTCCCCGGCCCTCGTCGCACCCCAACGGCGGCTCCCGCCTTTCCCATTCCCGGGAAAATGGATTTCCATCCGTCAACGGCGAGCTCGGGGCACCCCCCGGCCCGGCACCAGCGCCGGTGCTCATGCGGAAAGAGCGCGGTGGCGGCGGGGACCTTCTCGGCCCTAATCGCCGGTGACAGGGACTCGCTCGTGGCGATGTCCCCGCGCCCGGCGCGCGGCGAGGGCGGAAGGTGTGCGATGGCCCCGCTTTTGTCACAAAGGATCTGATCAGAAACGGCGGGGAAAGGTCAGCTGGGAAAAGCACCCGAGGACGTCGGCGCGGCCGTGTGTCCGTCCCGCCGTCAGAAAGCGGGAAAAACCAACGCGGGGACATTGAAAAGAAAATAAAAATAAGGAATGGGAAGGGAGATTTTGGGAATGGGGTTTTTGAGGGTTCCTCCGCCACCAGAAATTTGTTTGTTTATTTTTAATGAAAAGCACGAGCTCGGTGTTGCTCTGGTGTTGGCAAAGAGGGGAAAATGTTGGGAATGGGAATGGGAATGGGAATGGGAATGGGAATGGGAATGGGAATGGGAATAACGGGGCTGCGCCGCCGTCCCCCGGCTCTGCCGGCCCCGCCAGGCCCAGCCCAGATTTCTCTGCCCTAATTCCCAGGGAAACGGGGCGAGGGCTGATCCTGGTTATTGTTTTCCCGGAGAGGGGTTTGGGGTGATCTGTGGGGTGAGGGTACGGGGGGATCGAGGTGTGATGAGCCTGGACCGCCCCGTCCCGCGGGAATTCCTTCGTGTCGTGCGCCGGGCGGGGATTTGATGTGGAATATTCGATCCCGGAGCATCAAACGCGGGGTGTGGAATAAATGTGGGGTTGGGGTGTGGAGTGGAGTGAAGGATGGGGATTTTTGGGGTTCCCGTGGTTGTGGTGTGGACTGAAGTGAAGGACGGGGATTTTTGGGGTCCCCGTGGTTGTGGTGTGGAGCGATGGGGATTTTGGGGTTCCCATGGTTGTGGTGTGGAGTGATGGGGATTTTTGGGGTCCCCATGGCTGAGATGTGATGGGGATTTTGGGGTCCCCATCGCTGCGGTGTGGACTGAAGTGAAGGACGGGGATTTTTGGGGTCCTCGTGGTTGAGATGTGATGGGGATTTTGGGGTTCCCATGTTTGTGGTGTGGTGTCATCGGGATTTTTGGGGTCCCCGTGGTTGTGGTGTGGTGTGATCGGGATTTTGGGGTCCCCATGGTTGTGGTGTGGACTGAAGTGAAGGACAGGGACTTTTGGGGTCCCCATGGTTGTGGTGTGGAGTGATGGGGATTTTTGGGGTCCCCATGGCTGAGATGTGATGGGGATTTTGGGGTTCCCATGGCTGTGGTGTGGACCGAAGTGAAGGATGGGGATTATTGGGGTCCCCATGGTGGTGGTGTGGAGTGATGGGGATTTTTGGGGTTCCCATGGTTGTGGTGTGGACCGAAGCGAAGGACGGGGATTTTTGGGGTCCCCATGGCCGTGTCCTGGACAACATCATCACCACCACCCCTGCATCCCCTCTCAACACCCCCAAACCCACCCCGGGCACCTCCACTTCCCAAACCTCACTTCCAACCCCCCCCAAAAACTCAACATTTCCCACAGCAGGGGCCAAACCGGGAGAGGAGGAACCTCCCCACATCCCCCCGAGCTCACGCGTGCACCCCCAGCCTTGCACACGCGTCCATCCCCCAGCCTTGCCTTGCACACGCGTGTGCACCCCCAGCCTTGCCTTGCACACGTGTGTGCACCCCCAGCCTTGCCCTGCACACTCCTGTACCCCCGGCCTTGCACACGTGTGCACCCCCGGCCTTACACACGCGTGTGCACCCCCGGCCTTGCACACACGTCTACCCCCGGCCTTACACACGCCTGTACCCCTGGCCTTGCCTTGCACACGCGTGTGCACCCCTGGCCTTGCCTTGCACACGCCTGTACCCCCGGCCTTGCACACGTGTGTGCACCCCCGGCCTTGCACACGTGTGTGCACCCCCAGCCTTGCACACGCGTGTGCACCCCCGGCCTTGCACACACGCCTGTACCCCCGGCCTTGCACACGTGTGTGCACCCCCGGCCTTGCCTTGCACACATGTGGACCCCCAGCCTTGCACACGCCTGTACCCCCGGCCTTGCACACGTGTGCACCCCCAGCCTTACACACACGTGCATCCCCGGCCTTACACACGCCTGTACCCCCGGCCTTACACACGCGTGTGCACCCAGCCTTGCCTTGCACACTTGTGCACCCCCAGCCTTACACACGTGTGCACCCCCAGCCTTTCACACGCGTGTGCACCCCCAGCCTTGCACATGCATGCACCCCCGGCCTTGCCTTGCACACGCCTGTACCCCCGGCCTTACACACGCGTGTGCACCCCTGTCCTTGCACATGCATGCACCCCCGGCCTTGCACACGTGTGCACCCCCAGCCTTGCCTTACACACGCGTGCACCCCCAGCCTTGCACACGTGTGTGCACCCCCAGCCTTGCACGCGTGTGCACCCCCAGCCTTGCCTTGCACACGCGTGCACCCCCAGCCTTGCACACGCGTGCACCCCCGGCCTTACACATGCCTGTACCCCCAGCCTTGCACACGCCTGTACCCCCAGCCTTGCCTTGCACACGTCTGTGCACCCCCAGCCTTGCACACGCATGTGCACCCCTGGCCTTGCACACGCCTGTACCCATGGCCTTGCCTTGCACACACGTGCACCCCCAGCCTTGCACACGTGTGCACCCCCAGCCTTGCCTTGCACACGCCTGTACCCCCAGCCTTGCACACGCGTGCACCCCCAGCCTTACACACACGTGCATCCCCGGCCTTACACACGCCTGTACCCCCAGCCTTGCACACGCGTGCACCCCCGGCCTTGCACACACGTGTGCACCCCTGGCCTTACACACGCCTGTATCCCCGGCCTAGCACACACGTGCACCCCCAGCCTTGCCTTACACACGCCTGTACCCCCAGCCTTTCACACGCGTGTGCACCCCCAGCCTTGCACACGCCTGTACCCCCAGCCTTGCCTTACACACGCCTGTACCCCCGGCCTTGCACACGCGTGTGCAGCCGCGCTGGAGCCGGGCCCGCGTTTCAGCGCGAACAATGAGTTTTTAAGCGACTTGTGAAAAGGGGGTTGGTTTTTTCGTGGGTTTTTTTTTTCGTTTTTTTTTGTTTTGTTGGTTTTTTCTCTTTTTTTAAGTTTTTTTTTTGCCTGAAAAGGCGGCCGGGGAGGGGAAAGGGGGGGAGAAGAGGGAGGGGAGCCGGGCAGCCCCTCCATTAGCTCAGTGCAGCAGCGAGAACAGCTGTGAAAAGAGCCCAGGCCTTTTTCCCACGCCCAGAGGAGCGGAGCGAGGGAAGGAGCCCTCCCAGCGAGGTCAGATCCCATCACTAACACACACACAGGCTGTGCCCTCATTCACGTCACCCCGGCGCAGGTTTGTTTAAGGCACACACACACACTGACACTAATTTCTCTCCCCCCAGCCGGCCCCATTATGTTTCCCCCGCTGCATTAAAACCCTCCCCGTGCGGCGGCTGGCGGGGAGGGGTTGCGTTTGTTTATTTTGTTGTTTTATTATTTTTTTTTTATCCCCGCTTTTTTATTTTTTTTTTAATTTTTTTTAAATTTTTTAATTTTTTTAAATTTTTTTTAAATTTTTTTTAATTTTTTTAATTTTTTAAATTTTTTTATTTTTTTTTAAATTTTAAATTTTTTTAATTTTTTAATTATTTTTATTTTTTAATTTTTTTAATTTTTTTAAATTATTTTTATTTTTTAATTTTTTTAAATTTTTTTAAATTTTTTTTAATTTTTTTAAAATTTTTTTTAATTTTTTTAAATTTTTTTTAATTTTTTTTTAAATTTTTTTTAATTTTTTAAAATTTTTTAAAATTTTTTTTCATTTTTTTTTCATTTTTTTTTCATTTTTTTTTCATTTTTTTAAATTTTTTTATTATTACCATTAAATTTTATCCTTTTATTTTTCCATCCCTCCCCCTCCTCCCTTCCTCTGGGTTTTTCCCGACACCTGACCGACAAGGTCAAGACGAGCGGCCGCGACGGCGGCGATCGCGGTTGTGGCCGGCAGCTGCTGCGCCGGGCCCGGCTCGCAGGAATGCGCCGGGCCCCGCAGATGGGACCTGGCGGGGGTCGGACACCCGGGACTCAGCTGGTGGAGAGGGGTGGGGGATGCTGGCAGGGGGGAAAAGATGGAAATTCCCCCCTCTGGGGGATGTTGAGGATGGGGAGGATGGAGATTTCACCCATTGAGGGGATGCTGAGGATGGGGAAGATGGAAATTTCACCCATTGAGGGGATGCTGGGGAAGGGGAGGATGGAAATTTCACCCATTGAGGGGATGCTGGGGATGGGGGGACGAAGGAAATTTCCTCCTCCGGGGGATGCTGGGGATGGGGGGACGAAGGAAATTCCCCCCTCTGGGGGATGCTGGGGATGGGGAGGATGGAAATTTCACCCATTGAGGGGATGCTGAGGATGGGGGGATGAAGGAAATTCCCCCCTCTGGGGGATGCTGAGGATGGGGAGGGTGGAAATTTCACCCGTTGAGGGGAGGATGGAGATTTCCCCCACTGGGGGATGCTGAGGATGGGGAGGATGGAGATTTCACCCATTGAGGGGACGCTGAGTGTGGGGATGAAGGAAATTTCCTCCTCGGGGGGATGCTGAGGATGGGGGGACGAAGGAAATTTCCTCCTCGGGGGGATGCTGGGGATGGGGAATGAAGGAAATTTCCCCCTCTGGGGGATGCTGAGGATGGGGAGGATGGAGACTTCACCCATTGAAGGGATGCTGAGGATGGGGGGACGAAGGAAATTTCCTCCTCTGGGGGATGCTGGCTTGGGGGAATGAAGGAAATTCCCCCCTCTGGGGGATGCTGGGGATGGGGAGAATGAAAATTTCACCCTCTGGGGGATGCTGAGGATGGGGAGGATGGAAATTTCACCCATTGAGGGGATGCTGAGGGTGGGGGGGATGCTGGAAACTTCCCCCACTGGGGGATGACAGAAATTTTCTCCTTGGGGAGATTTCCCTCACTGGGGGTTGCTGGGTTAGGGGAGGATGGAGATTTCCCCCTCTGGGGGATGCTGGGGATGGGGAGGATGGAAATTTCCCCCATTGAGGGGATGAAGGAAATTTCCCCCCCAGAAGGATGCTGAGGATGGAAATTTCCCCTCAGGGCGATCCTGGGTTGTGGGGGAAGATGGAAATTCCCCCCCTGTGCCGGCTGTGGCATCTCTGGAGCCGAAGGATGCGGTGGCCGAGGTGGAGCTGGGGGGGTTTTCTGGTGGTGAGGGGAGGCCCTGCCTGGTTTGTGGCTTTCAGCCCCTAAATGAGGAGTTTTGGGGTGAGTTTGGTGCTCCAAGTGGGGTTCAGCTCCTAAATGAGGAGTTTTGGGGTGGTTTTGGTGCTCCAAGTGGGGTTCAGCTCCTAAATGAGGAGTTTTGGGGTGGTTTTGGTGCTCCAAGTGGGGTTCAGCTCCTAAATGAGGAGTTTTGGGGTGGGTTTGGGGCTCCAAGTGGGGTTCAGCTCCTAAATGAGGAGTTTTGGGGTGGTTTTGGTGCTCCAAGTGGGGTTCAGCTCCTAAATGAGGAGTTTTGGGGTGGGTTTGGTGCTCCAAGTGGGGTTCAGCTCCTAAATGAGGAGTTTTGGGGTGGGTTTGGGGCTCCAAGTGGGGTTCAGCTCCTAAATGAGGAGTTTTGGGGTGGTTTTGGGCTCCAAGTGGGGTTCAGCTCCTAAATGAGGAGTTTTGGGGTGGTTTTGGTGCTCCAAGTGGGGTTCAGCTCCTAAATGAGGAGTTTTGGGGTGGTTTTGGGGCTCCAAGTGGGGTTCAGCTCCTGAATGAGGAGTTTTGGGGTGGTTTTGGGGCTCCAAGTGGGGTTCAGCTCCTAAATGAGGAGTTTTGGGTTAGGGTTTGGGGCTGTCAGTGGGGTTCAGCCCCTATATGAGGAGTTTTGGGATGGTTTTGGTGCTCCAAGTGGGGTCTCAGAGTGATGGGACCAACACTGTGATGACAAAACCCTTCCTTTGCTGCCACTGTCCCCATCCCCACAACCCAGGGGACCCCTGGCCCCACAGCCCCCAGCTCTGGGGAGGGGCTCAGACCCCAAAGGGGGAGTTTTGGGGTGCTTTAGGGGCTGCCAGTGGGGTCCCCCTGGTCCCAATGCCACCAACACAAGGCATTGCCCCAGCCAGCCCTGGGGGGCTCTGGGGGGCTGATGTGGGGGTCCAGGGATGCCCTGCAGCCCCCACAGAGGCTGAGAGAGCTCCCCCTTCCCAATCCCCCATTCCAGGGCTGATCCCGAGGTGCTGGCAGCCCGGGCTGGGCACTGATAAATCAGTTTGTGTTTCCCCTCGTGCCCGGCTTTGGCCACGAACTCGTTTTAAAGCGAGTTCTGCCCTAAGTTACGGCCCAATAAATCAATAGCCACTTAGCCCAGGCAGGCAGAGGCCACGGATTGCCCGAGGAATCCGAGTTCCCGGGGTTTGGAAAGGGTGAGGAGACAAATCCCGGCAGGATCCTGGGCTGGGATGGCCGGGATGAGGGTGTGGATGGTTGGGATATGGCCAGGACACACCTGGGAACGGCCAGGACAGGAGTGACGTGTCTGAGGGACACGTGGGGTGCTGGGGATGGCCTGGAGATCCACAGGGATGGCCGGGATTTGTGGGATTTGTGGGATTTGTGGGTTCATGGCTCAGAGATCCTTGGGAATGGCCAGGATTTGTGGGATTTCTGGGTCAGAGCTCCTCAGGAATGCTCAGGATTTGTGGGTTCATGGCTCAGAGATCCACAAGGATGGCCAGGATTTGTGGGATTTGTGGCTCAGAGATCCTTGGGATGCTCAAGATTTGTGGCTCAGAGATCCTTGGGAATGCTCAGGATTTGTGGGTTCATGGCTCAAAGATCCATGAGGATGCTCAGGATTTGTGGGATTTGTGGCTCAGAGATCCTTGGGAATGCTCAGGATTTGTGGGTTCATGGCTCAGAGATCCATGAGGATGCTCAGGATTTGTGGATTTGTGGGTTCATGGCTCAGAGATCCTTGGGAATGGCCAGGATTTGTGGCTCAGAGATCCATGAGGATGCTCAGGATTTGTGGGATTTGTGGCTCAGAGATCCTTGGGAATGCTCAGGATTTGTGGATTTGTGGGTTCATGGCTCAGAGATCCTTGGGAACGCTCAGGATTTCTGGGTTCATGGCTCAGAGATCTGCAGGGATGCTCAGGATTTGTGGGTTCATGGCTCAGAGATCCACGAGGATGCTCAGGATTTGTGGGATTTGTGGGATTTGTGGCTCAGAGATCCTCGGGGATGCTCAGGACACTGCAGGGACATCCATGTCACATCTCTGCATGGCCCCAGTGCCACGTGCCAGGCGTGTGACCCCAACCACCCCTCTCAGGGCTTTGGGGCAGCCTCAGAGTCATTCCCAGTCCCCTCCTCTGGCCTTGGGTTCCCCCCAAAACGATTCCTCACCTTCATCCCCCACCTTCCTCTGCCTCATCCCCTCCCTGCTCCATCCAGGCCCGGCTTCCCAGCCCTTCCATCCCTTCCCTCACACCTCAAAATCCCCTCGGATTCACCTCCCACTCTTTATGGGACCGGGAACCTCTTCTATCGGTGTCTCCCGGCTTTGAGGGACCCGAGCTCCTCTCTCACCCTCCTCATCCTCCACGAGGGTTCAGCACCCACAGCCTGGCGGTGTCACCGCTGCTCGGGGCCCCTCCTCGAGCTGTCGGGGCCGGGATTTTTTCCCCCCCTCTTCCCTCCCTGCCCCCCTCGTCTCCCTCGCCAAGCCCTGACACTCGATGGCAGCCCATTCAAAATGCATGGGCTCCCCTTTCCGAGCGCCCCGCTCCTTTTGAACTAAAAGGATTTTCTCAGAGGCTAAGTTCAAATGTACGGCCGTTATTTATTTATCACCCCCGCTATGTATTATTCATTTATTTAAAAATGTATGGCAGCTGGGAGCCCCGTGTTTAATCACCCCACGGATGGCGAGGGCCAGGTGGAGCCGGCCCCTCGCCCCGCCGCTAACCTGGCGCGGTGGCCTCACGCCTGAGTGGCCACCAAAACTGTCCCCAGCCCCTGACCAGCCCCTGCTGGGGCCGCTGGGGATGCGGAGGAGCTGCCGAGCTCCCCGGGGTTGCTCTTCTTGTCATCCTTCCTCCTCCTCCTCCTTTTTTTTTGGGATCGGGGATGAGGATAACTCCGCTGTCCCCAACCCAAAACAAGGATAAGGTGGCGGAGAGAGGTTGGAAAGGGCTGGAATTGTGCTGGCAGGATACGAAAAAGGAGATTAAAATAAAGAAAAAAAAGGAGAAAACAAGGCCGGGTTTTCTTCCCGCACCACGGGGAGGAGGAGGAGGAGGAGGAGGAGGAGGGGACCACATCCAACCCTGCTGGCATCTCGCTGTCCCCGCAGGGCTGGAGTCCCCTGGAAGGGTTAAAGATGCCGAACATCCCCCCCAGGCCCCCCGAGGAGCCCCCGCCACCCTGTTCCTCGGCGGGACAGTCGCTAATTGAGACAGCTCCGGCCGCTGCCTCCCTCCTCTCCCCCTGGGGCTGAGCTGCCTCTTCCCAGGGGGAGCACATTGTCTGCTCCGGCGGGTTGATGTAATCCCTCAGCCCGAACAATACTTGCCCACCCCGCTCCGCTTGAAAGGGTATTAGTTGCCCAATGAGATAATTACTCGGCGGGCCACCCTAATCATCCCCTCGGAGCCCTCCTCTTCTCCCCGGAGCCGCCCGGTTCGGCCCCGCAGCGCCCGGGGTGTGGGGTCGGACTGGAACCCGCTGAGGGGTTCGTTTTACACCCCAAAAACATCAGGAAAATGTTCTGGAAAAGAGGGATGTGGGGTGGGGATGGAACCCGCTGAGGGGTTCGTCCTAAACAGGAATCTGAACCCTAAAAATCCTCAGGAAAATGTTTGGGAAAAGAGGGATGTGGGATTGGGGTGGAACCCGCTGAGGGGTTCGTTTTACACCCTAAAAACATCTGGAAAATGTTCTGGAAAAGACGAATGTAGGGTCAGGGTGGAACCTGATGAGGGGCTCATCCTAAACAGGAATCTGAACCCTAAAAATCCTCAGGAAAATGTTTGGGAAAAGAGGGATGTGGGGTCGGGGTGGAACCCTCTAAGGGGTTCATTCTACACCCTAAAAAACATCAGGATAATGTTCTGGAAAAGACGAATGTAGGGTCAGGGTGGAAGCTGCTGAGTGGCTCATCCTAAACAGGAATCTGAACCCTAAAAACCATCAGGAAATTGCTCTGGAAAAGAAGGATGTGGGGTCGGGGTGGAGCCTGCTGAGGGGTTCATTCTACACCTTAAAAACATCAGGAAAATGTTCTGGAAAAGAGGGATGTGGGGTCGGGGTGGAACCCTCTGAGGGGCTCATCCTACACCCTAAAAACCATCAGGAAAATGTTCTGTGCTCCTGAGGTGTCACCTCCAGGCTCGTGCTGTTGTCACCTCGAAATGTCACTCGGTGTGGGGTGGGAACCCCGGGACGCTGCTGGAGCGCGGCTGGGATGAGCCTGCTCCTGGTACCATGGGATTTTGTGTTTTTCCCGGGTTAAAATTTAGGGGAATGGAATTCCACCTTTTCCTTAAATATCAGCATTCACAGAATCCCAGGATCCCAGAATCCCACAGTCCCAGGATCCCAGGATCAGCCCAACCTTGATCCCAAAACCCCAAATCTCAGCAGTCCAAACCCCTGTCCCAAACTCCAGGATAAACAGGCAGTTCCCAGAACAGTTTTTTTAGCGAATAATCCAAATTTCCAGCTCAGTTTTGCTCGGGGTTTGCTGCCATGGGAATTTTTGGGATCCACACATCCCTGGATGCTCAGCTGCGCTGGAATTCGCTGTTTTTCCCTGCTGGATGATTCCAGGGTTGGTTTTCCCCATCCTGGAGGCTCAGAGAGTTCCCCTATTCCTGGTGTGGGATCGGGAATGCTGCAGGAGAAAGGGATCTGCTGAAATTAAAGCCTGGTTTTTGCTAATCCCGGTTTTTGCGGCTGCGGCTCCGCCGAAGTCGGGGATTATCCCGAGCGCCGCCCCGCACGCTGGGCCAGCACGAGCCAGGCAGGCGGGAATTAAATCTGCTGGAGTTCTGCTGATCCCATTCCCCAGGGAATGGGGGGTGGAGGGGCTGGGGACACACATGGGACAGGGACACCAGGGGCTGGGGACATGGATGGGACAGGGACAGAGACTTCAGGGGCTGGGGACACGGATGGGACAGGGACAGAGACTCGAGGGGCTGGGGACAAGGATGGGACAGGGACACCAGGGGCTGGGGACAAGGATGGGACAGGGACAGAGACTCCAGGGGCTGGGGGCATGGATGGGACAGGGACACCAGGGGCTGGGGACAAGGATGGGACAGGGACAGAGACTCCAGGGGCTGGGGACACGGATGGGACAGGGACAGGGACAGGATGGGGACAGGACAGGATAGGGACAGGACAGGGACACGAGGGGCTGGGGGACAGGGACAGGACAGGGACACGAGGGGCTGGGGGACACAGATGGGATGGGGACAGGGACAGGGTCAGGACAGAGACACGAGGGGCTGGAGGACAGGGACAGGACAGGGACAGGGACACGAGGGGCTGGGGACACAGCCAGGACAGAGCCAGGACAGGGACACGAGGCTGGGGGACAGGGACAGGCTTGGGACAGGACAGAGACAGCAACAGTGACAGTGACAGAGACAGGGACAAGAGGGGTTGGGGGACAGAGCCAGGATTGGGACAGGGACAAGGCCAGAAAGGGCTGGGGGACAGAGATGGGACAGGGACAGGGATGGGGGTAAAAAGGCTGATTTGGGGGAGAAGAAGGCTGATAAAAATCATCCCTGTGGTTTTAGGGATCAGAAGGCGGGAAAAACCTCTGGGTTTGGGGGTCAAAAGGATGATAAAATCTGTGGGTTTGGGGATAAAAAGGCCAATAACTGAGTTCAGTGGGGTCTGTGGGGTCTGTGGGGTCTTTGGGATATGTGGGGTGACGGATCCTCTCCAGATCCCACTGAAGGGGTCAAACAGAAACCTGGCACCAAACTGGGGCCTGGGATTGGTGTGGTTTGGGGTGATGCATGAGAGTTTGGGGTGATCAGTGGGTTTGGAGGTGATCAATGAGGGTTTGGAGATGATCCAGGAGGATTTGGAGGTGATCAATCAGGGTTTGAGGTGATCAATGAGAGTTTGGGGTGATCCAGGAGGATTTGGAGCTGATCAGTCAGGGTTTGAGGTGATCAATGAGAGTTTGGGGTGATCCAGGAGGATTTGAAGGTGATCCAGGAGGATTTGGAGGTGATCAATCAGGGTTTGGAGGTGATCCAGGAGGATTTGAAGGTGTTCCAGGAGGATTTGGAGCTGACAGAACCCCTCATTCCATTTTTTCCAGAGCAGAACCCCCCGCCTCGCCCTGACCACCCCGATCCAGCCCCATCCCTCTCCGGGAACAGGGACAGGATGGAAGATCCGGAGCCTCGGGAAGACCCCACATCCCACAGAGCCCTGACCCTGGAAATCCACGGATGGAGCAGCCCCGGGAGCTGCCGTGGACTGGAATTTCCTGCCCCTGGGAGCTGGGAAAGGCTCTTTGGGGTCTGTAGGGGCTGGGCTGCTCCGATCCCATCCCTTTGAGATCATCGGGATGCCGCCTTCGCTCTCCCGTGGATCCTCGACGCCTCCCCTCTCCTGAATGGGGTAAGTTTGGGATTTTTCCTCCTTTTCTCTCCTTTCCTGAAGGCCCAGCCAGCCAGAACTGGGTTTTCCATGTGGAATCTCCCCCTGGGCTCTCTCCAGCAGGGATTTGGGGGGATCAGGGAGGAGCTGTGAGGCTCCATCCTGATCCTTTTCCCGTTGTTTCGTCTTGGGGGGGAAAACCCCCATTTTTATCCCCATTTTATTTACATTCCTCTTTGGAAACATTCCCATCCCACCCCCTCCCTGAGCTGCTGGAAAACCGAGCAGTTTGGGATCCCAAAAACCAATTTCCCTTTTCATTTACACCCCAAAACTCCCCGCAATGACTCAACCCCATCCTTTAACCCTCCTAAAAAAAGAGAATTCCCTTCCATTTCCCCCCCCCTGCACCTGCTCCATCCCAACCCAGCTTTTCCTGGGATTTAACCGCTCCTGGGAGCTGTTTTTGGGGTTCCAGCCTCATCTCCCGGTGCAGGGAAAGGGGGTTGGGATGAGCAGAACCCTGCAGCAGCCGCAGCCACAGCTCATCCCATCCTCGGGAATCAGTCAAGGGAGAAAATCCACATTCCCTGCGGCTCTTCCTCCTCCAACTTGGATTTTTTTTTTTTATTCCACGTGACAGCCGAGCTGTCCAAAACATTAGGAAAAATAACTTTCACCTTTCCCGGGGTGAGCCTGGCAGCCGGGAAGGTTTTTTTTTTTTGCTTCATCCCAAATACGCGGTGGCGGAGGGGAGGAGGATGAGGGAAATAATCCCGAATTTTTTCCTCTTCCCCCAAAAAAATGAGGGAAGGGATGGGATTGGATTTTCCTGGTGGAAATGTGGGATCAGCTGTGGGAGATGGGGCTGGGATTTTGCTGTGGGTTCTTCCTCATTCGTTCCCGGGGATGGGAATTCCCACATCCACCTTCAGGATTGGGATCGGCTCTGTCCCATCAGCGTGGGGAGGGATTTGGGACCCACAACTGAGCCTGAGAGGCCTCAAAACCCCCAAATTCCAAAGTTTTCCCACATTTTTTCCCTCATTCTCAGCTTTTAACCCTCCAAGTTATTTTAACCCTCCAACCCTGTGATGAGGCCAGGTTTGGGAGGCCCAGTTGGGCCTGACAGGCCTCAAAACCCTCAAATTCCAAAATTTTCCCATATTTTTCCCTCATTCTCAGCTTTTAAACCTCCAAGGCCACCAGAGGAGCAGATTTGGGATCCCCAGCTTGGCCTGACAGGCCTCAAAATCCCCAAATTCCAAACTTTTCCCGTATTTTTCCCTCATTCTCAGCTTTTAACCCTCCAAGGCCGTGATGAGGCCAGGTTTGGGAGGCCCAGCTGGGCCTGACAGGCCTCAAAACCCTCAAATTCCAAACTTTTCCCACATTTTCCCCTCATTCCCTGCTTTTAACCCTCCAAGGCCGTGATGAGGCCAGGTTTGGGAGGCCCAGTTGGGACTGACAGGCCTCAAACCCCTCAAATTCCAAAACTTTTCCCACATTTTCCCCTCATTCCCAGCTTTTAACCCTCCAAGGTCACCATGGGGCCGGGTGGTGCCCGCTGGGTGCCCTCAGCAGCTGCTCCGTGCTGTGGGCAGAGCGACCTCATCTTCATCCTCCTCATCCTCCTCATCCTCCTCTTCCTCCTCATCCTCCTCATCATCCTGCATCCTCCTCCTTCTTCCTCTTTTGCTCCTCATTCTCCTCCTGCTTTTCCTCTTCCTCCTCCTCCTTCTCCTACTGTTCCTCCTCATCATCCTCATCATCCTCATCCTCCTCATCCTCCCAGATCCTTCTCCCTCTTTTGCTCCTCATTCTCCTCCTGCTTTTCCTCCTCATCCTCCTCATCATCCTCATCCTCCCCCTCCTCTTCATCACCCTCCTCTTCCTCATCCTCTTCCTCATCCTCTTCCTCATCCTCTTCCTCATCCTCCTCCTCATCCTCCTCCTTCTCCCTCTTTTCCTCCTCCTCCTCCTCCTTCTCCTACTGTTTCTCCTCATCCTCCTCATCCTTTCCCTCCTCCTGCTCATCCTCCTCATCCTCCCCCTCCTCTTCCTCCTCTTCCTCCTCCTCCTCCTGCTGCTGCTCTTCCTCCTCCTGGCGCGTCTCCTCTCTCTAAGATGGCCGGCGTTCCCAAGATGGAGCTCAGCCTGAGACGCCATCTGCAAGGCCGCTCCCACGCCCGGGCCTGGCCTTTTTATGCAAAGGGGAATTAATTAGATTTGAATATGGTAATTAAGCCATCAACCCCCCCCCCCTCCTCCCTTCCCTCTCCTCCCCAGCCGGGTGCTCATCACGAGGTTCCCTTTTTTCTCTTTCTTCTCACCCCCTCGCCCTCCCTTCCCTTTTTTCCCCCCTGTTTTTCCTGGTTTTTTCCCCAAATTTTCCCCAATTTTTTCGTCAATTTTTCCCAAATTTTCCCTCAAATTTTCCCCTATTTTTTCCCCCAATTTTTCCCCAATTTTCCCCCGTTTTTTTCCCCAATTCCCACCAACTTTCCCCCAGTTTTCCTCTAATTTTTCCCCAATTTCCCCCCAATTTTCCCCCCAATTTTCCACCATTTCCCCCCCATTTTTCACCAATTTTCCACCATTTTTCCCCCAATTTTCCCCCAACTTTCCCCCAATTTTCCTCCAATTTTTCCCCAATTTCCCCCCAATTTTCCCTCCATTTTCCCCCAATTCTTCTCTGATTTTTCCCCAATTTCCCCCCAAATTTCTCCTAATTTTCCCCCAATTTTCCCACCATTCCCCTCTCACCTCTCTGCCCCCAGAGCTCTTCCTGAATCCCAATTAAATCCAGCTCCTTCCCATCCCTTTTCCCGCTGGTTCCATCCTTGGCCAACGGTTGTGGCCATTCCTCCCCTCCCAAAAAACCCAAAAAATCCGCAGGGATTGGAGCTGATCCGAATCCGGGATTTCGACCCAAATCAAAAGCAGGAAATGGATCCCAAATTAATTCCTTAAAAATAAATAAAAATAAAAAGTTTTGAGCCTTTCTGATCCTCAAATTCCCAATATTCCAGTTTTATTTCCTGGCCTGCTGCTGCTCTTGGATGGGCAGGGGTGGGTGAAGCTTTTTTTGGGATTTCTCCCAGGGTTTTTTTGGGATTTTGGGAAAGAATTGAAGATTGAAGGAGATTCCAATTTGCAAAAAATGAGATTTTTTTTTTCAACTGGGAATTAAAGTTTTTTCCCCACATATTTCCAGTGTCCATCCGCTCACCCCAAGGTGGGATTTATCCACCTGAGCCAGGGGATGTTTAGAACCTGGAAAACCCCTGGAAAAAAAAAAAGGAATCTGCACAAGGAAAAATAAATCTCTTTGGGATATTTTATATACATCTGTATTTATCAGGAAAATATT
Source organism: Periparus ater (assembly GCA_032357785.1). Taxonomy (NCBI): domain Eukaryota; kingdom Metazoa; phylum Chordata; class Aves; order Passeriformes; family Paridae; genus Periparus; species Periparus ater. The sequence continues at coordinate 1,676,918 of CM063635.1, read as the reverse complement.
TCCCTTTTTTTTACCCCCACTTTCCTCATAAAACAAACGAAGGAAATTTGGGAATACCCTGCGGGAACTCGGCAGAAAAACCCCCGGGTGTTTTCTGGGAGAGTTGCTGGGATTGCTTTGTTTAAAACCGGGAATATTTGGAATATTTGAAGAGGAATAAATTCCAGGGCAACACAAAAATCCACCTGAAACAAGAAAACAGGCTGGAATGATAATTAGAATTATAAATATATAAATATACAAATGCACGGGGTGTGGATTATATTGATATTCATGGCGGCAGGGTGTGGATATTTATTTTTATATCCAATATATTTAATTATCCGGCACCGGGAAGAGGCTCCCGGGGTTTAATCCCAGCCGGAATCCCGGATTCCTGACTCTGACCTACATAGGACGCGCTGACGGCCACGGAGCTTCCCTTTGGCGCCGCTTTGGGTGGAAATCCAGGAGAAATGGGATTTATTTTTTAACCCTGGCTCCTCTGTGGGCAGAGCGTGTTGGAGCAGGGAAATTTTGGGATGAATTCCCGGGTTTCTCACAGGATGGAATTTCCAGCTCGGCCTGAGATAAAAAATGAGGAAATGCCACCGAAATTCCCGGTGCCAGGGAGGGAAAATCCAGCAGGGAGAGGGAAAAGGGAAAGGGGGAGAGGGAGGAGGAGGATGCGCAGAGCAGGAGAGAAAATAAACCCGAGAGGGAGGGGAAAAAGAGGGGAAAATCCTAAAAACCGTGGAGGAAAAGGGGGAAAAACTCGATTATTTGGCATCCCAAAGGATTCTCTGAGCATCCCAGTATCCCTGTTTTCCATCCAGGTGGGCAGCAGAGGGAAGGGCAGGGCCGTAAATCTCCCAAAAAGCTTTTCCAGGCAGGATTTATCTCTCCTCTTCCCACTTTTTTTTTTTTTTTCCCTATTTTTTTTCCCCACCTTCCCACGTGGATTCCCCGCGGCAAAGGAAAACAAGCGAGGATGATTTTTTTTTTTTCCTCTCTTTTTCCTTTTGTTTCGCCTCGGCCGTGGCTCTAATCCAGCCCGGCCTCCTCCTTTTCCATTCACAATTTTCTTTCATAGCTGGGAAACAAAAATAAAAAAAAAAATTTAAAATAAAAAGGGGAAAAAATTAAATATTTTAATTGATTTTTTTATTAATTAATAAATAAATCAGTGGTGGGAAAGGAAGGAAGGAGGGAAGGAGACACCTGAGCTGGTCCCAGAGTTATCCTGAAGGTTTCATTCCTCCCAATAATTTCTATGGATTAAAAAAAAAATAAAATAATAATAATAATCAGAAAAAAAAATGAAAAATAAAATAAAGGGAGTGCTCAGAATTGAGGGAGAGACGGGAAAAAAGGATGGGAAAAGCAGAGGGGGAGGATGGCGAGGGCTTAAAAACGCCAGCGGGAATTAGCAGGAGTCTGAGCCCTTGTTTGCGCTGCCCGTCAGCATCTGCCTCTGGCACCGTCCCCATCTGGATCCCGTCCGTCCGTCCGTCTGTCCGGCCCCGGCGGGACCGACGCCTCCCCGAGGAGCCAATTCCCAAACGGCGGCAGCAGGGAGGCGGGAATGGCGGAAAACCGGGAAAATCCGGCCACGGGGTTGGGAAAATCCCAACATTTTGGAGTAAAACCCCCCCATTAGGCCGAAATCCCAACATTTTGGAATAAAACCCCCCCATTAGGCTGAAATCCCAACGTTTTGGAGGAAAATCCCCCCTGTTAGGCTGAAATCCCAACGTTTTGGAGGAAAATCCCCCCTGTTAAGCCGAAATCCTGATATTTTGGAGTGAACCCCCCCATTAGGCCAAAATCCCAACATTTTAGAGTAAAACCCCTGTGTTAGGCCAAAATCCCGATATTTCGGAGTAAAACCCCCCCATTAGGCCAAAATCCTAATGTTTTGGAGGAAAATCCCGATGTTTTGGAGTAAAACCCTCCCATTAGGCCAAAATCCCAAAGTTTTGGAGGAAAATCCCGATGTTTTGGAGTAAAACCCCCCATTAGGCCGAAATCCTGATGTTTTGGAGGAAAATCCCGATGTTTTGGAGTAAACCCCCCCATCAGGCCAAAATCCCAATGTTTTGGAGGAAAATCCCGATGTTTTGGAGTAAACCCCCCCCCATTAGGCCGAAATCCAGATATTTTGGAATAAAATCCCCCCATTAGGCCGAAATCCAGATATTTTGGACTAAAACCCCCGTGTTAGGCCGAAATCCTGACATTTTGGACTAAAACCCCCGTGTCAGGCAAAAATCCCGATGTTTTGGAGGAAAACCCCGACATTTTGGACTAAAACCCCCATGTTAGGCAAAAATCCCGATGTTTTGGAGGAAAACCCCGACATTTTGGACTAAAACCCCCGTGTTAGGCCGAAATCCCGACATTTCCCCGCCGGCGGGCACCGGGGGAACGCCGGGAGCGTTTCTTTGTGGGGTTTCTTTGTTCGGGTTCCCCCTCCCCGCCTGCCCCACGGCCCCGAGAGGAGCAAATCAGCGGCGTTTGCATATTCAGAGCAGGTGGGGGCCCAGATGCCCGGGATGAGGAGGATGAAATTAGCCACCATCATCATAATCAAGAGGTGCTGGGGGCAGGGCGAGCCTGGCACGCGAGGCGGATAATTACGGAGCTCAGCGTGTGCGCGGCGATTTTCCCCACAATTATGCCGAGCTCGGAGAGCTGGAGACGAGGTCGATCCCGGAGAGCTCCCGGGAGATTCCCCAGGGGTTTTTGGGAGCTTGGGGAAGGTCCCAAGCTCATCCCAATGGTGTTTTTTGGGGTTTTTTGGGGTGTTTTTGATTTTCCCCACAATTATGCCGAGCTCGGAGAGCTGGAGACGAGGTCGATCCCGGAGAGCTCCCGGGAGATTCCCCAGGGGTTTTTGGGAGCTTGGTGAAGGTCCCAATCTTGTCCTGATGCTGTTTTGAGGGTTTTTTTTGGGTTTTTTTGGTTTTCCCCACAATTATGCCGAGCTCGGGGAGCTGGAGACGAGGTTGATCCCGGAGAGCTCCCGGGAGATTCCCCAGGGGTTTTTTGGGAGCTTGGTGAAGGTCCCAAACTCGTCCTGATGGTGTTTTTTGGGGTTTTTTTGATTTTCCCCACAATTATGCCGAGCTCGGTGAGCTGGAGACGAGGTCGATCCCAGAGAGCTCCCGGGAGATTCCCAAAGGGTTTTTGGGAGCTCGGAGAAGGTCCCAATCTTGTCCTGATGGTGTTTTGAGGGTTTTTTTGGGGGGTTTTTTGATTTTCCCCACAATTGTGCCGAGCTCGGAGAGCTGGAGATGAGGTCGATCCCGGAGAGCTCCCGGGAGATTCCCCAGGGGTTTTTGGGAGCTTGGTGAAGGTCCCAAGCTCGTCCCGGTGGTGTTTTTTGGGGTTTTTTGGGGTTTTTTTGATTTTCCCCACAATTATGCCGAGCTCGGCGAGCTGGAGACGAGGTCGATCCCGGAGAGCTCCCAGGAGATTCCCGAAGGGTTTTTGGGAGCTTGGTGAAGGTCCCAAGCTCGTCCCGACGGTGTTTTGAGGGGTTTTTTGGTTTTTTTTTGATTTTCCCCACAATTATGCTGAGCTCGGCGAGCTGGAGACGAGGTCGATCCCGGAGAGCTCCCGGGAGATTCCCGAAGGGTTTTTGGGAGCTTGGTGAAGGTCCCAAGCTCGTCCTCGTGGTGTTTTTTGGGGTTTTTGGGATTTTTTTGATTTTCCCCACAATTATGCCGAGCTCGGAGAGCTGGAGACGAGGTCGATCCTGGCTGCCCTCCGGGAATGCTCCCAGGAGATTCCCAAAGGGTTTTTGGGAGCTTGGGGAAGGTCCCAAGCTCGTCCTGATGGTGTTTTGAGGGGTTTTTTGGGTTTTTTTTGATTTTCCCCACAATTATGCCGAGCTTAGTGAGCTGGAGACGAGGTCGATCCCAGCCACCCTCCGGGAATGCTCCCAGGAGATTCCCAAAGGGTTTTTGGGAGCTTGGGGAAGGTCCCAAGCTCGTCCCGATGGTGTTTTTTGGGGTTTTTTGGGTTTTTTTAACTTCGTTTTGTGGTTAAATCCGTGTTTCCCGCTTGGATTTAGCCGGGGTGTTTCCAGAACGTTCCACGGCCCCGTGGCCCCGCCCTGCACGGAGAGAAAACGCTGGAAAAGGAGCTCTGGTTTTGCAGCTTTTCCCAGAAAAATCCCGGGGTTTTGGCAGCGCATCCTCACCCCCGGATCTTCCCAGGGGGTGCTGGGAAATCACTGGGAAAGGAGGGAGGTGACACAGGTGACACGGGTGACACGGGTGACACAGGTGACACAGGTGACACGGGTGACACGGGTGACACAGGTGACACGGGTGACACGGGTGACACGGGTGACACAGGTGACAGGGGTGACTTGGGTGACACAGGTGATACATGTGACACACAGGTGACAGAGGTGACACAGGTGACACACAGGTGACAGAGGTGACACAGGTGACACGCAGGTGATGGGGTCACGCAGGTGACACAGGTGACAGGGGTGACACACAGGTGACACATGTGACAGGTGACATGGATGATACAGGTGACACAGGTCACACACAGGTCACACACAGGTCACACAGGTCACACAGGTCACACACAGGTCACACACAGGTGACACAGGTGACACAGGTGACACACAGGTGACACACAGGTGACACAGGTGACACAGGTAACACAGGTGACACAGGTGACACAGGTGACACGGGTGACACAGGTGACACACAGGTGACACAGGTGACACAGGTGACACACAGGTCACACAGGTCACACACAGGTGACACACAGGTGACACACAGGTGACACACAGGTGACACACAGGTGACACAGGTGACACACAGGTGACATTCCAGATCGTTCTGCTGCTGCTCCGGGGCCGTGTCAGGCAGCGTTTCCTTGGAGGAGCCCTGGGGACAGGGGAGTGGGAATGGGATCAGGAATGGGATCAGGAATGGGATCGGGAATGGGATCAGGAATGGGATCGGGAATGGGATCAGGAATGGGATCGGGAATGGGATCGGGAATGGGATCGGGAATGGGATCAGGAATGGGATCAAGAATGGGATCAGGAATGGGATCGGGAATGGGATCGGGAATGGGATCAGGAATGGGATCAGGAATGGGATCGGGAATGGGATCAGGAATGGGATCGGGAATGGGATCGGGAATGGGATCAGGAATGGGATCGGGAATGGGATCAGGAATGGGACTGGGAAGGGCCCTTGGAATGCCAGGGACAAGGACAGGGAAGGAGATCGGGAATGGGACCGGGAAGGGACTGGGATTGGGATTGGGAAATGGACCCCAAAAAGACCGGGATGGGGACTGGGAATGGGACAGGGAATGGGACAGGGAAGGGGACAGGGAAGGGACAGGGAAGGGACAGGGAAAGGGACAGGGAAAGGGACAGGGAATGGGACAGGGAAGGAGCCGTTGGAAGCTGCTGAAGATTTTCAGGAGAGATCTTCCCCCGGGAAGAGGCGGGCACAGCTCGGCAGGACGCCCCAAGCGCTTCCCAGCCGAGGAAGAGGAGGAAAATCCAATGTTTTCCTCTTGGAAAAAGCTCGGAAGTGGCTCTGGGAGAGCAGGAAACGCCAGGGAAGATCCCGGTCCCCTGGGGGCTGAGCTTGGAGCTGCTCCCGGGTGGGAATCAGCGGGAATTCTGTGGCTCTCTTTCCATCCTTCCTCCTCTTCCTCCTCCTCCTCTCTCCCGTGCGGTGTTTGGGGTCAGGAGATGAAATTCCCACCCAGCCCAGAGGAAAATCCCTGGATCCCACAGCTCCAGGACAGCCCAAAGGGAGGATTTTCCAGGCAGGGAGGTTTGGAGACATCCCAGAATCCATTCCCAGCCCCATTCCCAGCAGGAAACACCAAACCAGCACAAAAACTGGCGGATCCGTCAGAAAAGGGCGGAAAAAACGGGAAAAAAAACCCAGTTTGGGTCACTGGGGAATCTCCTGGAATCCCAAAATCCCAAATCCCCAAAAACTGGGGGAGGATTCATGGCCGGGATGTGGGAAGAGCCTTTGGATCCTTTCCAGGCTGGATTTTTCCCCCCAGGAAATGGGGAAGGATCCGATTCCCGTCCAAGAATTCCCGGCCTTTTTCCATGTGGGAATTTCAGCAACCCCAACCTCATTTCCTACCCACAGAAATTCACAACTTCTTTTGTTTTTGGGTTTTTTTTTTTATTTTGGGAAAGTTTGGGATAACTCAACCAAAACTTGGATTCGCTCCCAGCCCTTCTTGACTTTATCCATGGAAAATTTGCCTTTTTTTTTTTCCAGGGTTTTCCAAATCCCAGCAAATTTGGGTCGTTCCCCAAATTTGGATTCTTCCCTTTCTCCCAAAATCTTGAGTTTTTTCCCTGGCTGATCCCAAATAATCCCAAATCATCTCCTTTGGAGCAGGGAATGCTGAGGAGCTTCCAGGGCACTTCCATGGATCCCAAATTCCCAATTTTTTGGGTGGCCTCTGGAAGAAAGATTTGAAAATATTCCCTGCTGGAGATCCAGAATTTTTTGGGATTTTTTTTTAAAGGAATCGAACAGCGAGAAACGAAATTCAACAAATTTAAATTTAATATTTAATTTTAAACAGAACTCAATGAATCAGCGCTGCCTTTTTCCACTTTTCCATGGTTTAAGAGCTTTGGAAAAGTTGGGAAAAGTGGGAAAAGTGGGAAAAGTGGGAAAAATGGGAAAAGTGGGAAAAATGGGAAAAGTGGGGAAAGTGGGAAAAATGGAAAAAGTGGGAAAAGTGGGGAAAATGGGAAAAGTGGGAAAAATGGAAAAAATGGGAAAAGTGGGAAAAATGGGAAAACCCTGCCCTCTGTTCGCTTTTAAATCAAGGGGAGTTTTGGGGGGAAAAAAAAAGGAGGAAAAGCAGGAAAATCCCCTTCACCTGTGAGGTTTAAAATTGGATTTTTTTGGGAAAAAAAGAGGGAAAAAACAACCAGGATGGGGGAAAAAAAAATGGGATGGGGGAAAAAATCCTGGGGCAGCCCAGAAGAGACGAAAGCAGCTGGAAATGCCATAAATCCCTCTGGATGGAGCCTTGGGATGCGGGAGAGGGGGACGAGGTGACTCCGGAGGCTCCATAAATATTATTGGGAGCGACGGGGCCGCCCGGGCCCGGCGGGAGGGGACAAAGCTCCCATTGAGCTCCGGCGCAGCTGCCGCGGGGGGTCAAGGTCAGAGGTGGTTCCTGACCGGGATTTTCCCCCGCTTTTTTTTTATGTTTTATTTTTATTTTTTCCCCTTTTCATCAAATTCTCCTTTTTTTTTTTCCTTATAGGCCGGAAATTTTTATTTATTTGTTTTAAATTTAAATATTTTTTTTATTAATTTTATTAATTTAATTTAATTTTAATTTTAATTTTTTTTATTTTACTTTATTTTATTTTATTTTATTTTATTTTATTTTATTTTATTTTATTTTATTTTATTTTATTTTATTTTATTTTTATTCTATTCTATTCTATTCTATTTTATTCTATTCTATTCTATTTTATTCTATTTTATTCTATTTTAATCCATTTTATTCCATTTTATTCCATTTTATTCTATTTTATTTTACTTTATTTTATTTTATTTTATTCCATTTTATTCTATTTTATTTTACTTTATTTTACTTTATTTTACTTTATTTTATTTTATTTTATTCCATTTTATTCTATTTTATTTTATTTTATTTTATTTTATTTTACTTTATTTTATTTTATTTTATTCCATTTTATTTTACTTTATTTCATTTATTCATTCATTTACTCATTTATTCATTCATTTACTCATTTATTTATTACTTTATTTACTAATTTATTTATTGATTTATTTATTGATTTATTTATTAATTTATTTATTCCTTCATTTATTCCTTCATTTATTCCTTCATTTATTCCTTTATTCATTTCTTTGTAATTAATTTTCATTTAAACTTTTTTCTTTTTTAATCATGGATTCATTTTTATAATCTCAAATTTTAATAAAAGCTCGGCCTGAGCGAAGGGGAAACTGAGGCACAGGGGTTTCCCCTAAAATGCCTTAAAAAAACTACTTTATTTCATTTATTTTCATTTTATTTTATTTGTTTATTTGACATGTTGTCTATTTATTTATTTACTTATTTAAATTTATTTATTTATTAAAATTTACTTATTTAAATTTATTGATTTATATTGATTTATTTCAATTGATTTATTTCAATTTATTTATTTCAAGTGATTGATTGATTCCGATTGATTGATTTCAATTGATTTACTTTAAAATGCCTTTGTTTATCTGTTTGTTTATTTATTTCTCCATTTCTAATTTTAATTGGTTTTTGTTTTAATGTTTCTTTCTTCTGAGATTATTATTATTATTATTATTATTATTATTATTATTATTATTATTATTATTATTATTATTATTATTATTATTATTATTATTATTATTATTATTATTATTATTATTATTATTATTATTATTATTATTATTATTTTAGGAATATTTGGAGCCTTCCCCCGTGGCTTTACCTGGGCACAGGTGAGCAGCCAGCAGAGCTTTTCCTGGAAAAAACAAAAATTTGGGATATCCCAAAAAAAAAATCCCAATTCCTGCGAGCTGGGAATTCCCAGGCTGCTTTAAAAGGCTCCAAATTTATGCAAATGAGCCGAATTCCCACATTTTTCCCACATTTTTCCCACATTTTTCCCACATTTCCAACCACAGGGAAAGGAGGCGCAGGGCCCTGGGAGCTGGGAATGACCTGGAACGCTCAAAAATCAGGAAAACCCGGATGGGAAGGATATTTTTCCTTTTCAAAATAAAAAAAAAAAAACAAAATAAAACCCAGAAATTTTTGGGAAAAAAAAAAATTTGGAAAAAAAAAAAAAATTTGGAAAAAAAAAATTTGGAAAAAAAAAATTTGGAAAAATCTTTTCCAAAATAAAAACGGAAATCCCAGATTTTCCACGCTCCACAATTGGGTTTAATTCCTTTTTTTCCCAAAATTTGACCCAAAAAATTCCGTTGCTTCTGTTTCCCAGCGTTCCCCATCCCGGATTTCTTCATCCCGAGGAATTTGAATCCCAAATCCTCAGCAGAATGGGGGAAAAAATCCCAAAATTTCTCCTTTCAATGCTCTTGTGCCTCGAACAGGAGGGAATTTTAATTTATCCTCTGCTCCACAAGGGCTGGAAAAGCTGGAAAACCACGTGGATTTGGCAATTCCTGGGATTCCCGAATATTTGGGATGGTGGGGGTTGTTCCAAGAGGGATTTTTCCCATTCCTGGATATTCCTGTTTTGGGGGGAAGGATTTGGGGACATCCCACGGCACAGCTGATCCATGAGGATGGAAAATCCCAAAATCCCTCTTTTTGTGCCCAAAATTTGGATTTTTGCCACCAAAAATTCCAGGTGGAAAACCTGGAGAAGGCAAATTTCCCATCCACGGCTTTTCCAGCGTGGAAATCCCAAATTTCCCTCCTTAACGGGAATTTTTTTGGGGAATAACCCTTGAAAAATTCGGGAATTCTGGGTGGGTTTGGATTTCCAACCGCGGGAGCAGAAATTTGGGATGGGGCTCCGAAGATTCCCAAATGTGGGGAGGAAGGGACGAAGGAGCCTCTTCATCCTCCTCGTTTTCCCGCTGGGAATGGGAGGAATTAATCCCTATGGAAATTTATTTAAATGAATTTAAATACACTCGAGCTGTTCCCAGCCTGGCCAGGGAGGGGGTGGAGACACAAATTCCCCCCCCCCTTTTCCTGGGATTTTTTCCTGGGATTTTTCCTGGATTTTTTCTGGGATTTTTCCCTCCTGGAAGTGCTGAGTTGTGCCCCAAATCCAGTTTTTAATCCAGGATTTTCCCCTGGGAGAGTCCCGACATTCCAGTGCCTCTCGTGCCCTGGAAAATGGGGATTTTTTGGGTTGGTTTTGCCCCAAAAACCCCTCGAGTTCTTGGTTATTCCATGAGGGAAAACTCGAGCATTTCCAGAAATGGGAAATCCCGGTTTTCCTGCCCTAAATTCCTTGGTTTATTTGTTAAAATAGCCTGGAAACAGATCCAGATATTCCCAAATTAAACAGACCCCAAATTAAATCCCAAACTCACAAATTAAACAGATCCCAAATTAAATCCCAAATTAAACAAATCCAGATATTCCCAAATTAAACAGATCCCAAGTTAAATCCCAAATTAAACAGATCCAGCCATTCCCAAATTAAATCCCAAATTAAATCCCAAACTCCCAAATTAAACGGATCCAGATATTCCCAAATTAAACAGATCCCAAATTAAATCCCAAATTAAATCCCAAATTAAATCCCAAACTTCCAAATTAAACAGATCCAGCCATTCCCAAATTAAACAGATCCCAAATTAAATCCCAAATTAAATCCCAAACTCCCAAATTAAACGGATCCAGCCATTCCCAAATTAAACAGATCCCAAATTAAATCCCAAATTAAATCCCAAATTAAATCCCAAACTCCCAAATTAAACAGATCCAGCTTTTCCCCTGGATTTGAATCCCGAAGATCCTGGGAATCCGGGCAGGGGGAAGCAGCAGGGAGAGGCATTTTCAGGGATTTATGGAATGCTGCACCCCAAAAACAACACCGGGGGCTGAACCTCAATTAATGATTAATTAATTAATGATCCCAAGCAATTAATTAATGAGGGAATTTGGGCTCAGGCCATGCAGGGATGTGAGGGAGAGGCTGGAATAGCGTGGGATAATGGGGGAGATGGGAATTGGGAATTGGGAATTGGGAGCAGGGACATTCCTGGGGACAGCAAGTGACACTGGGTGTGTCCATCCCTGTCCCTCTGTCCATCCCTGTCCCTCTGTCCATCCCCATCCCTGTGTCCATCCCTTTCCATGTGTCCATCTCTGTGTCCATCCCTGTCCCCCTGTCCATCCCTGTCCCTCTGTCCATCCCTGTCCATCCCTGTCCCTGTGTCCATGTGTCCATCCCTGTCCATCCCCCAGTCCATCCCTGTGTCCATCCCTGTCCCTCTGTCCATCCCTGTCCCTCTGTCCATCCCCATCCCTGTGTCCATCCCTGTGTCCATCCCTCTGTCCATCCCTGTCCATGTGTCCATGTGTCCATCCCTGTCCCTGTGTCCATCCCTGTCCATCCCTGTCCCTCTGTCCATCCCTGTCCCTCTGTCCATCCCCATCCCTGTGTCCATCCCTGTCCCTCTGTCCATCCCTGTCCATCCCTGTCCATCCCTGTCCCTGTGTCCATCCCTGTCCATCCCTGTCCCTGTGTCCATCCGTGTCCATCCCCAGGACTCTGTCCGAGCCCTCTGACCGTTCCCCCCTGGCCAGGACACGGAGTGGCCCTGAGGCCACCAGCAGTGACAATGACACGAGCGGGAGCTGCCACCGCCTGTCCCCATTCCCGGGAACGCGGGGGGAGGCGGAATTGTCACCTGTCCCTGATCCCAAACCCCCGCTGTCCCTCTGGAATGTCCCCGAGCGGCTGCGGGGACCGCGGGAAGGATTTGGGAAGGGATTTGGGATGTTGGGGACGCGGCCACCTCCCCTGCTGGCCCTTGGGGACCTGTCCTGCTCCTCCCGGGGCTGGCACCGCGCTGACGCCACTTTGTCCCTTCAGGTGACCGGAGTGGACACCGTGGGCTCCGGGGGAGCGAGAGAGGCCGGACAAAATCTGATCCCGGGATCCCGGAATTCCCAGCCAGGGTGAGGGATTGATCCGTCCTGTCCCAAATCAGCAGCTCAGAGGGTCCCACCCGGGCCGGGTGACAGCGAGGTGACATCGCAGGGCGAGGACACGGAGCCAGCGAGGCACCGGCAGGACCCGGAGGAAAAAAATTCCAGAGCATTAAAAAGTGTTGGAATGTCCCAGCCCGGTGTTCAAATGGAATTTTGTCCCTTTTTCTTGCAGTGAAATTCCGAGTTTCCTTCCCAAAAAATGGGATTTTCCTCCCCGGGCCCCGCAGAGGGGGAGAGGGGGCTCCGACAGCCCGGAGGGGACAATTCCTGTCCCTGAGGGCCGGGGGACACCGGGGAGGGTGGGGACAGGAGGTGACACCGCGGCCTCGCTCCCTTCTCCTCTCCTCGGTCCCGTCCTGGCAACTGGGACAGGCTGGGGACAACTGGGACAGGCTGGGGACAACTGGGACAGGTTGGGGACAACTGGGACAGGCTGAAGACAGGTCAGGGACAGGTTGGGGACAGTTGGGACAGGCTGGGGGACAGTTGGGACAGGTTGGGGACAGTTGGGACAGGCTGGGGACAGGTTGGGGACAGGCTGGGGACCACTGGGACAGGTTGGGGGACAACTGGGACAGGTTGGGGACAATTGGGACAGGCTGGGGACAACTGGGACAGGTTGGGGACAATTGGGACAGGCTGGGGACAACTGGGACAGGCTGGGGACAATTGGGACAGGTTGGGGACAGTTGGGACAGGTCAGGGACAGGTGAGGGACAGGCTGGGGACAGGCTGGGGACAACTGGGACAGGCTGGGGACAACTGGGACAGGTTGGGGACAGTTGGGACAGGTCAGGGACAGGTTGGGGACAGGCTGGGGGACAGGTCAGGGACAGGCTGGGGACAGGCTGGGGGACAACTGGGACAGGTTGGGGACAATTGGGACAGGCTGGGGACAGGTCAGGGACAGGCTGGGGACAGGCTGGGGACAACTGGGACAGGTTGGGGACAGTTGGGACAGGTCAGGGACAGGTGAGGGACAGGTTGGGGACAGGTCAGGGACAGTCTGGGGACAATTGGGACAGGCTGGGGACAATTGGGACAGGTTGGGGGACAGGTCAGGGACAGGCGGGGGGACAACTGAGACAGGTCAGGGACAGGTTGGGGACGGGTTGGGGACAGGTAGGTAAATAAGAAATAAATAAGAAATAAATAAAAAGAAAAAGAAAGAAAGAAAGAAAGAAAGAAAGAAAGAAAGAAAGAAGAGAAAGAAAGAAAGAAAGAAAGAAAGAAAGAAAGAAAGAAAGAAAGAAAGAAAGAAAGAAAGAAAGAAAGAAGAAAGAAAGAAAGAAAGAAAGAAAGAAAGAAAGAAAGAAAGAAGAAAGAAAGAAAGAAAGAAAGAAAGAAAGAAAGAAAGAAAGAAAGAAAGAAAGAAAGAAAGAAAGAAGAAAGAAAGAAAGAAAGAAAGAAAGAAAGAAAGAAAGAAAGAAAGAAAGAAAGAAAGAAAGAAAGAAAGAAGAAGAAAGATTACAATAAATAAATAAAAAATAAATAAAAATGGAATAAAAATTTAAATAAATAAATAAATAAATAATAAAAAATAAGTTAGAAATAGACACAAAAATTAAAAATAAAAAAATAAAGATAAAGAAGAAATAAATAAGAAATATATAAGAAATATACAAGAAATATATAAGAAATAAAGAAGAAATAAGAAGAAATAAATAGGAAATAAATAAAAATAAATAAAAAATAAAAATAAATAAAATTAAATAAAAAATAAATAAAAATAAACAAAAAAGAGAAAAAATAAATTAAAAAATAATAAATAAATAAATAAATTTAAAAAATAAAAAATAAATTAAAAAATTAAAAAATAAATTAAAAAATAAATTTAAAAAATTTAAAAATAAATTTAAAAATAAATTTAAAAAATAATAAATAAATAAATAAATTAAAAAATAAATAAAAAATAAATTAAAAATAAATTAAAAAATAAATTAAAAAATAAATTTAAAAAATAAATAAAAATAATAAATAAATCAATAAAAGGAGGGAAAAAAGTCGGGAGGGGAAGCGTGGCAGTTTGTTATGCTAACCGAGGGGGGCTCCGCTCGGGGGACGTGTCGGAGAGGTCTGAAGAGCAAGGAGTTCACAGGCCCTCTCCTTTTGTCATGCTAAAAGTGCAACACAGAAAATATATACAGGCAGCTGCTCAATGGAGCGTGAAATACGAGAGATTTCTCCGCCGGCCCCGGGTAATGCGATGCAGCCCCGGGACAATGCCCGCCCGCCGCCTTTGTGCTCCACGGGAAACTTTTAGTTTTTGTTTTGGCCAGCCTTTGGGAAAAGGGGGGGAAAATAAACGGCCACAGAAAAGGGACGGAGGTGAGAATCCCACCCTCTGATCCCGGGATGAGCTGGGATAGCAGCGCCGAGCCGGCTGGGATGGAAATGATGGAAATGTTCCCTTTTTCCAGCAGTTTTTTTTTTTTTTTTGGTTTTTTGGTGATTTTTTTGGGGGTGTTTGGGGACGGCCCGAGCGGGTGAATTTGCGGAGTCCCGCGGCGGGCGCTCCCTTTGCTGATGCTAATCGGGGCAGCGCTGGAAAATCAACCCTCAAAGCGGCTTTTGTGTCCCCGGGGGAGGCCGGCGGGGCTGGGGGTGCTCGGGCATCCATCTTCCACCTTCCCTCGGGGGTTTTTTTGTGGCCCGGCCGAGCTGAAAGCGCCGCCGTGGGGGCTCAGACGCTCCTGGGGCTCCGCATTCGTTCCGGAGGGGCCGAGGTGCCGCTTTTTTGGCAAACCCGGGGGGATTTTGGGGTGTTTTTGGGGGGTTTTGGGATGGCCCAGGGCATGGAGATGGTGAAGGTGATGGAGCAGGCGGCTCCCCCGGGCTCTGGGTGGTTTTGGGGGAATTCGGGGGATTTTTGGCAGCGCATCACGTCGGAGGAGGAGGAGCTGCTCTCTGCTGGCGTGGGGAGGTGTTTTGGGGTGTCCCCCCCCAAAAACGGGTGCCCCAAACCCTCGGGGGATGCTCCGGGCACGGGCGGAAGCGACATCTAGTGGGAAGCGACATCCCGTCTCCAGGGAGATCCATATCCATGGCAACCCCTCGGGAACGGGAGCCGAGCGCTCGGGGAGCGGCGGGAATCACCGAGCATCCCGGCGGGGAGCGGGCACCGGCACCGGGATTGCGGTCCTGGCACCGGATTGGGGTCACAGCACCGGGATTGGGGTCACAGCACCGGGATTGGGGTCCCCGACACCGGGATTTGGGTCCTGAAGTCAGGATTTTGGTCCTGACACCGGGATTGGTGTCACAGCACCGGGATTGGGGTCCTGAAGTCAGGATTTTGGTGCCGGCACCAGGATTTGGGTCCTGGCACCGGGATTGGGGTCCTGGCACCGGGATTGGGGTCACAGCACCGGGATTTGGGTCCCGACACCGGGATTTGGGTCCTGAAGTCAGGATTTTGGTCCCGGCACCAGGATTTGGGTCCTGGCACCGGGATTGGGGTCCCGGCACCGGGATTTTGGTACCAGGCATCGGGATTGGGGTCCCGGCACCGGGATTGGGGTCCCGACACCGGGATTTGGGTCCTGGCACCGGGATTCGGGTCCCAGCACCGGGATTTGGGTCCTGGCACCGGGATTTGGGTCCTGGCACCGACATTCCGTTTGATTCCTCATAATCCTGCTCTGCTTTAATTGGTAATAAATGAAATTAATTTCCCCGAGTGGAGTCTGGTCTGCTGTGGTGGGTCCCGGGCGTTGCTCCGGGGTATCCACGGCGAGGAGATGAGGAAGACACGCGGATATGATTGATTTATTATCGATATTATCGATAGCCCGAGAGGGAACGCGGGCTGGGCGCGGCCGGGACTCGAACCCGGTCCCCACCGCTCCGGGGAGGCCGCGCCAGCGGAACCGCGCGCCGCGCAGAGCCCGCCCCCCTCCCACCGCCGCCTTCTCATTGGTCAATAATCTGCCAATTAAAGGGAAAGAGAGCGCGGATTGGTTGGAGGGAGGGGCGTGGCTTTAGGGGCGTGGCTTCCTGCGGGCGCCTTTGCGCTGACCCCCGGCATGGTGGGCACGGGCCGGGGCTGGACCGGGACCGGCACCGGGACCGGGACCGGAGCGGGGCTGCACCGGGGGTTCCGAGCGGGGCTGCGAGGGGACGGCCCCGGAGAGGGCTCTGAGCGGGGGGCGCATGGCCTGGGTGCCCCGGGGGTGCGCGTCTGGGCGGGGGTCCCAGCCCGGGGGTCCCGGGGTGATCATGGCGTGGTTCGAGCTCGGGGGTCTCACGGTGCCCATGGCCTGGGGTCGGTGCTCGGGGGTCTCACGGTGCCCCATGGCCTGGGGTCGGTGCTCGGGGGTCTCACAGTGACCATAGCCGGGGGTCCCAGCCCGGGGGTCTCACACTGACCATGCTCGGGGTCTCACGGTGCCCATGGCCGGGGGTCCCAGCCCCGGGGGTCTCACGGTGACCGTGGCCGGGGGTCTCAGCCCGGGGGTCTCACGGTGACCGTGGCCGGGGGTCTCACAGTGACCATGGCCGGGGGTCCCAGCCCGGGGGTCCTCACGGTGCCCCGTGTCCGGGGGTCCCTCCGCGAGTTTTTCCCCCCCGGGGTGTCCTGTCGAGCGTCCCCAGCCGGGTGTCCCACCCGGGGCATCCCCCAGCAGGGACAGAGCTGGGGACAGCCTCCACGGCGGGGGTGTCCCCGTGTCCCCCCGTGCCCGCTGAGCCCTCGGTGTCCCCTGGCAGGCCGTGATGGGGGTGCAGGTGGTGGTCACCCTGCTGGCCGCCAGCCTGATGCAGAAGATTGGCCCCCGCACTGCTCCTTCGCCCGCTGGCTGCTCTGCAATGGCAGGTACGGCTCTGGCCCTGTCCCCAGGGGTGTCCTGGGGACATCCCCACATCTGTGACCACCCTGGGACACCCTGCACCCCCCTGGGGACACCCCTGCACCTGTGACCCCTCACCTGTGACCCCCCCTGGGGACACCCTGCACTGTGACCCCCCCCGGGGACACCCCTGCACCCCCCTGGGAACACCCTGCACCTGTGACCCCTCACACTGTGACACCCCTGGGGACACCCCACACCTGTGACCCCACCCCTGTGACCCCTCACCTGTGACCCTGCTGTACTTTGGACCCCGCACCTGTGACCACCCTGGGGACACCCCACACCTGTGACCCCCTCCCAGGGACACCCCACACCTGTGACCCCACCACTGTGACCCCTCATCTGTCACCCCCCCTGGAGACAGCCCATCCCTGTGACCCCCCAGCCATGTCCCCGCTGTCCTTTGGGGACACCCCACCCCTGTGACCCCCCAGCTGTGACCCCCCAGCCGTGTCCCCGCTGTCCCCACAGCCTGTACAGGTACAAGCACCCCTCGGACGAGGAGCTCTGCGCCCTGGCCGGGAAGCAGCGCCCCAAGAGCAGGAGGGACAGGTCAGCCTGGCTCACCCCGAAACCTTTGGGGTTGGGGGGACATCCCCCGGTGCCACCCTGCCAGCTCCCGTTTTCCCCCCGCAGGAGAACCAACGGGCTGAGCGAGGACAAACCCCTGTCCGTGCCCCGCGACATCGACCTGCAGCTGGACACCAGCCCCATCACCGCCGTGGACGCTCTGGGTACCTCCCTGTGCCCCCCCGGGGGTGTCCCAGCGCGGTGGCGCGTCCCCAGCGCGGTGACGTGTCCCCACGGCCCCCCCAGTGCTGCGTTATTTCCTGGAGTACCAATGGTTCGTGGATTTCGCCGTCTACGCCAGCGCCGTCTACGTCTTCAGCGAGGGATATTTCTGTCTGGTCAGCCCCTCCAGGGAGACCAACCTCGGCGTCCTCTGGTGCCTGCTGAGCGTCGTCTTCTCCGTGTATCCCGAGGGGGTTTTATTTGGGGGGACCCAAGAGAAGAGGGATCCCCCCTCCAGCGGGATTTTCCCTCCGTAAAAGCGGATTTCACGGGTTGTTCACCCCGCAGAGCAGGTGGGGGTGGTTTGTGGTGATGTTTGGGGGGTCTCAGAGGGGTCTGGGGGTCCCTGTGGTGTGCCTGGTTTGCCTTGACGCCGTCCCCAACCCTGCAGCAAGGTTTTCTTCATGGTGATGCGGCATTATTTCCGCTCGGAGGAGGGCGGGGAGCGCTCCGTGTGCCTCACCTTCGCCTTCTTCTTCCTCCTGCTCGCCATGGTGGCCCTGGTGGTCCGCGAGGAGTACCTGGAGTTCGGCCTCGAGGCCGGTGGGTGACGGGGACGGGGCGCTGGGGGTGGTGCTGGGGGTCACTTACACTCGTGGGGGTCACTCATCACTCACAGCGGTCACTCCTCAGTGGTCACTTACATTTGTGGGGGTCACTCCTCACTCAGTGGTCACTCAATCACTTCTGGGGATCACTTGTCACTCCTCAGGGGTCACTCGTCACTTGTGGGGGTCACTCCTCGCTCCCAGGGGTCACTCCTCACTCAGTGGTCACTCCTCACTCAGTGGTCACACTCGTGGGGGTCACTCCCTAGGGGTCACTCCTCACTCGTGGGGGGTCACTCCTCACTCCCAGTGGTCACTCCCTGCTCACAGCGGTCGCTCCACACTCTGGGGTCACTCCACATCCCCAGGGGGTCACTCCCCACTCATGGAGGGTCACACCACTCACAGGGGTCACTCCCCATTCCCAGTGGTCACTCCTGATGGTCACTCCCCCGTGGTCACTCCCGCAGGACTGGCCGGAGTCACCACAAACCTGGAGCCCATCCTGAAGCCCCGGGGCTGGGAGTGGACGTGAGTCGGGGGCCGGGAGGGATGGGGGGTGGGGACAGAGCCCCGTTTTGGGGTGGATTTTGGGGAGTTTGGGTTGGGAAGTGGCCGGACATGGGGACAGCCACCCTGTCACTGTCCCCTGTGTGTCCCCAGGCTGCCCCTGGCCAAGCTGGGCTTCAAGCTGGGGCTGGTGGCCCTGTGCTCCTTCCTGGGAGCCTGCCTGACCTTCCCGGGGCTGCGCCTGGCACAGACACACCTGGACGCCCTCAGGATGGCGGCTGACAAACCCCTGACACAGTTGGGTGACACCTGGGGACACCTGGGGACAGTGGGAGCACCTGGGGACACCTGGGGAACACCTGGGGACACCTGGGGACACCTGGGGACAGTGGGGAATACCTGGGGACAATGAGGGACACCTGGGGACAGCTGGGGAACACCTGGGGACAATGAGGGACACCTGGGGACAGTGGGGAATACCTGGGGAACACCTGGGGACAATGAGGGAACACCTGGGGACATCTGGGGAACATCTGGGGACACCTGGGGACAATGGGGAATACCTGGGGACATCTGGGGGCAACAAGGGATATCTGGGGACAATGAGGGACACCTGGGGAGGGAGGAAGGGCTCAGTACCAGGACCCCCTGGCTCTGGGGGAGGTTTGGGGTGGGAGGGGAGGGGCAGGGGGGCTGTGGGGTGGCTGTGGGGTCTGTGGGGTCTCTCTGGGGTCTCTGTGTGGTCTCTGTGGGTTCTGGGGGGTCTCTGGGGTCCCTGTGGGGTCCCTGTGGGGTCTCTGGGGTCTCTCTGGGGTCTCTGGGGTCCCTGTGGGGTCTCTGTGGGGTCTCTGGGGTCTCTCTGGGGTCTCTGGGGTCCCTGTGGGGTCTCTGTGGGGTCTCTGGGGTCTCTCTGGGGTCTCTGGGGTCCCTGTGGGGTCCCTGTGGGGTCGGTGGCAGTGACAGTCCCGCAGGCTCCTGCTGCACGTGGGGTTCGTGGCGCCGGTGCTGGTGGTGCTGATGTGGGTCAGGCCCCTCTCCCGGGATTTCCTGCTCCAGGCCCCGCTGGGCAAGCAGGCGGTGCAGATGTGAGTGGGACACCTGGGGGGGACCCTGTGAGCCCCTGTGTGACCCCCTGTGACACCCAGTGACCCCCAAGGACCCCCAGAAACCCCCCCAATGACCCCAACGTGCCCTATGACCCTCTGTGACACTCAGTGACCCCAATGTCCCCGCCCATCCCCTGTGTCCCTTCTGTGTCCCCATCCCCGTGTCCCCTCTTTGTCCCTCTGTGTCCCCTCTGTGTCCCCTCACCCCCGTATCCCCTGTGGGACAGGGTGGGGGTCCGTGTCCCTTCTGTGTCCCCTCTGTGTTCCCCATGGGGCAGGGTGGGGGGTCTGTGTCCCTTCTGTGTCCCCTGTGTCCCCTCTGTGTCCCCTCACCCTGCAGCCCCTGGGTCCCCTCTGTGTCCCCTCTGTGTCCCCCATGGGGCAGGGTGGGGTTCCGTGTCCCCTCTGTGTCCCCTCTGTGTCCCCTCTGTGTCCCCTCTGTGTCCCCTGTCCCCCGTGGGGCAGGGTGGGGGTCCATGCCCCCCATCCCCTGTATCCCCCCTGTGTCCCCCCTGTGTCCCCCCTGTGTCCCCTGTCCCCTGTGTCCCCTCTGTGTCCCGTGTCCCCCATGGGGCAGGGTGGGGGTCCCTTGCCCCCCATCCCGGTGCCAGCCCGTGCCGTGTCCCCAGCCTGTCACCCTCGTCCTACGACACGGCGCGGCTCTGGGCCGTGGTGGCGCTGGCCCTGCTGCGCCTGCTGGGGACCCGCCATCACCTGCAGGCCTACCTGGCGCTGGCCCCGCGCTGGGTGCGGCACATGCGGAGGGAAGCCGGGCGCATCCCGGCCCTGGAGATCCAGCAGAAGGTTGGGAAGCGGGGCTGGGGGTCGGGGCTGGGCGGTGTTGGGGTTCCCGCTGAAGGGTTTTTTTTTGGGATTTAGATCAGCGGGATTTACTGCTACGTGTCCGTGGTGAGCCTGCAGTACCTGGGGCCCGTCATCCTCAGCCTGCACTGCGCCCTGCTGCTCAAGACGCTGGGTGAGGAGGGGGCGACGGGGGTTTGGGGGGGTTTGGGGTGGGCAGGGGGAGAGTGGAGGTTGTTGGGAAGTCAGGGAATTGTTCCGACCTCCTCTCCCGGCCTCCCGGCTCGGGACATCCCGAGGTTCTGTCCTGTGGTTCTGTCCTGAGGTTCTGTCCCGAGGTTCTGTCCCGAGGTTCTGTCCTGAGGTTCTGTCCCGAGGTTCTGTCCCGAGGTTCTGTCCCGTGGTTCTGTCCCGAGGTTCTGTCCCGAGGTTCTGTCCCGTGGTTCTGTTCTGGTTCGCAGTGGGGACAGACTTGGGGCTGGGGCACAAGGACCCCCAGATCTGTCTCCTGTCCCACAGGGACCCTGTTCCCTGTCCCACAGAGACCCCCAAACCTGTCCCCTCTGTCCCACAAGACCCCAGAGCTGTCCCACAGGGATCCCCAGACTCCCTAAACCTGTCCCCTGTCCCACAGAGACCCCCAGATCTGTCCCGTGTCCCACAGAGACCCCCAGAACTGTCCCACAGAGACCCCCAGAGCTGTCTCCTGTCCCACAGACCCCCAGAACTGTCCCCTGTCCCACAGAGACCCCCAGACCTGTCCCCTGCCCCACGGAGACCCCCAGAGCTGTCCCCTCTGCCCCACAAGGACCCCCAGAGCTGTCCCCTCTGCCCCACAGAGACCCCCAGAGCTGTCCCCTGCCCCACAAGGACCCCCAGAGCTGTCCCCTGTGTCCCACAGACCCCCAGAGCTGTCCCCTGTGTCCCACAGGCCAGCACTCCTGGGGGCTGTACCCCGAGCCCCCCGCCGTGTCCCCAGCAGCGCCGCCGGTCCCCCCGCGCCCCGAGGGCGAGGCTGGCGAGGACGTGCAGGTGGTGGTGCAGGAGATCTCGGGGGTCCTGGGCTGCATCTTCACCCCCCTCTTCTTCCGAGGACTCTTCTCCTTCCTCACCTGGTGGGTGGCCGCCTGCCAGGTGGTCACCAGCCTCTTCGGCCTCTACTTCCACCAGTACCTGGCCGCGGCCTGACTGGGGGGACTGGTCAGAGCCCGGCCGGAGCTGGCTGTCCTGCTTTGGGGACACCTGGGGACATCGGTGTCCTGCTCTGGTGACACACCTGAGGACATCGGTGTCCAGCTTTGGGGACACCTGGGGACATCGGTGTCCAGCTTTGGGGACACCTGGGGACATCGGTGTCCAGCTCTGGTGACACACCTGGGGACATCGGTGTCCAGCTCTGGTGACACACCTGGGGACATCGGTGTCCTGCTCTGGTGACACACCTGGGGACATCGGTGCCACCAGGACGGGGTTTGTGGCGGTGTCACCGCTGTGCCTGCCCGTCCTGGGGACGCTCCAGCGCTGCCTTTTCCTGGAGGACACGGTGGGGACAGCCAGGAGTGGCCAGTGTGGATTTTGGGGTGTTCTCTGGGCTGAGGGGGGGTTTTGTAGGGTCTGTGACCCCCTCAGGCCTCAGCAGCCTCGGGGGTGGCTGCTCCACAATAAACAAGTGACAGCACTTTGTCACCCAAAAGCCGCTCTCGGTGTCCCCAAACGCTTCGAGCATCACCCCGGGGCTGGGGACAGCGGAGGGGACACGGGGACAGGGCCAGGGTCCCTCTGAGCTGGCGGTGGGTGCCGCTGGAGCTGCGTGAAACGGGATTAGCGGGTCTGGGCTGGCCGGAGGAAGGGACGGGGGCTCTGATCCTGTTTGATGGCCTTGTCATGGTTTTAATTCCCTCCTGGGTTCTGGGAGAGGCTGCAGCGATGGGCACGCGGTTAACCGGGCTAATCCAGCATCCTCCTCTTCCTCCTCCTCCTCCTCCTCTTCGTCCTCCTTCTTCCTCCCTCTCCTCCTCTTCCTCCTCCTCCTCCTCCTCCTCCTCCCTCCTCCTCCTCCTCCTCCTCCTGCTGCTCCCCGGGAATCCTCGCCGGGGATATTTGAGGAAAAGAAAGGGAAAAAGGAAATAAAAAAATAGAGCGGGAAATGCCCGTTTGGCAAGGGAGGAATCCAAATCCCAATCCAGCAGGAAAATTCCCATTTTCTGGGCGGGGAATCCAAACCCCAAACGAGCAGGAAAATTCCCATTTTCCAGGTGGGCAATCCAAACCCAGAGGGAAAATTCCCATTTTCCAGGTGGGGAATCCAAATCCCAATCCAGCAGGAAAATTCCCATTTTCCAGTTGGGGAATCCAAACCTGAATCCAGCAGGAAAATTCCCATTTTCTGTGCGGGGAATCCAAACCCATTTGGGACTTTGGCTGCTGCCCCCAGAGAAGGGAAGGTGCAGGGAGGGAGCGATTCCTGCAGGATTTGGGGTGCGGGGAGGGGACACCTGTGGCAGCCGGGGCCACCCCAGGGCGAGCCGATGGCTCTGGCGTGTCCCCTGTCCCCAAGGCCCGGTGGCTCTGTCCCGGTGGCACTGCCGTGTCCCCTGTCCCCAAGGCCCGGTGGCTCTGTCCCAGTGGCACTGGCGTGTCCCCTGTCCCTGAGTGCCCGGTGGCTCTGTCCCGGTGGCTCTGCCGTGTCCCCTGTCCCCAAGGCCCAGTGGCTCTGGCGTGTCCCCTGTCCCCAAGGCCCAGTGGCTCTGGCGTGTCTCCTGTCCCCAAGGCCCGGTGGCTCTGTCCCAGTGGCTCTGTCCCGGTGGCACTGGCGTGTCCCCTGTCCCCAAGGCCCAGTGTCTCTGTCCCGGTGGCACTGGCGTGTCCCCTGTCCCCAAGGCCCAGTGTCTCTGTCCCGGTGGCTCTGGCGTGTCCCCTGTCCCCAAGGGCCCGGTGGCTCTGTCCCGGTGGCTCTGGCGTGTCCCCTGTCCCCAAGGCCCGGTGTCACTGGCGTGTCCCCTGTCCCCAAGGCCCGGTGGCTCTGTCCCGGTGGCTCTGTCCCGGTGGCACTGGCGTGTCCCCTGTCCCCAAGGGCCCGGTGGCACTGCCGTGTCCCCTGTCCCCAAGGCCCGTTGCTAAGGGCGGGTTGTGGCGGAGCCAGACACGCAGACGGAGCCTCCCCCGGGAGCTGCCCAGACGGGTGACCCTGCCCGGCGGCGACAGTGACAGATCGAGCCGCGACAGCGCCGCGGGCAGCGGGACAGCCGCTCCCGGGCCTCGGCAGCCGCCGAGCTTTGGGCTCTGTGTTTGCCTGGGGTTGGGCTCTGTGTTTTACTGGGGTTGGGGTTTGTTTTCCTGGGTTTGGGGTCTGTGTTTCCCTGGGTTTGGGGTTTGTTTTCCAGGGTTTGGGCTCTGTGTTTGCCTGGGGTTGGGGTCTGTCTGCCTGGGGTTGGGCTCTGTGTTTTCCTGGGTTTGGGGTCTGTGTTTTCCAGGGTTTGGGGTCTGTGTTTTCCAGGGTTTGGGGTCTGTGTTTTCCAGGGTTTGGGGTCTGTGTTTTCCAGGGTTTGGGGTCTGTGTTTTCCTGGGTTTGGGGTCTGTGTTTTCCTGGGTTTGGGGTCTGTGTTTTCCTGGGTTTGGGGTCTGTGTTTTCCAGGGTTTGGGGTCTGTGTTTTCCAGGGTTTGGGGTCTGTGTTTTCCTGGGTTTGGGGTCTGTTTTCCAGGGTTTGTCTTCCTGGGTTTTGAGGTTTATTTTCTTGGGTTTGGGTTCTGTTTTCCAGGGTTTGTCTTCCTGGGTTTTGGGGTTTATTTTCCTGAGTTTTGGGGTTTGTTTTCTTGGGTTTGGGGTTTGTTTTCCTGGGTTTGGGGTCTGTGTTTTCCTGGGTTTGGGGTCTGTGTTTTCCTGGGTTTGGGGTCTGTGTTTTCCTGGGTTTGGGGTTTGTTTTCCTGGGTTTTGGGGTTTATTTTCTTGGGTTTGGGGTCGGTTTTCCTGAGTTTTGGGGTCTGTTTTCCTGGGTTTGGGGTCTGTTTTCCAGGGTTTGTCTTCCTGGGTTTTGGGGTTTATTTTCCTGAGTTTTGGGGTTTGTTTTCTTGGGTTTGATTTCCTGGGTTTGGGGTTTGTTTTCCAGGGTTTGTCTTCCTGGGTTTTGGGGTTTATTTTCCTGAGTTTTGGGGTTTGTTTTCCTGGGTTTGGGGTCTGTTTTCCAGGGTTTGTCTTCCTGGGTTTTGGGGTTTATTTTCCTGAGCCCGAAAAAAGCCCCAAAAAGCCCCCAGAAATCGGGAGCAGCGGGGAAGGCAGCAGGCTGTGGCTGAGGCGACAGTGCCACCTGCTGCCACCGCTTTGGGGACAGGGACAGGGATCCCTGGGATCCTCTGGGATGTTCCCAAAGTCCCAGCAAAGCCCTGAACCCGCAGGACACGTTTGGGTGGTCGAAAGTGTCCAAAAAAAAATCTCAAAAATAAAATCTTCAGGATCTCCCCCCAAAAAACACTTAAAAATTCTCAGAAGCCCTCCTGAAAAAACTCCAAAAACCTCTTGTAACGCCCCCAAAAAAACTTTATTAAACCCTCAAAAGCGCCCAAAAAATCTCACAAAACCCCCCAAAATCTCCTCACAATCCTCCCAAAATCTCCTCACAAAACCCCCCAAAATCCCCTCACAAACGCTGAAAAATCCCTCATAAACCCCCCAAAATCTCCTCACAAAAACCCCCAAAAATCTCATCACAAAACCCCCAAAATCTCCTCACAATCCCACAAAAATCTCCTCACAAACCCCTTCAAAAACCCCTCATAAACCCCAAAAAAACCCCGCAGAACCCCTAAAAAACACTGGAACCCCCCCAAAATCCCCTCACAAACGCTGAAAAATCCTTCATAACCCCCCCAAAATCTCCTCACAAAACCCCCCAAAAATCTCCTCACAAACACTGAAAAATCCCTCATAAACCCCCCAAAATCTCCTCACAAACCCCTCATAAACCCTTAAAAAACCCCTCATAAACCCCAAAAAAACCACTCAACCGCCCCCAAAGTCTCCTCACAAAACCCCCCAAAATCTCCTCACAAAAACCCCCAAAAATCTCATCACAAAACCCCCCAAAATCTCCTCACAATCCCACAAAAATCTCCTCACAAACCCCTTCAAAAACCCCTCAGAACCCCTAAAAAAACCACTTAACCCCCCAAAAAATCTCTTCACAAAACCCCCCAAAAATCTCCTCACCAAACCCCCTCACAACCACCCTAAAACCCCCTCAAAAACCTCAAAAATCCCACAAACCCCTCAGAAATCCCCCGGAACGTTCCAGGCCTGGGGACAGGAGAGAAGCCGCGGAGAGCCCGGAAGTCAACGGCGTTTTTTATTAAATATACATCCTCTCTTGGCACAAATCTTAAAATATATATAAACATTATATAACAAAGTGTCTTCACTGCAATAAAATAGAACTCCAGATCCAAGAAAAGCCGTCCAAACCGACAGGGGGGAAAAGGCAATTAACAGTGTTTGTGCTAATTAGGAGATGCATAGAACGCGCAGGCAGTGAGAGGGGCTGGGATGGCTCGTGGTGGTTTTGGGGGGAAAAAGGGAAAAAAGGGGAGGAAATGGAAAAAAAGGGGGGGAAAAGAGGGGAAAAAAGAGGGGGAAAACGAGGGGAAGGGGAAAATGGGAAAAGGGGAAAAAGGGGGGAAAGGGGGGGAAAAGGGGGAGAAAAGGGGGCAAAAAAGGGGAAAAGGGTGAAAAAAGGGTGAAAAAGGGTGAAAAAAGGGGGAAAAAGGGGGGAAAAGGGGGGAAAAGGGGGAAAAAGGGGGGAAAAGGAAGGAAAAAGGGAAAAGGGGAAAAAGGGGAAAAAAGGAAGAAAAAAGGAAGAAAAAATAGGGGAGAAAAAGGAAAAAGGGGAAAAAAAGGGGGGAGAAAAGGAGGCAAAAAGGGGGAAAAAACAAGGGGAAAAAAAGGAGGAAAAAGGGAGGGAAAGGGGGGAGAAAATGAGGCAAAAAAGGGAAAAAAAAAGGGGAGAAAATGGGGGGGGAATCAGCCCCTCCAATGTATAAAGTGAAAATTCCAAACCAGACGAGGAGCTCAAAACCAGCCCGTGGTGCCTGAAATTCCTGGAGTATCCAGGCTGTGAGGGGAAAAGGTGTTGGAAAACACTAAAAAGCTGCAATTTTTACGTTTTGGGTGCGTTTTTTTTTTGGACCTGGTTTTCTCGAAGTGCCAGTGCGGGGCTCAAGGTGCAGGAAGAAGCAGGAGGAGGGAAATAAAAACCAAAAAAGCACAAATTTGGTGGTGATGTTTTAAGGGTCCGTGTGAAGGGTGAGCGGGAAATTAAATTTGAGAGGAGTAAAATGAAAAAAATTAGGGAATTGGAGGAAAGGGGGGAAAAAAAAGGGGGGGGAAATAAAGGAAAAACTCCTGTTTTGAGTTGTTTCCTTTCTCAGAACTCTTCCTGGCCAGCACACCTCAGAAAAAGATCTGGAACGTGTCTGAATCCATGCAGGGATGAAAAGGGAAGGGAACACTCTGTTTCCCAGTTTCTACATTCAAAAAAAACACCCAAAAAACAAAAAAAAAGGGGGGGAAAAAAAAAAAAAAGCTTTTTAAACCAACCCAAAGCAGCAACACGCTCTGAGAAACAAAAGCACCAAAACCATCACAGGCTGAATTCAAATTCTGCCCCTGGACAAACACCCAGCCTGCAAAACTTGTGGGAAAATCGGCTGAAATTCTGCTGAATTTAAATCAGGTGCAGCTGCTAATTAAGGAACAACGTTTCAGCACCCCCAGGCTCCTGGAATTCCTGTTTTTCCCAGCTGGGAGGGGACAGGGAAGGGAGAGGACACGGGGACAGAGGCTGGAAGTGCTGCTGGAATTCCTCCCTCTGGATCAGGACAAGAGCAGGATAATCGGCTTCTCCATTGGAGAAAAGAAATCAGGGGGCTGAGCGAAGGGAAAGCAGAGCTGGGAGTTTTCCAGTAGCCCAAAAAAAAAACCCAAAATGACCCAGAATCACCCTCCAGGGCCTCCCAAAACCCCGGGGATCTTTAATTCCCAGGGAAATCAGGGAATGTGCCGCCCTGCTGGGCTCGGGGGCAGAATTCCTGAGGTCAAATCCCAGCTGCAGTCTGCCCCATCCCAGCCCTGGGAATAATCTGTGTGTCAACACTCCAGTGCCATTCCCACATTCCCTGATTCCTAAGGAAATATTTGGCATCGGGAGCAGGTTCATGCTCCAAAGAAGTGCAAAGATAAAAAAAGAAAGGAGAAGGCTGCTCCTGCCCTCCTTGTGCAATTCCTTCCATTCCCGTTCATCCCATCCGGCTACGACAGCTAAAATACACAACAAGCAGGAAAGGACAGGTTTTAAGTTAAATTTTGGGGTTTTTTCCTCACATTATGGACTCTCTGGAAAATTATTTTCCCACCTCGGTTTGTGTTGATTGCCAGAGGAGTCTGAAGTCTGCTCTGACCTCAGGATTTTAACAGAGGGATGGATCATCCACCAAAAAAAAAAATAAATCTCCATTTCCCTGAAAAAACTGATTTCAAAGAGGAACACTGAGAAGTTCTTGAGCGCTCCTTGTCCAATTCCAGCTGGAAGCGATTGGCACTGTAGGGTCAACGCTGCGGTGCCCACAAGGACTCAATTCCAAGAGGAACTTTAGGGATAAAACAGCTGAGGGGATGAGTTTGTGAACAGAGGTGACACCACCTACACAGCAGGTACCAAAAAGGACAAGCAGGAGATCCAGGAGCTGGGATCAGCTCCCAGGGACAGGGTTTTTTTTTGGGGACAGCCCCGGCTGCAGCAGGGTTTGTTCTCGGTGCACAGAGCAGCCATAACACTGACCAAAACAAATGGGATTTTGAAGGATGTAACTCCTCCTTCCTCAGTGCATCCACAGCCCTGGAAAACGCTGCCTCTCTCTCCAGGGCAGGGCGGCACAGAAGGAAAACACGAACGCAGCTGGGAGCGGATCCAGTTTGGGAATCCAGGCACAGCCCTTGCTCAGCGACAACACACAGAGGAAAAATTCCTTTATGGAAGGGCTCAAAACTCCCCTCCTCTGCTGCCTCCAGTCTTTGGTAATCTCAGAGGGACGCCACAAACGAGGGTGGTTGATGCAGCTCAACCCAAAACCAAGGAAAATTCATGGAAAAACGTCAGGATTCCCAGCCAGAGAAAACATTCAGCTTTCGGGACAAGTGTAGTGTCCTGCTCTCACAGGAACCTGGAATTCCCTGCGGACTACACTGGGATATTGCACTTGGCAGGCTGCAGGGAGCTGCAGATCTGCCACTTCCCACATCCAAGGGTTCATTCCCAACAGCTCCGAGCCCCCTCTTCCATCATCCACAGCTTCCATCTGCCCTCGGAGAGCCAGGTGAGGAGCCAGGAGCAGCACAGGTGGGGTGGGGAGGCTCCACTCCTGGGGGCAGAGTCCATCAGAAGGGTGAGGCAGCTGCTTGGGAGGACTCAGCTCTGCAGGATCGGGAATTTTTCGCTTAGGGAACAGTTAGGCTTCCAAATTAAAAAGTGTGGGGGGAAAAAAAAAAAAAAAAAATCCAACAACAACAGGGAAAAAAAAAAAACCCAACAAACCAAAACCCAAACGGGCGAGTTCTCAGCTGCAGGAGCACGTGGGAGGCCAGGGAAGAACCAACTGCTCTTTCTACACGCTGGCCACCCAGCCACTACCTCTGCTGCAGCTTGCGGAGCAGGATCTGCGTCAGGTCGAAGGTGGTGAAGCTGATCCCCACGGCGATGGGGCCCTTCACCCAGTTCATGCTGAGCCCTTTGTAGAGCCCTCGCACCAGTCCCTCCTCCCTGACGATCTCCTGCATGGTGAGCAGGATGGAGCTGTAGGTGTGGCCCAGCACGCCGGCGGTCTGCATGCGGCGCCGCACCACGTCCAGCGGGTACGAGGCCGACTGCCCAATGAGGCCGGCGCACGCCCCGAACAGCAGCCGCTCCGGGGGCGAGGGCTGCGCCTTCCCGCTGTGCTCTGCGGGGGACACACAGGGGAAACTCCTTGGCATTCACACGGAATTCCAGGGGACAGGCTGGAGGGGCTCCCGAGGTTTTGTTGCTGAGGTTGCGCTCGTCGGTTCCCCACGGTTTGTTTCACCCCAGGTTGCACTCCCAAGGATTTGTCCCCCAAGTTTTGCTCCCCAAATTTTGTTCCCAAGGTTTCATTCCCCAAAGTTTTGCTCCCAAGGTTTTGTTCCCCAGGTTGAACTCCCAAGGTTTTGCTCCCCAGATTTTGTTCCCAAGGTTTTGTTCCCCAAGTTTTGCTCCTGAGGTTTTGCTCCCCAGGTTGCTCTCCTGAGGTTTTGCCCCCCGGATTTTGTTCCCAAGGTTTTGTTCCCCAAGTTTTGTTCCCCAGATTTTGTTCCCAAGGTTTCATTCCCCAAGTTCTGCTCCCAAGATTTTGCTCCCCAAGTTTTGCTCCCAAGGTTTTGTTCCCCAAGTTTTGCTCCCAAGGTTTTGTTCCCCAAGTTTTGCTCCTGAGGTTTTGCTCCCCAGATTTTGTTCCCAAGGTTTCATTCCCCAAGTTTTGCTCCCGAGGTCTTGTTCCCCAGGCTGAGCTCCCAAGGTTTCTCTCCCCAGATTTTGTTTCCCAAGTTTTCCTCCCCAGGTTGCTCTCCCTATGTTTTGCTCCCAACTCAGCACACAACCCAATCCTGGAAATCCCACTTTTTCTCCTCCACAAGACAGGCATGTCATTCCCACACTCCTCATTCACACCCCGCAGACCCCAGAGCGCTCAGACCCCTCCATCCAAACACCTGCCCCAAAACCTCCAGCGTTTTCCCTGTTTTACCTGCGTGGACTTTCTTCAGCGTCTCGTAGGTGAAGAAGCTGAGGCCGGCGTAGGGAATGACGCCCAGGATGGTGGGTGTGAAGCCCCTGTACAAGGTTTTCAGCCCCTCCTCCCTGGAGATCCGGATGAAGACGTGGACAATGCTGCTGTACCTGGCGTGGGGACACGGGGAGAGCAGACCTGCGCTGGTCAGTGGCTGGGATGTTCCCAGCAGGGCTCCCTGATGGATTAACCCGTAATTAATTTGGCTCCCAGCTCATCAGGCAGCTCAGAGGGGATTTTAGCTCTTCCACAGCCCTGCTGCGCTGTTCTCTTGGATTTTCCTGGATCCAGCTGGCTTCCTAAACTGGTCTCCCAGTATCCATCTCCTCCCACATCCATGTCTCTGGACATTGAACCGCTGCTCAGACCCCAGGGATTTACTCCACCAAAGCAAGAAATGACCCAAAAAAATGGCAACAGAGCCACGTGACCTTACAAAAACCCAAAAAAAAGTTGTGCATGAGGCACTTACATCTCCTTGGGCGTGACAGCCATGCGGGCACGGACCATGTCCAGGGGGTAGGTGACCATGGCAGCCGTGGTGCCAGCCAGGGAGCCAGCAATGAAGCGAGGGAAAGGTGTCAGTGCCCTGAGGTGAGGTGAGAGGAGAGACCAAACGTCACCTGCAGCTGCAAATCCCACAGGGAAAATCCATGGGGAGAAGAGGCTCAGTGTCTGGAGAAGAGGCTCAGGGCTGGGCTGGAGCCTGCTGCTTCTCCTGCTCTTTGTTTTGCCTGCCCATTTTCCCAGTGCTGGGAATTGCTCTTTCCAGGTCCAGGCCATTTATTGCTCATGTCTGGACATGACAGGGCTGTGTCCTCACAGAATCTGCCCTTCCCTCGGCACCTCAAACCCCATGTCAGGAGGGGCTGGCACTCGGATCTACCCCTTTGGAGCTTCTCCCTCAAAGGCTCCACCTTAGAGCTTCCATCTTGGAGCTTCCCCCTCAGAGCTTTTGCCTCAGAGCTTCCCCCTCAGAGCTTCCTCCTCAAAGGTTCCACCTTGGAGCTTCCCCCTTGGAGTTTCCTCTGCCTCAGAGCTTCTCCCTCACAGCTTAACCCCTCAGATATTCCCCCTCACAGTTTCCCCCTCAAAGTTTTCCCGTCAGAGTTTTCCCCCTCACAGTTTCCCCCTCACAGTTTCCCCCTCACAGTTTCCCCCTCACAGTTTCCCCCTCAGTTTCCCCCTCACAGTTTTCCCCTCACAGTTTTTCCCCCTCACAGTTTCCCCCTCACAGTTTCTCCCTCAAAGTTTCCCCCTCAGAGTTTCCCCTTCAGAGTTTCTCCCTCAAAGTTTCCCCCTCACAGTTTCCCCCTCACAGTTTCCCCCTCAAAGTTTCCCCCTCACAGTTTCTCTCTCACAGTTTCCCCCTCAGAGCTTTCCCCTCACAGTTTCCCCCTCACAGTTTCTCCCTCAAAGTTTCCCCCTCAGAGTTTTTCCCCCTCACAGTTTCCCCCTCACAGTTTCTCCCTCACAGTTTTCCCCTCACAGTTTTCCCCCTCAGTTTCCCCCTCACAGTTTCCCCCTCAAAGTTTCTCCCTCAGAGTTTTCCCCTCAGAGTTTTCCCCCTCAGTTTCCCCCTCACAGTTTCCCCCCTCACAGTTTCCCCCTCAAAGTTTCTCCCTCACAGTTTCTCCCTCACAGTTTCCCCCCTCAGAGTTTCCCCCTCACAGTTCCCCCCTCACAGTTTCCCCCTCACAGTTTCCCCCTCACAGTTTTCCCCTCAGTTTCCCCCCTCACAGTTCCCCCCCTCACAGTTTCCCCCTCACAGTTTCCCCCTCACAGTTTCTCCCTCACAGTTTCCCCCCTCACAGTTTCCCCCTCACAGTTTTCCCCTCACAGTTTCCCCCTCAGTTTCCCCCTCACAGTTTTCCCCTCACAGTTTTCCCCTCACAGTTTCTCCCTCACAGTTTCCCCCTCACAGTTTCTCCCTCACAGTTTCTCCCTCACAGTTTCCCCCTCACAGTTTCCCCCTCACAGTTTCCCCCTCACAGTTTTCCCCTCACAGTTTCCCCCTCAGTTTCCCCCTCACAGTTTTCCCCTCACAGTTTTCCCCTCACAGTTTCCCCCTCACAGTTTTCCCCTCACAGTTTTCCCCTCACAGTTTCCCCCCTCACCGTTTCCCCCTCACAGTTTCCCCCTCCGGCCTCAGCTGGATCCAAGGATCCCAGCAGGATCCCGAGCCCCGCTGCCTCTTACTTTCCCTGGAATCCGTAGTAATTCCCCAGGATCTGCTTGTACTCCTCGTGGGCGCAGAACTGGATGGCGGCGTAGGGGATGACGCGGACCATGGTGGCGGAATTCCCTCTCCAGAGGCTCCAGAAGCCCTCGTTGAGGTAGGTGTGATAAATCAGCTTGTAGGCTTCCTGCGGGGATAAATCAGCCCGTGAGCTTCCTGTGGGGAACAGGGCAAGGGTCAGGGATAACGGGAATGCAGGGTGAGGATGTGACCCCACAGCTTAACCCTTCCCAATCCCCCTTCCCACGGAGCTGATGTGGCCGCCCCGGGGGCTCCGTCACGTCCCCATGCTTTAAAATTCGGTTTGTGGAATAAATGGATGAATTTTTTTTCAAGTTAGTTAAAGAAAAACATCAAAACTGCGCCGTTCACTTATTTTTCAGAGCGTTTCCATGCCCGGATCCCAGCTTAATTCCAGAATCTGGAGCGGAGAGAGGGAAGCTCCGCGCAAGAGCAAGCCAAGGACAAGGAAGGGTTTTTATATCCCAGCCTGCCTCATTTTCCCTCTCAGGGAAGGCACAATTTGTAAAAAACCCCTTCCCAAACCCAAATTCATCTCCTCGGGACCAGGCAGGAACATTTGGATCACGCACACCAGGGCATGGCAAGCATGGAAAAGCTGGAATGCACGGGGAAAAAGAAATGAGAAAGCCACAGGAGGGATCAGATCCCAGATTTAATTCCCTATAAATGCTGCAACAACTCCTGTGTGCTTGGGGGAAGGAAAGGAGCACTAGAAATGGTCCCAAAATCAGAAGGAAAGGTCTCAAAATCACAAGGAATGGTCCCAAAATCACTACAAAACATCCCAAATCACTAGAAGGTCCCTAAATCACCAGGAAAGATCCCAAATCCACTAAAAAAGGTCCCAAAACCCAAAGCCCTGAGTGATGTCACGTTTGTCACATCACAGGTACAGCCTGGAGTTTGAATCCTCCCAGTAATCACTATCCTAATTAATCCCATAATTAACAACATCATTCCCAGCCTTTCCCTCTAAGTTTTCAAGGAATGCTGCTGATAAATCCCCAAAAAAGTGAAATAAAGGCCAACAAAAGAAAAATCAAACACTTCAGGGCAACAGCAGACAGACATCACCTCACCTTGGCAGAAAATCTTTTTGAAGACACTAAAAATAAAAAGAAAAAAGAAAAAAGATTAGGGCTTGCAAGACATAAAAATAAATATTTGATCCATAAATCCCTAAATAAGGGATAAATAAACAGGTGTTTTGGCCAAAGGGATAAAAATAGAAGGAAAAGAATGAATGCAAGAGGAAATAGAGACTCTTTGTCTTGTAAATGCTCCCATAATTTAGCACAAAAGTCCATTTTTTTTCCCCCACTGCCTGTTAGGAAAATTCAGTTTGCGCGGAATAAATGAATAAATAAAAACAATTAATTAAAGGAAAAACATCAAAACTGCACCGTTGACTTATTTTTCAGAGAATTTCCATGCCCAGATCCCAGCCTAATTCCAGAATCCAGCGAGGAGAGAGCGAAGCTCCACGCAAGAGCGGCTCCATCCGAGCAGAACTCAAATGAACTCCCTGATTTTTTTATTATTTTTCTTTTTTTCCCCCTTGCATCCATCCAAAGTGACAGCACCTCCTTATCCGTGGAATCCACGAGGCGGGATTTGGGAAGCGGGATTTGTTTGGCAGCTCTGCCAAAAGGGATGGAAAAGCCTGGAAACCTTTTAATGAAACGTGGCTCCAATTAAGGGGCTGCTGCAGCTCCTTCCTCGCTCATCTGAGACTTTGGGAGCCTCTGGAGTGTATCCAACAATTCCATGCAAATCCACTTTTCCCCACTGCTGCTCCTCTGTGCAATTCCAGTGCTTTTGTTTTGGTTTTTTTTGGTCTTTTTTTTTATTTTTGGGGTTTTTTTTTAAGGAATAAAACACCTCGATAAACAGAGATGGGTTATCAAGGTGGTTTTGCTCCTTTCAAAAGGTTTTTCTCCCTCTGCCACGGGGAAATTTATTGAGTTGTGGGATGGTTTGGGCTGGGAAAGCTCATCCAGTTCCATTTTCCACCATCCCAAGCCTCATTCCTCAGTTTCTAACTCATCACTTTGATAAGTTAGTTTTATTTTCAAATAAAACCCCTTAGGACAGAAGGAGCCTAAAATAATCCATCAGATCCCAAGAAATTGCTGCAATTGGAACATTTTAATCCCATTCCTTTCCAGCCACTGAGATGGGCTGAACCACAGAGGGATTTTTAGGAATGTCCAAATTCCAGGTGATTCCCTGGGTCAGCTACTGGCTCTGTGCCTTCCCTCTCATCCCTGCTCCCGATATTTCCACCCTGGAATGAACCTGGGTGTGTGTTTTTGGTGGGAAAACCCAAAAATTCGGCTCCCAGGGGCCTCCCTGGTGGATATCCCAGCAATTCCAGAGCTCCTTGCTCTGCCCAGAATGAAAATCATGTGAGTAAAAATCAATTCTAAATTAAATGTCAGCCAGGGATTAGATTGAGCCCAATTCAGTTAATCTGGGACGTCACCAGATTTAAAATTCTTGGCTTTCCCAAACATCCACTGAATTAAAGGGCCTGTGCTGTTCCCTTGGGGATAATTGGAGGAATTGCACTGCAACAGATCCCAAAATCCCCAAATCTTGCTAAATTCTCTATTCCAGGCAGAGGAATTTCATTTTCTGCCACAATTCAGGGGTGCAGCAGCTCCAGTGCCTCCTGCCTCCCAGTTTGGGGAGACTTGACACAATTTTGGCATCCAGCCTTCAGCAGGGAACTCCCACAGCCCAATTCCCTCTTCCCAGAGTCTCCACACCTCCTGGAAAAGGAGCTGGATGAGTAGATCGGGAGCTCAAAGGGCTGAAAGTTTGAAAAAAAACAATTTGGGGAAAGCCCACAGGACTCACCTTGGAACATGATTTTTGTCCTGTCCAGAGGAGCCACTGCAGTTTTAGCCACAGCCCCAGCCAGTGCCCCAGATATCAGGGAGTTCAGCACTTTCTTCTTCTCCTGGTTATCCTGGAAAAATAAAAAGCATTGGATAGTGGGGGGGTGTTGCTATATTTTATATATTAGTAAAGGCCTGTATGCACAAACCAGCCTTTGAAATAAGTCGTGATATTAAGGGCTAAAGTCCTTGAAACCTTCATGCGGAAGAGAAAGTAAAGCAAAACAATATCCCTGTGTGTAAGAGAAAAAATGTAAACTGTGTGTGTTAGCCAATAGTAGCTTGCTCTGCCTGCAGACCCTGTAGAACCCTATAAAAGGTGTGCTAAAGATAGAAATAAACGGCGTTCACGATTACTTCTGTGAAGACTGGTGAACAGCTCGGGGGTCTTTCAACATCTGGCGCTCCGACCAGGGACACCCCTGCGGGCAGAGGGGCCTTGGAGTCAGCGGAGTGGATCTGGGCGTTAGACGTCGTGGGCTTGGATCGGCACCGGATCGGCAGCCTGAGCGCGGTGAGACGCGGAGCGGTTGGACGTGGAAATTCAGGCTGCTGGGGGGGCCCAAAGGCAAGTGCGTGTGAGAGGGATCGCGACCTTCCGCCTTGCGGGGTGCCGTCAGCATGGCGGATTTGCGGCGGCAGATAAACTGCTTCTCTGCATCCTCGTTAAACGAGGCGAAGCAGCCCAGGAAAAGGACCTGGATATGCTCATTATATGGGCTAATTGTCATGAGCATTTGCAGTGCTCACACTGCTTTTTGCGGTGCAAGAACGGACTGATACATCGGCTCTGATATGGGAAACGGCAATTACGGAAAAGAGCAAGGACACTGTGTCTCTCGGTCGAACTTGGCAGAGTGTAATTAATACCTTAAAAACCAGAAAAGTGAGATATGCTGAGGCTGTGAGCCCCGTAATTCTACCTGCGTCACAGTGGCAGGTGCCTTTACCTCCCGCTGCTGGGCAAGCTCTCCTATCTATGCTGCCCATGGAGAGAGGGAGGGAGAGTCAAAGAGAAGAAAATAATGAGAAAAAAAAAGTTCCACAGCGAACGCTGAAACAACGAACAGAATCTGTTCAGTTATGGCAGGATGTGATACATCCGGAACTATTTGCTTCATTTTTGGAGTCACTTTTAACACTACAATCTTATTTAAGTTCCATCTTTACCACCCTGGAAGAAAAGAAGCCAAATTTTCACTGGTTTCCACCCGAACCAGGGGGACATGGGGGAGCGAGGTGGGTGCAGAGAGCAAAGGCACCCTGGGGGTAGAAGCAGCGCAAGAAAAGTTCCAAGGCCACGCTGATAAACTGCAATGATCACCGCTGTTACCACCTGGCCGTGAGAGACTTTTCGGTAACATCGCCTGCTTTTTTAAAATTGTGCCCCTTTTTCCTCTATCAGCGAACAACAAGAGAGATTGAGAGAAAAAACTGCATTTGTTAAAGTTAACTTTGTGAGGTTTTTTTTTTCTTTCTCTCCGTTTTTCCTCTCAGTGGCAGTATGCAGAGAATGTGAAGGAAGATAAGAGCAGAGCTGCAGCGGCAGCAGAGTGGGCAGCTCACCCCCCACTCCCTCTCTAAGAAAAAGCAGCGGGATAGTACCCAGTTTGTTAAAAAGTCATGATTTATTGGGTTTTCAAAATGTTTTTATATATCCTTTTAGAGTTAAGGTTCTGGAGCGGATCTAGAGCAGGGAACGGTTCTGGAGCAGTTCTAGAGCGGGGAACGGTTCTAGAGCGGTTCTAGAGTGGGGAACGGTTCTAGAGCGGTTCTAGAGTGGGGAACGGTTCTAGAGCGGTTCTAGAGCGGTTCTAGAGCGGGGAACGGTTCTAGAGCGGTTCTAGAGCAGGGAACGGTTCTAGAGCGGTTCTAGAGCGGTTCTAGAGCGGGGAACGGTTCTAGAGCGGTTCTAGAGCGGGGAACGGTTCTGGAGCAGTTCTAGAGTGGTTCCAGTGAACAGAGATGTCATCACACAGCCGTGGTACTCCAGACATGGATCAGAAGTGGACCTGTCAGGACACAGTTGTGTCTGAACACTATACAGACAGCTTACCAACAGAAACTTTTATGTTGTTATTATGATGTTGTGTCTCTACCAATTTTTCAGGTATCCTTTGTTTTAAGATTTAGAAGGATCTGAAGAACAGCCCTATAGCTGATCTCGTTACTACCATTGAAAGTAAAGCCTTTATTTGTGGTGCAATCTCACAGGACGATTACCAAAGCGATTACCTAGTTCCATATTCCCAATCTGTGGAGATAGAGCATGGAATTAGATTCCTGCTAATCCACATAGAAGACCCTGTTATCTTGGGAAACTCACTTTGTTCCACCCAAGCTTGCACCAATTGTTGAATGTAGCTAGCAAAATGAAGAACATCAAACAGGCAAAGCAAAGCCTGAATGAATTAAGGCCTAGCCACTCTAAAAAGGCTCGCTTGCTAGACTAAGGAAGAATTGAACTTAACATGCACAATGTTAAGTGAGCTTTCAGCCGATGTGAGTAGTGTACATCATACAGTATTATGAAATTAAGTTGCAATTGACTTTTGCTCTTAGCACAAGGACATGGTTGTGAGGAGCTTGAAGGCATGTGCTGTTTGGATCTTGCTGATCATTCAGCTTCCATCCATGAGCAGCTACATCAGCTACAGGATGGGTTACATGCCCTGAAAGAAGAGTGACCCCATTGGAAGTTGGTTCACCAGCTGAGGCATCACTGGATGGTTGAGGTCTCTTGTGCTAGAAGGGGGACAGACTTCACTTATAGTGTTAATGGGATGACAGTCTAAGTTGTGTGTTATCTTATCCAAAGCCTGGTTTGTGCAAAAAGAGAAAGGGGGAATTGTTGCTATATTTTATATATTAGTAAAGGCCTGTATGCACAAACCAGCCTTTGAAATAAGTCGTGATATTAAGGGCTAAAGTCCTTGAAACCTTCATGCAGAAGAGAAAGTAAAGCAAAACAATATCCCTGTGTGTAAGAGAAAAAATGTAAACTGTGTGTGTTAGCCAATAGTAGCTTGCTCTGCCTGCAGACCCTGTAGAACCCTATAAAAGATGTGCTAAAGACAGAAATAAACGGCGTTCACGATTACTTCTGTGAAGACTGGTGAATTGCTCGGGGGTCTTTCAACAGGGGGGAAAAAAAAATTCAATCCCACAAGGAATAACATTTCACTTTTTCTGCAGAAATTCACCCCAGGGCCAGGATTTGGGTCAAAATGTTTCACTAAATTTCCAGCACAGTGAATTCTGCAAGGCAAAATTCCAAGAATTCCTCTTGCATGTGCTGCTTTCCCCCTGTTTTTTCTCCTTCTTCTCCCTCCCCACGATTTAGCCATGGGCAGAGAGGGAAGTTTCTGGAAAAGAAGCACCCAAGCCCCATTCCCACATCATTCCCAAGCTCCTGAGGATGAATCCAGACAGTTTTCCCCCCTCTGGTGGGTGGAAGGAGAGGGATTTTGCTCTTGGCATTCCTGCCACAGCTCAGATTTATAAAATCAGCATTTTTCTCCCACAGAGAGCCCAAAAAACAAAACAAAAAAAAAAGCCACAAAATCCCAGCCCTGTGGAGGTTCTGGAGTGAGAACAAGCCCAGGCTTGATGTGTGAACTTTTGACACTTTATGGATGAGAGGAGCTCACATTTCCCTCGTTTCCAGGATGTTTCCCAAGCCCAGAGTTAATGTTTATGACCCAAAACCCCTGGATCAGCTCAATTCCCGTTCCCAAGCCGTGCCTGGGTGCGAGGGCAGTGGAGCAAAGGTGACTTCAGCCCCGGATTTGGGCTAAACCACAGCAAAGTTCCTTTCTCCAGGGATTCCAACCAGCCCAGGAAAGCCTGGATTGGTGGCCCTGGCACAACCCTGGGTTGGGAATGTCTGGATCCCCTTGGAGGGACTCATTCCATGGATCATGGAAATGCTGGAGGCTTTTGGGAGTCCAGAGCTCAAACCCCAGACTGGTTTGGGTTGGAAAGATCTTAAAATTCATCCCATTCCATGGGCAGGGACATCTTCCAGCATCCCAGGCTGCTCCAAGCTGGCCTTGGACACTTCCAGGGATCCAGGGCTGCTCTGGGAATTCCATCCCAGACAGGAATTCCTTCCCAATATCCCACCCAAATTCCCCTGTTCCAGTTTGAAGCCATTCCCCGTGTCCTGTCCCTCCATCCCTCATCCCAAATCTCTCTCCGTGTTTCTTGTGGCTCCCTCAGGCACTGCAAAGTCACAATTAGGTGACCCTGGAGCCTTTCCAGGCTGGACAATCCCAATTTTCCCAGCTTCTCCGTCCCTCTGATCATCCTGGAGCCTCCTCTGGACTCGCCCCAACATTTCCACGTCCTTCCAGTGCTGGATGCAGAATTCCAGGTGGGATCCCAGCTGAGCAGGGCAGGATTCCCTCCCTGGAGCCGCTCTGGATTCCCAGCCCGGCTCCTGCTCTCACCTCTGCCAGAATCCGGGCCGTGACGGGCTCCACATCCCTCTGGAATTCCACTGGACCTTCTCTCACACCATTACCCATACCAGTCACACTTCCACGGGGGCAGGAGAGCTACAGCTCCTAAACACAACCCAAAAAACAAAGGAGAAACGTCAGAAGTGGGAAATATCCCGGTGATAAAGCCCAGGGAAGTGCCATTTTCAGCAAGAAAACCCTCTCCCAATTCCTAGGAAAATGGCATTTCCAGGTTTCTGGTGCCATTTCCTTCCTTTGAGGTGTAAATGGATTTAAATGGATTTTTTTTGGGGGGGTTAAGATGAAAACTGTGCCCTTCTCACCCCACAAAGAACTCAGCTGCAATAACACCAAAATATCCATAATTTCCAGGGAAAAGGAGCAGATCCTGCCCTCTCCCTGGGACTGGAGGATTT
Source organism: Periparus ater (assembly GCA_032357785.1). Lineage (NCBI taxonomy): Eukaryota > Metazoa > Chordata > Aves > Passeriformes > Paridae > Periparus > Periparus ater. The sequence continues at coordinate 1,636,711 of CM063635.1, read as the reverse complement.
TGGCTATTTGGGAATGCTGAGCAACGAGATACTGGAGAAAGAAGGTGGAAATTTAAAACCCTATGGAAAAGGGGGGGAAAAAATAGTCCCAGGAATGAGTCCCCAAGGCCAGCCACGAGCCAGTGGGGGTTATTTTTGGGAAGAGAGGGATCCAGTGCCTCACACGTGCCGCAAAGGCCACTCTGGGATTTATTCTGGTGCCTTTCAGGACTCCCTTTCCTCCCAGGGCGGTTTGCACAGGATTTTCCTGCTCTGTGATGTCCCAAACCCACCCTCTGAGAGGAAAGGTCGGCCTGACCTTGGCTGCAGAGCGTGGATGAAGAAATAATTCTGTTGAAATGGAATAATTACTTTTTTTTTCCTAGCTCTGACTTTCTGATATTTCTGCTTTTTCAGCCTGAAAAAAATATTTTTCTGAATATTTTCAGGAATGTTCAGGACTGGAATTGTGAAAACCCTCAGGTGGCTCAGGGAGGGGCTCTGCAAGGACAAAAAAAAATCACTTTTTTAAGCCACAAAGCTGCTCCAGCAGCCTCACTCTGGAAGGTTAAACCTTTCAAGGAATGTTTTATTAGGAAACGAGAATTCCTCAATTCAGTTCCTTCCTGCTCCCTCTGATGCCTGCAAAACCTTGGGCACAACGTTCCGCTCACGTGGAAAAATAAAATAAAATAAAAAAATAATAATTTCCAGCTTTTTTTCCCCCTTTTTTGAACAATCTCAGGTACTTTATGCTTGTCAGCACCTTTCAGACTTGCTGAGCTGCTTTTTTTCCCCCTCATAAATTAACAGCAGCCCTCATTTCCCAAGCCTGGCTGGCTGCAGGTTTTAAACACAACTCGGGCGTGACCAATTTGGGATGGAGGAGCCTCATCCTCGCTCCAGAGGGGGAAAAACACACCTGGAAACCTCGGATCAACCCAGAATTAAAGATGGGATGGGTTGGGAAGGACTTTTAGGATCACCTGGATCATCCCAGAATTAAAAATGGGATGGGAAGGACTTTTAGGATCAACTTGAAACCTTGGATCATCCCAGAATTAAAAATGGGTTGGGAGGGACTTTTAGGATCATCCCAGAATTAAAGATGGGATGGGAAGGACTTTTAGGATCACCTGGATCACCCCAGAATTAAAGATGGGATGGGTTGGGAAGGACTTTTAGGATCACTTGGAAGCCTTGGATCATCCCAGAATTAAAGATGGGATGGGAAGGACTTTTAGGATCACCTGGATCACCCCAGAATTAAAGATGGGATGGGCTGGGAAGGACTTTTAGGATCATCTCATCCCACCCCACACCTTCCACCACCTCCTGCTGCTCCAGGCCGGCCTTGGGCGCTTCCAAAGCTTCTCTGGGAATTCCATGGCCCCCAAAATTCCCTCACACAGCCGGGAATCCCTTCCCAAGATCCCACCCACATTCCCTTTTCCAGTCTGAAGCCGTCCCCCTTTTCCAGGCCCTTGGGAATTGCCTCCCTCCACCTTTTCTGTCGTCCCCCTCAGGCCTTGAGGCCACCCCAAAGCTCCTCCTTCCTTCCCAGAACTTTGGGAAAACACAAATCCAGCAATTCCCAAATTCCTGGGGGTGTTTTGGGAGCTCGGGGAGGGCTGACTCCAGGTTTTAATGGGATATAACCCCTGGCACAACCCGAAAATTCCCTCACGTCAAACCAAAAACTCCCACAAGCGTCAAGAGCGGAGCCGATCCCTAATTATTCTAATTATTATTTCTAATGACCTGCAGTCATTTCCTTCCCTTCTCGTCCCTCCTTATCTCACAGGCCTGGAAAATGGCATTGTGAAATTCCCTTTTTTCTTCCAAAGTGTGAAGGAAATCACAGGTGGGGATATTATCCCTGCCCTGCCTGCAATAAAGGAATGTAGGTCACAATATCAGATTTATCTCTGCCAAAAATAACTCTCCTTCCTTCCCCCCCCTCCCCGCCACGAAAAATAGAAATTGTGCTAAAGGGCTTAGGAATGCAAAATGCAACTTTCTTTTAAATATATAAATATGAAAATATAAACATAAAAATAAAAATATAGATAAAGATAGATAAAAATAAATTATATATAAAAATATATATTAATATATATTTAATATATTAATATATTATAAATATTATATAATATATATTAATATTATAAAATAGATCTTAAATATATACTAATTATATATATAAATATATATTAACTTAAAATATAAAATAATAATGTAGTATGTCATATATATAGATATACAAAATATATATTATATATAATTAAGTCTATAATTATATATATGATTATATATATAAGTCTATTTTATATATATATCTATAATTATATATAATTACACATAATCTAAATATAATAATATAAAAGAGAGGCCTGAAAGGAAATTTGCCAAATTAAAGTGATTATTAAGCTATTAAATTATTTATATATAGTTTATATATAAAGCATATAAATATATAAATATAAAAATATAATATATAAATATAAAATATAAAAATATAATATATAAATATAAAAATCTAAAAAATATAAATAGTATATATAAATATATAATATAAATAGTATATATAAATATATACAATATAGATAGTATGTATAAATATATAATATATATATATAGTATATATATAAATACATATACAAAACATATATATATAGTATATATATAAATATATATACTATTTTATATTAAGTTATTAAGGCTGGGCTTATTTTTTGCATAAAGATGAGATCTATTTACTCCACAATATTTCTTTTTATCCTGTTTAGACACATTCCTTATTTATTTTTAGTGCCCACTGCCCTGAGCCTACAAACACCTGTTTATACACTCAATTTTACACATCAAACCTGCCCTCAACACGCAGAATGCAAAAATAGCATTCATTTATTTATGATTTTTGTTCCCTTTTGCTGGCCTCAAAGCTGGATTTTATTTTGGATTCAGGCTGGATTCTGATGTCAGCGGGTTGTTTTGACCAATAATTCACACTGGAACCACAAAAAAACAAAATTTATCTTAAAATCCAATTTGAATTTCAAGTTCTGGTGTCAATTTGCAGTTAAAAACCAGCCATTATTTTGCATCTACATCAACCTGACTCAATTATTAAATAACCCAGCAAAAGCCACGTGGAGCAGCTGGATATTTTTGTTAAATCCCTGTATTTTGGATCTGTCCCCACACAGTCATTCCATTTGTGTTTACAAAGCCAGAAAAAAAAATAAAACTAAATAAAAAAAAAAAACTCCACAAACTGGGGATTAAATGTGGTTTTTGTTTTTTTTTTTTTCCTAACCCAATGCTGGGTTATTTTTATAGGAGTTACACAAGTCCCTGTCACACATCTGGATCCGGCAAAACAAATAATTCCCTGAGGAATAAAGAGGGAAAAATCACTGGAAAAGGAGATTTTGGGAGTTAAGGGTCGATGAGTAACAGACTCTGTGGGGTTTTTTTTACACCAAAATTCAGGAGTATTTATTGAAAGTACAAAAAAATTTACTCCACACTCAGATCCAGAATGGAAGTCAGCCAAGGATTAAAGATTATTCCCCAAACTGGGAAAATTCCTCTTTGGAATATCTGAAATGATTTTAAAATCATTAATTGCTCAGCAGAAGGGCCAATGAGTTTCAGGGAGCAGCATCTCAAATGAAGAAATAAACCCAAATTGGGGTAGGAATAATTAAAAATGAAGTGAAATTAAAAGAATTTAAAATGGTGCTGAAGGTTTGGGGATTAGCCAGCAATTCCACAAATCCAAATTTTAAATTTCATGGAAAAATTTGGCTTCACAACCTGACAAAATTCCTATTTTTTGTGTTTTTCCCAGCTCAGATCAACAGCAAATTCCAGCAGGAAGAAGAGGCTTGAAATATGAGAAAAAGGGAGGAATTTGAGTTTTTTTAAGGTTTTTCCAACCCAAACCATCGCAGGATTCTGGGAATGGGGGCTGGAGCCAGGATCTGTTCCCAGGAATGGGACAGGAGCAGAGGGAACAGCCTCAGCTTGTGCCAGGGGAGGTTTAAATCAGATTTTTAGGGTGAATTTCTTCCTGGAAAAGCTTGGCTGGAATCCTCATCCCTGGAGGGATTTAACAGCACTGTGGATGTGGAATTTGGGGATCTGAATGCTAAAAATTAGGACTTGATCCCAATTCTGTGCTCTCTAAAATTGTGTGATTCCTAAATAAATGTGAATTTCAACCTGTCCCGAAGCTCTGAAAGATTTCTCTTGCAGAAAGATTTGTCCCAGCAGGGACAGACAAACTGCAAAGCAAACAATCCCCTATTTGCTGAGAAATATTTGCTTTTTTCCCCCTGGAAAACCCCAGGAGCACAGGAATGGCAAAGCCATTGATGCCCAAAAAAATTCGCTGTACTGGAAAAATAAACAGGAGGAATTTAGTCTGAGGAGAGAAAAGACAGAGAGGGGAAACTTAAAAGGACTTTTCAATTCAATAATTCAAAAATTCAATTCAATAATTGGGAATTACAACAAACAAATCCCACATTCAGCACACTGAACACAGGCGTGGATGGAGCCACGATTCCCATTTAATTTACTTAAATCCCCTAAATTCACAACTCCCATTTTTTGGTGTTTTTATTTGGATTTGATTATGTCATTAACACCACTAATGAAATTAGGAAGGAACAAAACCCTGCAGGAATTTTCACACCTTTCCCTGGCAGGCTGAGCTCAGGGGAAGTTGCTCAATTAAATTTCCCTCGATATTTATCTGAGACTGCTGCAAAAACAGCCTGGAAAATCATGGAAAATCATGGAAAAAAAAAGGGTTGGAATGCTGAGAATGGGATGGACTCTCCCCTTGGGGTCCAGCTCTGCCTTCCAGGCTGATTAAGCTGTTAAAAATCAACCCCGAAACATCAGCTGGGAGCGGCTCAGGGCTCCTCTGCCCTCCAAGAACAGTCAGAAACATTTTTTTTGCCTATAAAAATCACTAAATTACAATATCTGGAAGAGCTTAATTTTTATAAGTTAAAAATTTTTATCAGTTTAAAAATTTTGAAGCTTAAAATTTTTATAATTTTAGAATTTTTGAAGCTTAAAATTTTTATGTTCACTTTTTTACTGTCACTTCATTTTTTTCTAATGTTAGTTCAATTTTTTCATGTTAGCTCAGTTTGAGTCAGTTCACTGTTTTAAGTCAGCTCATTTTTAAAAAGTTTTGAAGTCAGTTCAACTTTTTTAAAGTCAGTTCAACGCTTTTCAAGTCACTTCAACACTTTTAAATTCCATTTTTTTAGGTGTACTTTGCTCTGAAGCACAATTAAAAGCTGTTCCTGCCTCCTTCCCTTTCGCAACTCAGCCCTCCCAATAAAACAGAATAAAAACTTTAATTCCTGGCCTGGTTTTGGAGGTTTTGCCCTAAAACTGAGGCCACTGGGAAATGGTTGAGCTGAAGCTCCCAGAGGCAGCTGATTATTCTGATTATTCTGATTATTCCAAGGGAAATGGGAAGGAGCTGAGGGAATCCTGGCAAGGGAAAACAGAGAGATTATTCTGATTATTCTGATTATTCCAAGGGAGATGGGAAGCAGCAGAGGGAATCCTGGCCAGGGAAAACAGAGCTGAGTTTTTCAGCCACAAACTGAAGAGCAGCTCTTATCTGCAAGCAGCTTTATCTCAGGGAGGCCACAGCTCCTCGGGCAGGGAACAATCCCTTTCCTTTTCCAAGAAAACAAAAAACCCACCCTGCAACCCCTCCCCGAGCTCCAAAAAGTTTTGTTTTGCTTTTTTTTTCCCCAAAAGAAGCGGTAAAATATAATCAAATCGTGCTTTTCACATGGTGTGCTGAGCTGGATGTCACCAAAAGCCACACAAAGGGACAAATCCCAGCACAGGGGGATTTTTAAAACGGGATTATTTGGAATATAAGCAGCCCTCAGTCCACACAACTTTGCCAGGAGCTACTTCAGCACATAATGAGTGACTACAAGAACGGCTCTGAACTCCCCCAGCAGTTTAAAATCGCCTCTAAAAAACACAAAAAAAAAAATAAATTGAAAGGGAAGGAGGAATTCAAAGCTTCCATGGTGAAGCAGAAGGAGCCCACAAGTGTGCCAAGGAAATGCCATTTCCTCAGGGAAGCGTTTTCCACCCTGCCCCCTGCTCCCTCTGCACTAATTCTGGTGGGATTTGAAGTTCACCATCACCTCTGCTCGGCCACAGCGCTGCACATTTTGGCTCAATTTGATTATTTTCTGGAAAATCAGGCCTCACAGCAGCCAGAGCTTCATCTCTGACTGCGCAGCAGCAACAAAAAAAAAAGGGATTTAAAGCACAAGTAAAGCAAAGAACTCCTCCAAGCTTCATTTATTTGGTGACCTTGAGGGAGCTGTTTGCACTGCAGCTCACCTTTCCACTCAAGGCTGAACAAAATACCATTTTCCAAGGATTTCCTTTACCAGGAATCCTCCTGGATCACCTGGAAAACCCAGGTGAAGAATCAGTATGGTTTTCACACAAACCCGGGTAAATCTTCCTCTGAGCAGCAGCAAAGTGACTCAAAAAAATAAAATTACTTCTGGTTCCTGCGGGTGGTTTTGTTTTATTTTTTTTTCTTTCTTCTCTGACAGCAAACCTGTCTGACCTGTACCAAGCCCATCACACACTCAGGGCTGAGGTTTGAGTTTTGTGCCACCTCCTAAAGCCAAGTTTGACACACCAAAAACACCTGGAGCCCGTGGCAAGGCAAGGCAGCAGCTGCAGGTCAAGCAAAGTGAAATTCTTGCAGCTCCTGGGGTTGCCAAATTCCCTTGTCTGGAGCAGCCAGAGGATTCCTGCTGAAATCCAACACCCAGGACAGCCCTAGTCCCCGCCTTTCCTCAGCATTTGTGGTCCTAAACAATCCTTTGGGCTTGCAAGGGGACACAAAAATAAATTGAATATCTGCAGCTCTGTGAAGATGCTCAGAGGGAGCTGGGATCCAAATTTTGGAACACCAAAAGCTGGTGTTTCAGCCACGGTTATTTTTAAATCCCTTCAGCCACAGGTTGTTGGCGTGATTAAACCAACTCTTATTGTAGCCTCTCCTTCCTCAATGTTTCTTCTCCTCCGCTCCAACCTGGAGTCGCTTAAAAACCCAGGATGTTTTCGAAACACTCCAAAAATCCACCTAAACCACAGAAAAAAACAGGGGAGGAGCAGCCAAACCTCCACACACATCTCTTCACTAAATGTGATGCAGGAAAACCCCAAAGTGACAGCAGCTTCCAAACCATCAGCCAGAAGGAAAAAACACCATCAAGACACACAAAAAAGGGGGGAAAAAAATCCATCAACAGGCACAAAAACACATCCCTGACACCTCCAGCCCCGAGGGGAGCCCGGGTTTAAGGGCAGCAGCACCAAGTGCTGGGCTGGAAGAGCCAATTCCACCTCCACACACAGCTCTGATTGACCCTGCACGGGCATTTCCAGCATTTTCCATCTGTCTTTGCACCTTACAACTCCAAGGTGAGCCAAGAGGCTCCAACCATTCCCACTTTTGAAGGCAAAGTAGGGAATTCAGCCCAGCTCTGCGAGTTTTTGGTTCTGGTGAGGTGGGAGAGATCTGTGTCCAACACCTCCCGTGCCCCCCGGGATCTGTCCCTCAGCACAAAAACATCATTTCCCCTCATTTTCAGGCTCTCAGAGATTGAAATAAATAAGACAAAAAATGGCATTTCGCGTCTGGAGCTGCGTGTTTGGCTGATCCCAGCTGGGATCGGGATGGGAGCAGGGACACAGGGGATGGCAGGGCAGGAAAAGGGCACTGGGACAGGCTGGAAAGGTGGGAGCAGGGGAGGGTGGAAAGTGTGGGAAACAGGGAAAGCAGCGGCTGGAAAGGCAGGGAAAACAGGCAGGGGGGGAGGGAGGGAAACAGGGAGAACAGGGAGGTAAAGCAGGAGGGGAAGGGAGGGAAAAAGGAGCAGGGAAAAGGAAAAGGAGCAGAGAGAAGGAAGGAAAAGGAGCAGGGAAGAGGAGCAGGGAAAAGGAAGAGGAGCAGGGAAAAGGAGCAGAGAAAAGGAAGAGGAGCAGGGAAAAGGAGCAGAGAGAAGGAAGAGGAGCAGGGAAAAGGAGCAGGGAAAAGGAAGAGGAGCAGGGAAAAGGAGCAGGGAAAAGGAAGAGGAGCAAGGAAAAGGAGCAGGGAAAAAGAAGAGCAGGGAAGAGGAGCAGGGAAAAGGAAGAGGAGCAGGGAAAAGGAAGAGGAGCAGGGAAAAGGAGGTGGGGAAAGGAAGAGGAGCAGGGAAAAGGAGCAGGGAAAAGGAAGAGGAGCAGGGAAAAGGAGGGGGGGAAAGGAAGAGGAGCAGGTAAGAGGAGCAGGGCAGCAGACAAGGCAGGAGGGAGCGCAGCCCTCACGCAGTCCGGGCAGTGAGGGCCGGGCCTCCCACTCGGTGCCGCAGCCCGGGGCCAACACAGCCAAGGCCGGCGCCGCTCCCCCACAACTCAGCCCGGCCCCGGATCCCGCCGCTCCCCCGCACTCCCGAGCGCACCGAGGCGGCCGCGCCACAGCCCCGGGGCGGGCCCGGGGTGACCCCGCGGGAGGCCGCGGCAATGTCACCCGGAGCCTCACGCCGCCAAAACGCGCGCGGCCGTCCGGGCCTCGGGAACCGGGACACGGCGCTGGGGATGGGGGGGCCGCGTCAGCGCCCGCGGCGGGGCGGCTCCGGGCCGGTCCCGCACTCACCGGCTCCGCTGCGCGTCCGCCCCGGCCGCGTCCGCCGCCGCCAGACCGCCCCCGCTGCGCCGCGGGAGGCGGGGCCAGCCCTGAGGCGCGGCCAATCGGCGCGGCGGGGGCAGAACCGTGCGCGCGGATTGGCAGCGCGGCGAAGATTGACAAGAGAAGTGACCAATGGGGTGAGGGAGGGGGCGCGGCAAGAGGCGAGGGGCGGGGCTCCGGTGGCGGAGCGGGGCGGGCGGCAGCGCTCGGTGCGGGGCGGAGAGCGCGGCCGGGCCCGGCGGGGACTGAGCGGGGAGCCCGAACGGGGAGCCCGAACGGCCCCGACCCGGGCTGGAGGAGCGACAATCCCACCCGGTTCCACCCTGCAGCACCGGTGAGGAGCGCGGAGATCCCACCGTGAATGTCCCGCACGGCCCCGGTGTCCTGCAGGCCGCGGCTCTGCCCGGCTCAAACCCCGGGACTGGAGGTGGGAGCTCAGCTCCAGCAAGTCGTGGTTGAAGGGGATGGAAATAAAAGCCCGCGGGAAATCCCTGGTTTGATTCTCCCCCATCCCAAACCCAGCAGAAAGGCAAAGGTTGGGAGGCACAGGCTGCACCAAGCACGCTGCTCTCCCCCAAAAATGTCCTTCTGCACCTTTCCAGCGGCTCTTGCCCAGGGCCCTTTCACCCAGCCCGGGGTCAGAGCAGTCCAAAAACGCCTCCAGCTCTTCCCCCAGCAGGCAGAGAGGAGCCAGGCAGCCTCTCCTCCTCCACGGGGGTTTGGAAGCTTTGAAGAACACAATGACCTTTGCAATCTGCTGGCAGACAGCGGCGGGGCTGCAGGAGGTTTGTACTCACAAAATCAGCACCACCTTGCTTTTTCCTGCCACAAAAAAAATAATAAAAAAAGCTCCACAAAGAGCCAACCAGCCCTGGAAGGTTTGTATGTTTTATAAGGTCACCATTTCTACAGAGAATATCACATTTGAAAACATCCACTCACAAAAACAGCGGCGGCGGCGGAGGAAGGCTCAGCACCAGAGCAGGGCTGGCACAAAAGCCTTTAGCTGAGACTTCAGAGCCTTTCTGGGGCCTGCTTTGCCCAAAAATCCACAGTTTTGCCTCAGTCCGTGAGGTTCTTGGCCTCTTCACTACAATTAAAGCATTCCTGGATCCAGGGAAGTGCTAGGAGTTGACAAAGCCTGGGATTCCCAGCGCTTCCTGCAGCGTGGAACCGCTGCCAGCTTGGCCCCGCTTTGGAATTCCCACCCCCACTGCCAGTCCCTGCCCTGCTCCTCTCACCGAGGGAGAACATGAACTTTCCTCCTGGATGCCAACAGTTCCTTTGGACATTATCCCAAATCCTTACTCTGCTTTTGTATTTTGTGTGTGTGTGTGGGTTTTTTTTCCGTTTCAAACGTTACGCCAGTGGGGGGAAAAAAAAAAATCCCAAAGAAAGCAGCGACACAAGAGTGGGGTGAGCAGTAAAAGAACAAAGGAACAGAGAGAGCACATTCACAAACGCTGGGATTCCTCCTCATCCAGCCCCTGAGCAGGGTGACAAATGACAAACTCTGGGCAGGAGGAGAGAGCCGCTGCTGCTGCTGCCAGCACGGGGATCAGAGCAGTGGGAACAGCCCCGTCCTGCAGGCTGGGGGGGAGCAGATCATCCTCAGCCGTGAGATGATCCAGGCAATGACCACTACACAGAGTTGATTTTGCAGCCTGTGGATGCAGAAAGCCATTTCAGCTGTAGCTCCCGAGGAGAAAAAAAAAACGTTCCCTTGCAGCTTCCCGAGCTTCCCGAGCTTCGGATATTCCACGCCGGTCGCTCTTCCCACGGGATTCCGGGGGGGGCAGAGAACGCCTTGGATCTTCCCTGCTTGGTGAAAGGAGGATTCACTGAGCCAGGCTCCCCTTCTGGCCCGTCCACAGCTCCCGCAGCTCCACTTTGCAGCCCAGGTCCCTGAGGGCAGCCCTGGCCACGTCGTCGCAGTCCCTGTGCGCGGCCCGAGCCTCCGTGATCAGGTTCTCAGCTCCCATCTCCAGGATGGGCTGGGAAAAGTCCCGGCTGCGGGACACCAGGTTGCGGATCAGCATGCAGGCCTGTTTCTGGGGACAAGGGAGAGCACAGCGTCAGTGGGTTTGGAGGGGAACACAGGGATCAGTGGATTTGGGAAGGAAACAGGAGTCAGTGGATTTAGGAGGGGAGCACAGGGATCAGTGGATTTGGTGGGAAGCACAGGAATTGGTGGATTTGGGAAGAAGCACAGGGATCAGTGGGTTTGGGAGGAAACAGGAGTCAGTGGATTTAGAGGGAAACACAGGGATCAGTGGATTTGGAAGGAAACAGGAATCAGTGGATTTGGAGGAGAGCACAGCGATCAGTGGATTTGGGAGGAAACAGGAATCAGTGGATTTGGAGGAGAGCACAGGGATCAGTGGATTTGGGAGGAAACAGGAATCAGTGGGTTTTGAGGAAAGCACAGGGATCTGTGGATTTGGAGGGGAGCACAGGAGTCAGTGGGTTTGGGAAGGAAACAGGGATCAGTGGGTTTGGGAGGGAAACACAGGAATCTGGATTTTGAGGGAAGCACAGGGATCAGTGGGTTTGGGAAGAAGCACAGGGATCAGTGGATTTAGGAGGGGAGCACAGGGATCAGTGGATTTGGGAAGAAAACAGGAATCTGGATTTCGAAGGAAGCACAGGAGTCAGTGGATTTTGAGGGACGCACAGGGATCTGTGGATTTGGGAGGAAACAGGGATCAGTGGATTTTGAGGGAAACAGGGATCAGTGGATTTGGGAGGGAAGCACAGGAATCGGTGGATTTGGGAAGAAACAGGAATCAGTGGATTTTGAGGAAAGCACAGGGATTAGTGGACTTGGGAAGGAAGCACAGGGATCAGTGGATTTGGGAAGGAAGCACAGGGATCAGTGGATCTGGAGGGAAGCACAGGAATTGGTGGTTTTGGAGGGAAACAGGATTCAGTGGATTTGGGAAGGAAACAGGAGTCAGTGGGTTTAGGAGGGGAGCACAGGGATCAGTGGATTTGGTGGGAAGCACAGGAATTGGTGGATTTGGGAAGAAGCACAGGGATCAGTGGATTTGGGAAGGAAGCACAGGAATTGGTAGATTTGGAGGGAAGCACAGGATCAGTGGATGTGGGAAGGAAGCACAGCGATCAGTGGATCTGGAGGGAAGCACAGGAATTGGTGGATTTGGAGGGAAACAGGAATCAGCGGATTTGGAGGGAAGCACAGGGATCAGTGGATTTTGAGGAAAGCACAGCCATAAAAGGTTTTGGCAGGGACAAAACAGATCAGCTAAAGAATATTTCCTTTATAAGAAGGAGAAGTATTTCTTAAGTGTTTAAATATTTCTTAAGAGAAACCCAAATGTGAGATACTGCAGAGAGCATCCAACTGTTCCCTGGAGGAATAAAATCCATGGATGATCTCATGGATTCTCTCTTGAAGTTTAGACAACCAGAGCTCTGTGCAAATCTCCAACACTAGCCAGGCAATACCAAATAATTTTTAAATAACACTAAAAATTCTCCAGTGCAGCAGCCCCACCTTCCCACCCCTCCCATGCTGTTCCAGGCATTTGAACTACTCCTTTAGGAAGTATTTCCGATTTTTTTAATGCTCTGGAAAGCACAGAAGTGGACACAAAACCTGCTGAAACCTTGCAGGAGAAACCAGAGGCAATCTTCCTGCCATGCAGGTGGTTTATTTGGCTCTGGAGAATGAATGGCACAGGCTGGGCTGGAGAGAGCCCATCCTCATCCTGCTCCTCCCAGCTGCAAAAGGAATGCCTGGAAGAGGAACGTGGCATTCCACAGCTTTAAGAACCCGCATTCAGGTGGATTTGTAAACCTAAATTAAGTTTTGCCCTGAGCAGATCAGGCTCACCAACACAATGGGGGCCGCACTGCGTCGCTGCCCTCCCAAAGCGCTCCAAACCCGATAGAATTTGATGAGTAAAGAGGAAAAAAAAAAAAAAAACCCCAAAGCAACGAATTCCCAGAGGCAAAACCAACCCAGCAGATGCTGTGGGGGACGTACCTGGACAGCCACCTCTCGTGGGTGAGCCTTCATGGCCTGCAGCGCTGCCAAGGCCCCGCCGCCCTCCATGATGACGCTGCAGTTCTCGGGCTTGCGCAGGGCCAGCACGCACAGGGCAGCGCAGCCCTGCTCACAGATCTGCAAACACACAGGGCAGCACGCTCACTGCCTGCAAACGGGGCTTGTGTGGGAATAAAAGTGGGGGTGTTTCCCTTTCCTGACGGTTTTGGAGTTGTTTTTTGTTGTTTTGAGGTTTCTCGCCTGCTGCTCTGGCACGTAAAGCAAAATAATGATCTTTAGAGGTATTTCCAACCTTTGTGGTTCTGGGTTTTGCATGCCAGAGGTGTAAAACACCATCCCCACTACCCATCAGATTCAGGAATTACAAAAACAAAACAATCCATGGCAGAAAAAGCCCTAAATTCACACAAATATCGAGCTGAGCGTTCGAGGTTTATCCATTGCTCAGCTGCGAACAAACATCCCGCAGCTCCAGCTGAGCTCCATCCCCATCCCAGAGGGAATTCCCAAGCCCCTGGAGGCTACCTGAGGGTTGGCCAGGTGCTGGCTGATGGCCAGCACGATGAGGTCGGTGGCCCCGGCGTCCACGATGGCGTCCTTGACGTCGTCGTTGCCGGCCACGGCGCGGATGGCGCTGAGCACCTGCTTCACTACGTCCTGCCCCGGGGAGAAAAACCAGCTCAGAAAGCAGCAGAGAGAGTTTGGAGGGTTTGGAAAGCAAATCAGAATATCCCCCATCCTTTGGTAATTATCAGCTGTAAAAACTTCACACTCAGTCACTTCCTTGCCGCGCGAGGGACTTTGAAAACCTTGGCCAGGCCATTGTTAAATAAATTAAATAAATCAGATATCAACCTCTGGGACTTGAGCATCTAAATCCTCCCAAATCTCTTCTGGCTGGAATGGTGGAAAACCAAACATTCAGCTTTACTGGGGGCAGGCAGAGCTCTGCTGGTGGAGGGTGCAGGCCACAGGAATAACTGAGCAAAAAGCTGACAAATTTCTCCTGCAGAGCATTTAATTCTGCATCCATGGCTGTGAAAAGGGATCAGAGGTGTTCCAACCCTAATTACACCTAAAATATTGTGCAGGCTCATTAAAATGAACCTCATTCCTCAGGGTGAGATGCTCCCTCCAATCCATCCCCAAAACATTCCCGTTGCTCACCGGGTGCTCCATGCAGTCAGCCAGCAGAGTCACCATGAAATTCAATCCCCCCAGGTCCACAATTTCCTGGCAGAACTCGTTCCTGACCGAGAGGCGAGAGAGGGTGGCACAGAGCTCGCTGAGAACCCCCGAGTTATCCGTGAAGGCTGCGCAGCAGAGAGGAGGGATGGAGTTAATTAACACACAGTTAAGGGTGGTTTGCTTTGATTCATTAAATAGGAAATAGCAGATTTCATTTTATGTATTAAAGCAGGAGAGGTGACACCTGCTCACTCTGCTCCTGGACAGAATCATGATGTCTACTCTGGGCAAGAAGCACCTCAGAAGAAACAACAGGCCTCTAAAATTGTCAAATACTTCCTAAATTCAGTGAGAAACTGCTCTGGTAATCTGGCTGCTACACACGTTAGCAACAGCACACAGTGGCACTTTTTAGCTCTCTCAGGGCACATTTCATCGATGGAATTAAACCACATTTGAGTGACAAATTCCTGAATCACCTCACATTTTGACAAGGAGAAGAAACCAGACCAGGAGAGCAGAAATCACAAGTGATCCCCGAGACAATGAGAGAAGAAATCCCAGGTGATTTCCTAATGATTCCCCATTAGGATCAACATCCCCGGGGTTCATTCTACCTTTTGCAGCTTCGATGAGGACCCTCAAGCCATCGTTCTCCAGGACAATCATCTTGGCGTGATCGTGGGCGTGACCGAAGGGCACGCGGATGTCATCGTCGAACGTCATCACCCTGAGGGCCGAGGCCGCCGTCCTGACCACGTCAGCGCTGTCCCCGTGCTGGATGATGGCTCCAGTGAGCAGAGGGAGGATCCCACCCTTGACAAAGTCCTGCCTGTTCTGCTCGTGCTTGAGGCAGGCGTGCCGGACGCAGCGGATCCCGGCCAGCGTCATCTCCGCGTCCTCCCGCCGCTCCCGCAGGCTCTGCAGCAGCAGCTCCTGCCCGGCGGCATCCAGCAGGTCTGGCTGCCCATCCAGCAGGGCAGAGAGCGTGGAGAAGGCTTGGAGCAGTAAATCCCTGTCTCCTGCAGCCAGCTGGCAGGCGGAGAACACCACGGGGTAGGCGCCGTTCTGGCCGGCCAGGTAGCGGAACGCCAGCTGCTCCTTGCACTGCGCCGCCAGCGCCGAGAGCTGCCCGGGCAGCTCGGCCACGTCCGGCTCGGCCACGGCTCTGCCCAGGGAGTCCAGGGTCTGGGGGACACACCAAGGGTTAGTTCTGCACCTCAATCGTGCAGGAGTGACAGCAATCTGTTTATTTTTCAGCTGAAAACCCGTTTGGTGTTATGGGAGTGCTGGAGAGCGGCGTTTGGGTTTGGTGGAACCCTCGGAAGGGCAGGGGGGTCCCTGTGGCACCACTGTCACTCCTCAACTGGGCACCAGTCTGACCAGCACCAGCTGAACTGGGTCCAGCCAGCACATTCCAGCTCTGCAAGTGTCCACAGCCAGGTGGGACAAGGGCATGCAGCAACCTGGGATGAGTGGAACTGATCCCCACCTCATCTCCAGAGCCCTGAGTGCCACATCCTGTCATTCCCTCCAGGGATGGAGACCCCAAACCTCCCCTGGGGAGCCCCTCAGCACATTTTCCATGAGGAAATCCCTCCTGATGGCCCAGCCGAGCCTCCCCTGGCACATCTTGAGGCTGTTCCCTCCCACCCAGCCCCTAGGAGCAGAGCCCAGCCTCACTTATTTATTATTATAATTATATATATATTATACAGATTCCCTCCCTGAAAAGCGCAAGGAGCTCTTGGAATTTTTATATTTGCAGAATAAATGGGATTAACTGCTTGAAGAGCTCCCAGAGAAATGGGGCAGGGGCAGAAGCTGGCCTAGTACTTATATTGCTGTTATATAACCCTGATTCTTAGGAGACAGCACAAACTTGTGCTCCTACCAGCAGGATTTGATGCTTTTGTCTCTGCCCGTTCTCAGAGGCAGGAGGTCGCACAGCTTTCACAATATTGCTCAGGTCCACGCCTAAAAGGGGAAATAAAACCGAGTTTAATATTGGTTGCAGGACAATTAGAGTCAAATAAACAGTATTAGTTCCAGTACTGGGGAAAAGCTGCCAAGTTAACTACAGAGAACAAAGATGAAATTGTTGTGAAGACGCTGAAATGTTCAATTCTGACTGTAAGGTCAAATTCAGCCTGGAACAAAGCTTGATGTCAGCTGAGGAGAAAATAGAGAAGGAATTTCATTTCACTGACCAAATTTTGCCCTCCAGCTTCCCTCTAAGCAGTTTTGCAGTCATAATTAATCCACAAAACCGGGTCAGCATTAATGGTGTCCCTGTTCCACCTCACAAAGGCTCCTTTCCAATGCCGCAGGATTCTTTTAAACCTTGGGATTTGTAAAACCCCAGCCTGTAACAACCCGAGCTGCAGAACACATCCAATACCTTGGGACTCGAACTGCTGCACGGCTTCTCTCACGGCCTCCTCTGGATCCATCTCGAACTCGGTGATGTTCTCCTGCACCGCATCATCAAACGTTTCCTGGGCGATCTGTTTGGACCCCATTTTCCCGGGATGGGATGGATGCTCCGCCGTGTCCTGCTGTTCAGAGAGACCGCAGCTAATTTTGGTGCAAAACCTCCTCGTGCCAACCAGAAACAAAGCAAGGGGCTCGTTCTTCCTCAAGACAAAAGCTCAGAACGCTGAATCAAAAACATACAGACAAAGGCATGGCCGGATTTTTACTTCATGGAGAAAATACGGAAATTCAGATGGATAAGGAGACATTTCAGCACCATTACAGTATTTCGATGGGGTTTCAGGATCTATCACCGTAACAGGGCTCTCGCTGCCCGGTAACGGCCCTGGGCCCTCAGCCCGTCCTGCCCCTCTTCCCCCGGGCCCCGGCGCATCCCACACCCCCTCAGCAGGCCCCGCCAGCCTGCGGGACCGCACCCCGCAGCTCCCAGCGGCGCGAAGAGAGCCCCAAAGGAAGGCGGCGGTGCTGAGGGAGCTCCGGGTCGCACCCACGGCCCCGCTCCCCCTCACAACCCACCTGGGCTCCCGCCGGCCGCCCCCGCCGGACAAAAGGCGAGGGCGGAACGGCCCCACTCGGCCGCCGTAGGCGAGCCCCGCCCCCCCGTGCGCATGCGCCGCTGCCCAAATTCGCGCCGTTCGCTCTCACGCCGAACGAAAATGAGCGCGGGGCACCGCAGCGCGCATGCGCACCGCTCCCGCGCCCGGCCGCTCCCACGCACGCGCAGTACGCGCAGCGTGCCCGGGCGCGCCCTCAGGGCAGCGGCTGCTCCCTCCGAGCGGGAGGCCGCGGGCCGCTCCCCTCGTTCCCGTCCCGCTTACCGGCAGCGCGCCCGCAGCGTTAGTACCGCCCCGCGCCGCGCCCGCACCGCCCGCCTGCAGGGGATGAGGCGGCTCCGCGCAGCGCAGGCGCGGCGGGGCCCGGGGGGCGTGGTTAAGGCGCGTGGGGCGTGGCCAATGTGAGGGCGGGGGTGATTAGCTCGGTTTGGGGGCGTGGCCTAAGAGGGGGCGTGGTCAGCCGCGGTCTCCGTGAGGCCCGGGAGCGGCGGGAGGGGCGTGGCTACCGGCGAGGAGGGCGTGGCCACCGTGAGGCCCCGGTGTGGCGGGAGGCGGCGGCGGGGCCGGGGCCGCCTCGGTGAGGGCGGGCCGGGCTCGGGCTCGGGCTCCGGCTCCTCCTCCCGGCGCTGCGCGGGTGGCGGCGGGGAAGCGTGAGGCTCCCCTCAGGCTGCGCCTCCCCTCAGGCCGCGGCGGGACCCCGGGCCCGCGCCAGGCCGTGCCGTGCCGTGCCCCGGGCGTCGTGAGGGGAAAATGGCCTCTCGGAGGATCACCCGCGAGACGTTCGAGGCCGTGGTGCAGGACAAAGTTAAACGGTACCGCATGGAGCGGAGCGATGCCGCGGGGGGCTCCATCCATCATTTCAAAGGTAGGGAGGAGCGGGATGTCGGCGGCAGCCTCGCGTCGCCTGCCATTTATTTGCCTTGTGCTGGTGTTTTTCCACATCCATTTTTATGGAAGAGGCGAACAGCTGGGGAAGGACTGACACCGTAAAGGGGAGGAAAAAAAATGGGAATTCAGACAAAGGAATGCTGTTCAGCATCAGAGAGTGGGTCCAATTTCAGCCAGGTCTCCAGGGACGTTGCTGCAGGATGGAATTCTGGTGATGGCTGATAAGTTAAATAAATGTAGGAGTGCACTGGAAGCCTTTGGGTCTTTGTGTTTGGTGTTATTTTGGGGGAAAAAAAAGCTCAAAGCAGGGCATTGACCTCATGAACATAACGCAAAACGTGGTCCCCAAATTATTTTACCTCATAAATTTGGGATATAAAATGTCCAGCGAGACACTTGGATTCCATTCACAGGGATGGACGTTCATAGGAGAGCTTTAAAATGCAATCTGTTATTTTCAGAGTTGTATGAGCCCTGAAGAAATAATTTATATTACACACTTCCATTCTTTACTTTCTGAATTAAACTTCTGGGATTGGGGAACAAGAGTCTTGGATAATGAGAAACATTAGAATTTCCTTCAATAATGAGATGATTGCGGTTGAGTTTGTAGAAGATACGAGTTTCTGTCCAGCTGTGGAATTCTTCCTGGGAATTCTGGTCTGGGTGACAAGGTGAGGATTGGCCAAAGCTTGGAGTTGGTGGTCCTGGTGGTCTTTGACAATTTGAATTCTGGGAAAGCTGAAAATTCAGAGTTTTGATGGTTTTTATGCCTCAGGAACACCAGTAGAAGATCAAGACTTGAGCAAAGAAAAATTTGATTTAGAGGAGAACTTGAGCTCCTCAATGCATGTGGGGATTGGAATATGGGAATGGGAATATCCTGAAGTCCGATACGTGGATTTCCTTCAGAAATTTTGACATTTTGATTCTTTTAAACCTCTAAATGTTTGGTTTTCCCAGCTCACTCCAGGCCGCTGCCCCGGCCCCGCTTCCACGGCGACGGGAGGTTCCCTCACGCCAACTCCCAGCCCGAGGACTGGAGCGAGGATCCCAGGGAAGATTATCCCAGGGAAGATTATCCCGGGGAAAACTATCCCGGCCCTTCCTACAGACCCGCCAGCCCCCTGCTCCGCAAGGAGAATTATTTCCACGAACAATTCGCCCGCCCCGCGCCCCGGGAGCGGGAATTCGGCCGGGATTACGGGCGCCCCGCTCCCCAAAACCGGGAATTTGGGCGTGCAGCTGCCCCAAACAGGGAATACGGGCACCACCCCGCTCCTCACAACCGGGAGTACGGACAGCAGAACCGGGAATACGGGCGGGAGAGGGATTACGGGCAGGATTACGGCCCCTCGGATTCCTGGGAAGGCAGCGGGCCGCACGAAGCCGAGTTTGGCTCCTCGGATATTTTAGGGGATTTCAGGTCTCCCGGGCTGATGGAGGAGGAGTACGGCGGCGTGGAGAATCAGGAGTACGAGGCGGAGTTCGGGGCGCCGGACAGCGAGTTCCGGCCGCCGCTGCGCCGGGGAGCCGTGGGCAGGGGGAGAGTCCTGAGGGGGAAACGCCTCACCAGGGGGGTGGTGAAACCCAAAGTGTTCAAAGGAGACATCAAAAGCCCCCTGAAGAAGTGGAACGTGAAGAAACCGCAGCCGGGCCTGGATCCCAAAGCTCTGGATCAGCCTCTGGAAGTCGCCGAGCGCCCCAACCAGAGGCCGGTGCCCCTCCAGCAGCGCCCCAACCCCAAGCTGCCCCCGCACCCTCTGGCAGCCCAGAGACCCATCCTCAGGCTGCCAAAGCCCGCCCACGTCTTCAGGAACCTCAACTTCGACCTGGTGGATAAATCTGACATTTTCTCCACCTTCGGCATCGAGATCATCAAGTGGGCCGGGTTCCACGCCGTCAAGAACGACGCCGAGTTCTCGCGGCTCTTCGGGGCCCTCTTCGAGCTGGAGACTGAGACCTGTGCCAAAATGCTGGCCTCCTTCAAGTGCTCCCTGAGGCCAGAGCACAGAGATTATTGCTTCTTCACCATCAAGAGCTTGCAGCACGCCGCCCTGAAAACCCCCAAGGTGGACAACGAGTTTTTGAACATGCTGCTGGACAAGGGGGCGGTGAAAACCAAGAATTGCTTCTTCGAGATCATCAAACCTTTCGATAAATACATCATGAGGCTCCAGGACCGCCTCCTCAAGGGGGTGACGCCGCTGCTGATGGCCTGCAACGCCTACGAGCTGAGCATTAAAACCAACGGCTTCGGCAATCCCAGGGAAATGGCCAACGCCTTCGAGACCACCGTGTCCCTCTGCCGAAAATCCCTGGCTCTGCTGGGCCAGACCTTTGCTCTGGCCTCTGTTTTCAGGCAGGAGAAAATCCTGGAGGCTGTGGGGCTCCAGGAGATGGCTCCGGCGCCGACGTCCTTCCCGAATTTCGATGATTCCACGCTGTTTGGGAGGGAGTACATTGAGAATCTGAAGGCTTGGCTGGAGAAGAGCGGATACCCCATCCAGATGAAGAGAGCGGAGACGGAATCCACGGAGCAGCTCAAAGCAGCCTCGCCCGACACCAAAGGTAACGGGGAGGGAGAGGAGGTGCTCTGCAGGATGTGTTTCATCCTTAGGTCAGGAATTCCTGACTCTGGGAATTCCAGGTGGGTCCCACTCGTGGCTGGGGCAGGGAGGGAATTCCAGGTGGATCCAAATCAGAGGTGAAGCAGGGAGGGAATTCCAGGTAAATCCTAAATCCCAGCGAGGGCTGGGGCACAGAGGGAATTCCAGGAGAATCCAAATCAGAGGCGAGTCAGGGAGGGAATTCCAGGAGAATCCCACCCAGGGCTGGGACAGGGAGGGAATTCCAGGAGAAACCAAATCAGAGGTGAGGCAGGGAGGGAATTCCAGGTAAATCCTAAATCCCAGCCAAGGCTGGGACAGGGAGGGAATTCCAGGTGAATCCCACCCATGGCTGGAGCAGGGAGGGAATTCCAGGTAAATCTCACTCATGGCTGGGGCAGGGAGGGAATTCCAGGTAAATCCCACCCATGG
This sequence comes from Periparus ater, assembly GCA_032357785.1. Classification (NCBI taxonomy): domain Eukaryota; kingdom Metazoa; phylum Chordata; class Aves; order Passeriformes; family Paridae; genus Periparus; species Periparus ater. Next base: position 1,615,783 of record CM063635.1, on the reverse strand, counting down.
CTGGAGCAGGGGGGGAATTCCAGGTAAATCCTAAATCCCAGCCAGGGCTGGAGCGGGGAGGGAATTCCAGGAGAATCCAAATCAGAGGTGAGGCAGGGAGGGAATTCCAGCTGAATCCTGTTCATGGCTGGAGCAGGGAGGGAATTCCAGGTGGATCCCACCCATGGCTGGAGCAGGGAGTCTGTTGGAGTTCTTGTGGTGAAATCATGTCCTTCCTTCTCTTTCTGGCACCTGTTTAAACCTTAAATCCAAGATTTTCACCTCAGGGCAGGGACCAACCTGGGACTGGCTTGATTACAGAGGAAATATTTGCATATATGCAAATAAGGAGGCATCACCATTGCCGCTTTAATCATCTCCATTCCTTTGGAGGTGTTCATATCCCATCACTGAGTTGGGCCAGTGATTCCTCCTGCCTAAAACATCCTGGATTTTTCCTAATTCATCCTGGTTTTTCCCTCACCGAGCCTCAGGTCCTTTCTCAGGGGGATTTTGGGGTGAATGGTTGGAAATTTGTCACTGCAGGAAGAAATTGCCTTTTTAAGGATGATTTCGCTTCCCCAGCATGGCCATGGATGCATTTTTTAGACCAGGGTGTTTTTAATAATGAGCAGGTGCAGGATCTCAGTTAAAATTTAGCGTTTTCCCTGATTTTAGTTTGGGATGGATGCACTGGAAAAGTGTGGGTGCCTTGGGAAGAGCATTTCCAGCAGGAAGGGGAATTTTCAGGGAGGGGATCCTGCTCCTCTCCCTCTGGAATATCCGGTTCTGGGCTCCAGGAGCACCAGGAGAGGCTCCCGAAATTATCTGGGGACTGGAGAAGGAAAGGCCGAGAGGGGATCCCAAAATCCACACAAATATCCCCAAAAAGTGTCCAGAAGGTGGTGCCAGGACAAGGGAAACCAAAGCACAACGAGTTCCACCTCCATTTCAGGAAGATTTTTTTTTTTTCCATGGAAGTGGCAAAGCTCTGGGATGGAACCTGAACCTTCATTTGGGGACATCCCAACCCCACCAGCCATTTCTGTGTCACCTGCTCCAGCTTGGATTTGGGATCTCCAAATATCCCATCCCAACCATCCTGGGGTTCTGTTCCCTGCAAACACCTGGGAAAACTGCAAATACCAAACTGTGTGAAAACACAGAAACAAATAAAACAAATAAAAATTCCAACATCTTACTTCTCTGCTGATGAGAATAAAATGGGGTTTTGATTGTTTTTTATTTCTCCCCACAGCCCCTCAACGAGCTGACAGGAAAGTTTTGGACACAATTGAGCAGCTGGTGACCAGCATCGTGTCAGGAACTTTGTCTGCCAAAGACAGGAACGCCCAGAAGAACTCTCCCGAATTTTGGTGGGTGTGTGGGAGCTGGGTGAGATATTTGGAGTGGCTGTAATTAAAACTTCAGCCTTTCACTCAGTGGGAAAAGATCAAAGCCTGTTGTGTATTTAATCATCTTTTTTTTGGGGTTTTTTTTTGGGGGGGGGAATGTTTTCCTGGAGTTAATTATCCCTGCTGTCCCTGGAAGTGATCCTGGTGTTTGTGTTGCTGCTTTTGATGTGCCAATAATGGCTCTTTGTCGATCCAAATCCGAGGTGTTAAAAGCAAATTCAGGTGGTTGGAGACATCCAGCAAGGTGAGAGGATTTCGAATTCCAGGGAAAACCTTGGGAAAAAGGGGGAGCTGAGACATCTCCAGGTGTGTGACAGCACCTCTTGGTGTGTGAGCTGATTAATTACCCAAACCTCTCAATTATTTATTTCCTTGGCACACTTTCCTTGCTGCTTGTTATTCCCAGAAAAACCTGCTTTGCCTCACGCTAAACACCTGGGGTAAAGAAAAAAAAGAAACAATTGGATTGCTGAGGGGCTTTTACTTTAAAAAATGAAGATTTTTCAGCTGATCTTCCCTTTCTTTTCCCTGTTTTTCAGGTTCCTGTCCGACGAGGAGAGCCTGGAGTACAAATATTACAGGCTGAGGCTGTCAGAGGTGCAGAGGAGGAGCCTGGCTGGGGAAGGAGCTGCCCCAGAGTCCCTCCGGGCCATGCTTTATGCCAGGAGAGTCGCCAGCATCAAAAGGAAGCTTTTCAAGAGGAAAAAAAAACCTGGAATTCTCCCCCTCCGCGCCAGCAGGGCCAGGAAGGTGAGGAGAACAACCACGGGCACTCAGACTGTGCTGTCAGCTGGGACGGTGCTGAAGCACCAGGACAAAAATCTTCCAGGTTCAGGGCAGGGGAAGATTTCCCTGGCAGATCCTCAGCAGATCCCTGCCCTGGACGTCACCTCGGCCGCCCCAGGCGCCAGCAGCTCCGAGATCCCGGTGCCTGCGGAGCAAAAAACACATCCTGAGGAGTTCTCGGCGTCACCAGAGCTTCTCCCAGCCCTGGGCTCTCAGTTTCCCGATGGTGAGTGAGGGCTTGGCTTTGGATTTGGGGTTGTGGATGCAATCAGGGGAAAAAGGAAATGTGGGGTTGGGTTTGAAGTTTTAAATTGTGTCCAGGAAAATCAAATTTCTTCTGCTGTGTGGTTGTCCACAAAAAGAATTCCTGCTGGAAAACCCAGTTAGGTTTGTTATTTTAAATTGTGTCCAGAAAAATCAAACTTCTGCAGTCCACAAGAAGAATTTCTGCTGGAAACCCCAGTTAGATTTGAAATTTTAAATTGTGTCCAGAAAAATCAAACTTCTGCAATCCACAGAAAGAATTCCTGCTGGAGAACCCAGTTAGGTTTGTTATTTTAAATTGTGTCCAGGAAAACCAAACTTCTGCAATCCACAAAAAAGAATTTCTGCTGGAAAACCCCAAACATGATTTCTTTTATTCTCTATTTATGAAGTGAGTGTTTCTCAGCTGCACTGACCTTTCCTAACAGAACATTTTTTCTCCTTGCAGTGGATGCCAAAACCATGGAAACTGCAGAGAAACTCGCCAAGTTTGTGGCTCAGGTAGGACCAGAAATTGAGCAATTCAGCATTGACAACAGTGCAGATAACCCCGACCTCTGGTGAGTCCCAAATCCTTCCTTTTCCTCCCATTTTTGCTGAAATCTCTGGTTTTTGTGTGTTTAGGAACGGAGGATTTGGGGCAATTCTCCCTGCACCTCCATTAATGGTGAAGATCTGAAATATCTCAGAGAAAAAACAAGACCAATTATGTGTAGATATATTGATTTCTTTTTGATCATAATAATCAACCAGAACCTTGCAACATTTTCAAGGTGATTCCAACGAATTTGTTCTTCCCAATGAATTCATTCATTCCCAGAAGAATTTGGGAAGTGCTGCTGAAAGGGAAAATTGCTGGTTGTAGGAATGGAATCCCTCGTTTCTCCCCCAAAAACACCGCTCCAAAATCAACCTGAGATTTATTCCTAATATCCTACATCATTCCAGATGAAGAAAAATCTCTTTTTGACCTTGATTTCCCTGGATTTCTGACCTTAATTTCCCTGGGTTTTTGACCCCAGTTTCACCTGGATTTTTTACCTTAATTTCCAGGATTTTTTACCTTAATTTCCCTGGGTTTTTGACCTTATTTTCTCGAACTCTTGACCCTAGTTTTACCTGAATTTTTGACCTCTTTTCCCCTTAATTTTTTACACCAGTTTTACTTGGATTTTTGATCTCATTTCCCCTGGATTTTTGACCTTAATTTCCAGGATTTTTGACCTCATTTCCCCTAAATTTTTGACCCCAGTTTTACCTGGGTTTTTGACTTAATTTCCCTGAATTTTTTACCCCAGTTTCACTTGGATCTGGATTTTTGACGTCATTTCCCCAGAATTTTTGACCCCAGTTTAACCTGGATTTTTGGCCTCATTTCCCCTGGATTTTTGACCTTAATTTCCACAATTTTTGACCTCGTTTCCCCAGAATTTTTGACCCTAGTTTTACCTGGATTTTTGACCCCAGTTCAACCTGAATTTTCGACCTCATTTCCCCTGAATTTTTAACCTTGCCTTCAAACCAGGATTTGAAAAACTCAGCATTTTCAACCTCGTTTTCACCAGACTTTCCACCTTTACCCTCCCTGATCTTTCACCTCAATTCCCTGGCCTTCTCACCTTCATTTCCCTGCATTTTTTTAATTAATTTTTTTTTCATTTCCAACCTTCCTCACCCCCAGGTTCCTCCAGGACCAAACCAGCTCCGCGTTCAGATTTTACCGGATGAAGGTTTACGAGCTCTGCCCCTCCATCAGCTTCAGCCCCGAGGCCTCAGACAGCACCAAAACCACCCCAAGACCCCTGGAGGTCTCGGAAGACGAGGAAGAGGAAGAGGAAGAAGAAGAAGAAGAAGAGGATGAAGCTGAGTTTGAAACCTCCCAACCTCTGGGGGACGAGGAGGAGGAGGAGGAGGAGGAGGAGGAGGAGGAGGAGGAGGACGTGGCAGCAGGTAGAAGGGTGACAAACCTAGAGGAAGATTTGCTTTCCAGAGCAGGAGAGGAGATTTCAGGAGGTGAAATGCAGCTCTCCAGCCCCTCTGATGCTGCTGTCCCAAATCTGTCGACACAGGCACCGAACCCGGCCCCCGGCGCGCGATTCCCCCGCAAAAGAGTCAGCAGCAAGTCCCTGAAAGTGGGGATGATCCCGGCTTCCAAAAGGATCTGCCTCATAGAGGAGCCCAAAGGTGGGTGCACATCAAAATGGTTCCGTTTCAGATGGAAAAAAAGAGGATTTGGGCAAAAATCCTGATTTTTTAGGTGGTTTTCGCTTAAAAAATGGCATTTTTTCATACAAAACTGAACACAAAATTGACTTTAAATCTTCATTCAAGTGGCAAAGGAGGAGCTGAATAGAGGAGCCCAAAGTTGAGTGGTCATTGAGATATTTCACTTTTATATATAAAATAAAAGGGGATTTGGGCAAAAATCCTGGTTTTTTAAGTGTTTTTCGCTTAAGAAATGGCATTTTTTCATACAAAACTGAGCACAAAATTGACTTTATATCTGAATTCAAGTGGCGAAGGATCTGCCTCATAGAGGAGCCCAAAGGTGGGTGCACATCAAAATGGTTCTGTTTTGTATTTAAATAGAAGAGATTTGGGCAAAAATCCTGATTTTTTAGGTGTTTTTTCTTAAGAAATGGCATTTTTTCATACAAAAGTGAGCACAAAATTGACTTTAAATCTTTATTCAAGTGGCAAAGGAGAAACTGAATTGAGGAGCCCAAAGTTGGGTGAACACTGAGATACTTCAATTTTATATTAAAATAGAAAAGGATTTGGGCAAAAATCCTGATTTTTTTAGGTGTTTTCTTGCTTTAAAAATGGCATTTTTCCATACAAAAATGAACACAAAATTGACTTTAAATGTTTGAGGCAGCAAAAGGCGAAGCTGAACAAATCATTTGTGTTCTGGGCCAACAGCAAAGTTTGTATCAAACATCTTCCAATATTCTCAGAGTATAAATCGAATTTTTTTGATTAATTCTGATTTTTCTTGTTCTAATTCTTCTTATTGTTTCTGTTCTAGGTCCAGGCGTTGAGTTAAGCTTGAAATGGGGAATTTTTTGGAGTTTTTTCCCTGAAATAATTTAAATTTCCAGCTGAATTTTGTGTTTGTTTGCCTTGCAGTGCATGAGCCTGTCAGGATTGCTTACGACAGACCTCGGGGCTGTCCTGCCACAAAGAAGAAAAAGGTAAAAAATTCACATTTCTGCCACAAAAATCAAATTACAAATGAGACATTTTGGGGGGGGAAGAAAATCCGACTTTTCAAGAAATCACCTTTTTTAGAGGATTTTTTTTTTTAAAGGAATTTCCCTTTTTAAGGATTTTTTTTTAAGGATTTTTTTATTTAAAGGGATCTTTTTCCACAGGAACTTTTTGAAGGAAATCTTTAAACTCCTTGAAAAGAAGGAAATTCCTGTAAAAATTGTTTTAAAAGAAGGATGTTCCTTTTAAGAAATCCTTGAAAATCAGGGAATTCCTTTTAAAAAAACTTCTTTAAAAGGAGGAAATTCCTTTAAAAAATGAAATTAGTTTTAAAAACTCCTTGAAAAGAAGGGAATTCCTTTTAAAAACTCCTTGAAAATAAGGGAATTCCTTTAAAAAATTCCTTTAAAAAAAGGAGTTAAAAAACTCCTTAAAAAGTAGGAAATTCCTTTAAAAATCTCCTTAAAAAGTGGGAAATTCCTTTAAAAAAAACCCTTTAAAATCCCTTAAAAAAAAAAGGAAAATCCTTTAAAAAACTCCTTAAAAAGTGGGAAATTCCTTTTAAAAAACCCTTTAAAATTCCTTAAAAAAAAAATAAAATTTCTTTAAAAAACTCCTTAAAAAGAGGGAAATTTCTTTAAAAAAACCCTTTAAAATCCCTTAAAAAATAAAAAGAAATATCCTTTAAAAAACTCCTTAAAAAGTAGGAAATTCCTTTAAAAAACCCTTTAAAATATCTTAAAAAAAAAAAGGAAAATCCTTTAAAAAAAATCTCCTTAAAAAGTAGGAAATTCCTTTAAAGAAACCCTTTAAAATCCTTTAAAAAAAAAAAAAAGAAAATTCCTTTAAAAAACTCCTTAAAAAGTGGGAAATTCCTTTAAAAATCTCCTTAAAAAGAAGGAAATTCCTTTTAAAAAACCCTTTCAAATGCCTTAAAAAAAAAAAAAGGAAAATCCTTTAAAAAACTCCTTAAAAAGTAGGAAAGTCCTTTAAAGAAACCCTTTAAAATCCTTTAAAAAAAAAAAGAAAATTCCTTTAAAAAACTCCTTAAAAAGAAGGAAATTCCTTTTAAAAAACCCTTTAAAATATCTTAAAAAAAAAAAAAAGGAAATTCCTTTAAAAAACTCCTTAAAAATGAGGAAATTTGTTTAAAAACTCTTTAAAAAAAAGGAAATTCCTTTAAAAATCTCCTTTAAAAGCCAAAAATTTAAGAAAAAAAATCCAATTTCCACCCCCCCGGCCGCTGCTTTCCCCCCCGTTTCCCCAGCCCCGCTCCCTCCCCGAGGAATTCCCGGTTTTTATTCCCGCAGAAGCCGAAGGATCTGGAATTCTCGCAGAAGAAGCTGAGCCCCAGGAACGTGGGGTTCCAGATGCTGCAGAGGATGGGCTGGCAGGAGGGGCACGGGCTGGGCTCCAGGGGCCGCGGCATCCGCGAGCCCGTGCACGTGTAAGGAACCCTGGGAACGGTGGGGATAGGGGGGAAATGAGGGGATAAAGGGGTTTTAATGGGGGAAATGAGGGGTTTAAATGGGGGGATATAGGGGGTTTAATGGGGGGATATAGGGGTTTTTATTGGGATATATAGGGGTTTTTAATGGGGAAATAATAGGTTTTTATTGGGGGGATATAGGGGTTTAAATGGGGGATAAAGGGGTTTTAGTAGGGGAAATAACAGGTTTTTAATGGGGGGATAAAGGGGTTTTATTGGGGGGATAAAGGGGTTTTTAATGGGGAAATAATAGGCTTTTATTGGGGGGATATAGGGGTTTTTAATGGGGAAATAAAAGGGGTTAATGGGGGAAATAAGGGTTTTTTAATGGGGGATATAGGGGTTTTTATTGGGGAAATAAGGGGTTTTTAATTGAGGGATATAGGGGGTTTAATGGGGGGATATAGGGGTTTTTAATGGGGGGATATAGGGGTTTTTAATGGGGAAATAATAGGTTTTTATTGGGGGGATATAGGGGTTTTTAATGGGGGGATATAGGGGGTTTAATTGGGGGATATAGGGGTTTTTAATGGGGGGATATAGGGGGTTTAATTGGGGGATATAGGGGTTTTTAATGGGGGGATAAAGGGGGTTTAATTGGGGGATATAGGGGTTTTTAATGAGGGGATATAGGGGGTTTAATTGGGGGATATAGGGGTTTTTAATGGGGGGATAAAGGGGTTTTATTGGGGGGATATAGGGGTTTTTAATGGGGAAATAATAGGTTTTTATTGGGGGGATATAGGGGTTTTTATTGGGGGGATAAAGGGGTTTTAATGGGGGGATAAAGGGGTTTTAATGGGGGAAATGAGGGTTTTAAATGGGGGGATATAGGGGTTTTATTGGGGAAAATAAAAGGGGTTAATGGGGGAAATAAGGGTTTTTTAATGGGGGATATAGGGGTTTTTATTGGGGGGATATAGGGGTTTTTAATGGGGGGATATAGGGGTTTTTAATGGGGAAATAATAGGTTTTTATTGGGGGGATATAGGGGTTTAAATGGGGGGATAAAGGGGTTTTTAATGGGGAAAATAAAAGGGGTTAATGGGGGAAATAAGGGTTTTTTAATGGGGGGATATAGGGGTTTTTATTGGGGGGATAAAGGGGTTTTATTGGGGGGATATAGGGGTTTTTAATGGGGAAATAATAGGTTTTTATTGGGGGGATATAGGGGTTTTAGTAGGGGAAATAACAGGTTTTTATTGGGGGGATATAGAGGTTTTTATTGGGGGGATATAGGGGTTTTTATTGGGATATATAGGGGTTTTTAATGGGGAAATAATAGGTTTTTATTGGGGGGATATAGGGGGTTTAATGGGGGGATAAAGGGGTTTTTATTGGGGGAATAAAGGGGTTTTAATGGGGGAAATGAGGGATTTAAATGGGGGGATAAAGGGGTTTTTATTGGGGGGATATAGGGGTTTTAGTAGGGGAAATAAGGGGTTTTTAATGGGGTGATATATGGGTTTAAATGGGGGGATAAAGGGGTTTTTAATGGGGAAAATAAAAGGGGTTAATGGGGGAAATAAGGGTTGTTTAATGGGGGATATAGAGGTTTTTATTGGGGGGATATAGGGGTTTTTAATGGGGGGATAAAGGGGTTTTTATTGGGGGGATATAGGGGTTTTTATTGGGGAAATAAGGGATTTAAATGGGGGGATATAGGGGTTTTTAATGGGGGGATATAGGGGTTTTTAATGGGGGGATATAGGGGTTTTAATGGGGGAATAAAGGGGTTTTTATTGGGGGAATAAAGGGGTTTTTAATGGGGGGATATAGGGCTTTTAGTAGGGGAAATAAGGGGTTCTTATTGGGGGAATAAAGGGGTTTTTATTGGGGGGATATAGGGATTTTAATGGGGGAATAAAGGGGTTTTAATTGGGAGTTTGATGGGGAAAATAAAGGGTTTTAATATGGGAAAATAAGGGGTTTTAATGGGGGAAAATAAGGGATTTTGTCAGGAGAAACAGAGATTTTAATAGGGGAAAATAGAAGTTTTTATTAGGGGAAAATAAAAGATTTTAATAGGGAAACCAGAGAACCAAACCTAAACTTAAAACCCCTTCCAGAATTTCCTCTCCCACCTGATTTTTCCATCCCCAAAATCCCATTTTCCAGCTGGGAATTCCCCTTTTAATGGGAAATTTGGGGCAAAATTGAAAATAATTCACTTCACCAGGCACCAAATGATGCAAAATTCATGAAAAAAAATCAGATTTTTGGCATTTCAGGGTGTTCTAATTATTAAATTTTCCTCCCCAGGGGTGCAACCTCTGCTGGGGAAGGTTTGGGAGTGGCAGGGGAAGAAAATCAAGAAGATGCTTTTGATATTTTCCGGCAGAGAATGATCCAAATGTACCGACAGAAAAGGGCAAATAAATAGGTAAGTGCCAAAATCAGGCTGCAAAATTCCATTTCACGTCAAAAATCTTCCTTTTCCCGGGGAATTTTTGGAAAAAAAAAAATCCTGAGGTGCCCTGGAGGTGCTGAGTCACCCCAAAATCTGAATTTTTCCCAAATTTTTCTGGTTTTTTAAATAATCTGGAGGTGCTGAGTTGCCCCAAAATCTGAATTTTTCCCAAGTTTTTCTGTTTTTTAAAAATCTGGAGGTGCTGAGTGACCCCAAAATCTGAATTTTCCCCAAGTTTTTCTGGGTTTTGAGACTCTGGAGGTGCTGAGTGACCCCAAAATCTGAATTTTCCCCAAGTTTTTCTGGGTTTTGAGACTCTGGAGGTGCTGAGACGCCCCAAAATCTGAATTTTTTCCAAATTTTTCTGTTTTTTAAAAATCTGGAGGTGCTGAGACGCCCCAAAATCTGAATTTTTCCGAGTTTTTCTGTTTTTTGACTCCATTTGCTGCTCCTCAAGCTCAGTGGGGAAAGCTCCAGGAAAACAGATTTAATTCAGATTTTTACTTTTAATTCAGATGTTTAATTCAGATTTTTAATTCAAATTTTTAATTTAATTTCAATTTTTAATCCAGTCTTGAGGCTCAGGAGCCTTTCCTGGTGCCAAACCTCCCTCGCAGCAGCTTTGGAATTCCTGAAATTCCTGATTTTCCCGCTCTCACCTCCCCAAAATTTCGCTCTGGACCTGATTTTTCAGGCACCTCTGCCAAATTCACCAATATTTAGAAGTAGAGAAAACATTTATTGAACACTTTGCCCTGCTGGAAGTTCACAAACTTCTTTGTTTCTTTCTGCTTTCTTTTTTTTCTGGTTCTTTTTCTGGATTTTCTCCCTATTTTCTCTGTCTTTTCCTCTTTCCTCTCCTTTTTTATCTCCTCTTTTCTCTTTTTTTCTCCTTTTTTCTCCTTTTTTTCTCATTTTTAAATCCTGATTTCTTTCTTTTCCTCTTCTCCTTTTCTTCTCTTTTTCTTCTTTTTTTCTCCTTTTTTTCTCCTTTTTTTCTCCTTTTTTTCTCCTTTTTTTCTCCTTTTTTTCTCCTTTTTTTCTCCTTTTTTTCTCCTTTTTTTCTCCTTTTTTTCTCCTCCTTTTCTCCTCCTTTTCTCCTCCTTTTCTCCTCCTTTTCTCCTCCTTTTCTCCTCTTTTTCTCCTCTTTCTCTTCTCCTTTCTCTTCTCCTTTTTCTTCTCCTCTCCCCCTTTCTTCCCCCCCTTTTCTCCTCTTTTTCTCCTCTTTTTCTCCTCTTTTTCTCCTCTTTTTCTCCTCTTTTTCTCCTCTTTATCTCCTCTTTTTCTCCTCTTTTTCTCCTCCTTTTCTCCTCCTTTTCTCCTCCTTTTCTCCTCCTTTTCTCCTCCTTTTCTCCTCCTTTTCTCCTCCTTTTCTCCTCCTTTTCTCCTCCTTTTCTCCTCCTTTTCTCCTCCTTTTCTCCTTTTCTCCTCCTTTTCTCCTTCTTTCTCTTCTCCTTTTCTCCTCCTTTCTCTCCTCCTTTCTCTTCTCCTTTTTCTTCTCCTCTCCCCCTTTTCCCCCCCTTTTCCCCCTTTTTCTTCTCCTTTTTTTTTCTTTTTTTTCCTTTTTTTCTCTTTTTTTCCTCCTTCTTTTCCTCCTATTTCTCCTTTTCTTCTCCTCCTTTTTCTTCTCCCCCTTTTCCCCTACTTTTTCCCCCCTTTCCCCACCTTTCCCCCCTCGATTCTCCCCCATTTTCTCCCTTTCCCCCCCTTTTTTCCCCATTTTTCCCCTTTTTTCCCCCATTTTCCCATTTTTCCCCCATTTTCTCTCTCCCCCACCTCTCCAGCTCTCTTCCATGAAGACCCCCAGCTCCGGTGCCCATTTTCCCTCCCTCCCGTGGTGTCTCTGCTGCTTTTGGTCGGATTTTTCCTCGGCTCCACCCGGAATTCCCTCCTTTCCGTGCAGGAGCAGCAACTTCCCATCCCAAGAGCAGCACAAAAATGAACAAAATGAACATTTTCCACCCATTTTAGTGCGAGTAGAACCCTCCAATCTCAGCGTAGCCGCAATAAATGTAGAGCTGGGCGATTTCTGGTTCCTGTGACGTTTCCATTTGTTATTTTTCGCTTGTGATTTTGGCCATTTGTACGAGATATGCCTTTATTTTCCAATTTTCCTTAAAATAAATTTTTTTTTTTGGGATTCCTGTGGCCACAGAGCAGGATTTTGGGGTCAAAAATATCTGGTTTTGGGATGGGATTCCTCACCAAAAACCCGAATTAATGCTTAGCCTGGCTCTGATCCTTTCTCCAACCAAGGATCTGCTCCAATCCCCATTTTTTGCCAAAATTCACATTTCAAGGATCAATTTTTGGGGTAAATCTTCCAATCTCCTGCAATTTTTCATTTACTCCACCTGAGGGAAGGGAGCTCCTTCTTTTCTGTGCTGCTGAAAAGCCACAAAACCACTCCTGATTTTCCTTTAAATGCACCAAAAACCTGGTGCTTTTTCCTTTTTTCCCTCATTTGTATTTTTTCCCCCTTTTTTTCAGTCTTTAATGCACCAAAAATGTGTATTTTCCCTTCTTTAATGCACAAAAAATGTGCATTTTTCCCTTTTTTAATGCACCCAAAATGTGCATTTTTTTCCTTTTTCTTTTCCTTTTTCAATGCACCAAAAACTGGGTGCGTTTTTCCCTTTTTTCCTCCTTTTTCAGTGCACCAAAAATGTCCATTTTTCCTTTTTTCCCCCTTTTTGAACTCACCAAACTGTATTTTTTTGGTGCATCAAATCCACCCCCACAACACCTCTGTGCTCCCCTTTCACCCCCAGGAACAAATTTTAATTTTGTTTTCAATTTTTTTTAACTTAAAACAACAAAACCCTCCGTGGTTTCCTCTTGCCTTTAAATCCAAATTATTTTGAGGGGTTTTTTTTCATTTTCTTTGGTGTGAAATAATTTTTTCCTATTTATTTTGGGATTTTTGTTGGGGTTTTGGGTATTTTTTTATGTTTTTTGGGTTTATTTTAATTTTTTTTACAAGACCCTGCAGCATCCTCAGCGTGAAGATTTATTTATTTCCCAAAATCAATATAAAATATATTTTTTTTTTCCTCCTCTTCTTAACATCCCACTCTGCTTTCAATCCCAAATAAAACCTGGTTTTATTTTTTATTTCTGATTTTTGACCCCGTTTGCTGCTCCTCAAGCTCAGGGGGGGGAAAACTCCAGAAAAATGGATTTAATTCAGATTTAAAGAAAAACCCAAATATTTCAAAATATTTCATATTAAAAAAACCCCAAATATTCTCCTTTTGGATTCTTTCCTACCCAACATTTTCTAAATTAAAAAAAATAAAATTTAAAATAAATTTAAATTAAATTTAAAATTAAATTTAAAATTAAATTTAAATTAAATTTAAAATTAAAATTAAATTAAATTTAAAATTAAATTGAAAATTAAATTGAAAATAAATTTAAAATAAATTTAAATTAAATTTAAAATTAAATTTAAATTCAGAATCATTAAAATCCCCTTTTTAATCCTGCATATCTCCCTGAGTGGCCAATCACAACCCCAGATTTGAGCAATAAAACACCCAAAAAAATCAGAATATGCTCAAAAAAAACCCCCGAATTTTAATGCTCAAAATTTTTTTGGGGGAAAAAAATCCCGTTTTTGTTGGTTTATTATTTTTGGGGTGAACTTTCGTGGCGTGGGAGCCTTGGCTGGATGCAGCAGGGCCGGGAACTGTTTGCGTTCTCCGTGGGCAATAAAATTCTGGCTGTTTAAGGAATTCTGGCATTCCCTGCGGATTTCTGGGGTCGGGAGGGACTCAGAGCCCGGCTGGGGACGATTTCCCCCGGGGATCCTGGGGCTGCCACGGCTTCCCTGGGAATTCCATCCCATTTCCTCCCTTCCAGCCAGGAATTCCTGCCCAAATCCCACCCAAATTCCCCTTTTCTGGTTTGTCCTGGGATTCCATCCCTCAGCCCTCTCCCGCTCTCCTGGAGCTCTGAGCTTTCCCTGGAGCTTCTCTTTTCCCACTTGGGAAATTCCAGCTTCCCTGGGAATTCCATCCCATTCCTTCCCAGCCAGGAATTCCTTCCCAAATTCTCCTTTTCCAGTTTGAATCCATTCCCTGTGTCCTGGCATTCCATCCCTGATCCCAAATCCCTCTCCAGCTCTCCTGGAGCTCTGAGCTTTCCCTGGAGCTTCTCTTTTCCCACTTGGGAAATTCCAGCTTCCCTGGGAATTCCATCACATTCCCTCCCTTCCAGCCAGGAATTCCTGCCCAAATCCCACCCAAATTCCCCTTTTCTGGTTTGTCCTGGGATTCCATCCCTCAGCCCTCTCCAGCTCTCCTGGAGCTCTGAACTTTCCCTGGAGCTTCTCTTTTCCCACTTGGGCACTTCCAGGGATGGAGCAGCCACGGCTTCCCTGGGAATTCCATCCCATTCCCTCCCTTCCAGACAGGAATTCCTTCCCAAATTCCCACCCAAATTCTCCTTTTCCAGTTTAAACCCATTCCCTGTGTCCTGGGATTCCATCCCTGATCCCAAATTCCTCTCCAGCTCCCTTTTATAGGGACTGGGAGCAGCTCCAAGGTTTCCCTGGAGCTTCTCATTTCCCACTTGGGCACTTCCAGGAATGGAGCAGCCACGGCTTCCCTGGGAATTCCATCCCAAATTCTCCTTTTCCAGGTTAAACCCATTCCCTGTGTCCTGGGATCTCATCCCTCATCCCTCTCCAGCTCTCCTGGAACTCTGAGCTTTCCCTGGAGCTTCTCTTTTCCCACTTGGGAAATTCCAGCTTCCCTGGGAATTCCATCCCATTCCTTCCCAGCCAGGAATTCCTTCCCAAATTCTCCTTTTCCAGTTTGAACCCATTCCCTGTGTCCTGGAATTCCATCCCTGATCCCAAATCCCTCTCCAGCTCCCTTTTTAGGGACTGGGAGCAGCTCCAAGGTTTCCCTGGAGCTTCTCATTTCCCACTTGGGCACTTCCAGGGATGGAGCAGCCACGGCTTCCCTGGGAATTCCATTCCAAATTCTCCTTTTCCAGTTTGAACCCATTCCCTGTGTCCTGGGATCTCATCCCAAATCCCTCTCCAGCTCTCCTGGAGCTCTGAGGTTTCCCTGGAGCTTCTCTTTTCCCACTTGGGCACTTCCAGGGATGGAGCTTCCCTGGGAATTCCATTCCTACCCTCCCAGCCAGGAATTCCTTCCCAGATTCTCCTTTTCCAGTTTGAACCCATTCCCTGTGTGCTGGAATTCCATCCCAAATCCCTCTCCAGCTCTCCTGGAACTCTGAGCTTTCCCTGGAGCTTCTCTTTTCCCACTTGGGCACTCCCAGGGATGGAGCTTCCCTGGGAATTCCATCCCATTCCCTCCCAGCCAGGAATCCCTTCCCAAAATCCCACCCAAATTCCCTTTTTCCAGGTTAAACCCATTCCCCGTGTCCTGGGATCTCATCCCAAATCCCTCTCCAGCTCTCCCAGAGCTCTCCAAGGTTTCCCTGGAGCTTCTCTTTTCCCACTTGGACACTTCCAGGGATGGAGCTTCCCTGGGAATTCCATCCCATTCCCTTCCCAGCCAGGAATTCCTTCCCAAATTCTCCTTTTCCAGTTTGAACCCATTCCTTGTGTCCTGGGATTCCATCCAGAATCCCAAATCCCTCTCCAGCTCCCTTTTTAGGGACTGGAAGCAGCTCCAAGGTTTCCCTGGAGCTTCTCATTTCCCACTTGGGCACTTCCAGGGATGGAGCAGCCACGGCTTCCCTGGGAATTCCATTCCAAATTCTCCTTTTCCAGGTTAAACCCATTCCCTGTGTCCTGGGATCTCATCCCTGATCCCAAATCCCTCTCCAGCTCTCCCAGAGCTCTCCAAGGTTTCCCTGGAGCTTCATTTTTCCCACTTGGGCACTTCCAGGGATGGAGCTTCCCTGGGAATTCCATCCCATTCCCTCCCTTCCAGCCAGGAATTCCTTCCCAAATTCTCCTTTTCCAGTTTGAACCCATTCCCTGTGTGCTGGAATTCCATCCCAAATCCCTCTCCAGCTCTCCTGGAACTCTGAGCTTTCCCTGGAGTTTTTCTTTTCCCACTTTCCCACTTGAGCTTCCCTGGGAATTCCATCCCATTCCCTCCCCAAATCCCAGCTGAGTCAGATTCAATTTTCCCTGTTGGACACTAAAGTTTCCCTTCCGAACCTCCCACATCCGAGGAGGTTCCACACAGGAACATTTCCAAATCCAGGGATTCAGGGATTGTTTGGAATGGATTGGAAATCCATTGGAATCCTCACAATTCCCCTCCCACCCTGGATTTCCTTAAAACCAAAGAGAAAAATCCCCATTTTTCCCTGGATTTCCTCTCACCCTCATTTTCCCATTGCTTCGGATTTCCTGCAAATCCCAAATCCCAAATCCCTCATTCCCCCCATCCTAGAACAGGGAAAAAAAACCCCAAAACCCACCCAGAAATGTCCCCAGCTGCCTCTTCCCAACCAAAATTCCTTCTTTTTCCACCCAGGAGCACAAATTCCTTCCCAAAACGGACCCAGATCCACTTTTATGGAACGCTGGCCTTGCCCAATTAAACAAATTAATCCTTCAGCAGCTAAAAATACCCCAAATTCAGCTCTTTCACCTCTGGATTTTCTGTTTTAGGCAGCTCATTAAAGCCTCCCCGTGCCCCCCGAGGCCGCTGCTGGCCTGGTTTTTACCAGAGGTGAAATTTTTGTCCCATTTTCCCCCATTTTCTCCTCCTTTTCCTTTTATTTATCCTCTCCAAACTATTTTCCCGCTCTTTTCTTTCCCACATCTCCCAAAAATTCCGTAAATCAACTTAAAAAAACCCCTCTAATTCCAGATCCAGGGTCCTTCCAAGTTCCCCAGTTCCCAGATCCTGGATCCCTCCAATTCCCACATCCTGGATCCTCCAATTCCCAGATCCTGGATCCCTCCAGTTCCTGGATCCTGGATCCTTCCAGGTTCCTCCAGTTCCCAGATCCAGGATCCTTCCAGGTTCCTCCAATTCCCAGATCCAGGATCCTTCCAATTCCCAGATCCAGGATCCCTCTAGGATCCTCCAATTCCCAAATCCTGGATCCCTTCAGGATCCTCCAATTCCCAGATCCAGGATCCCTCCAATTCCCAGATCCAGGATCCTTCCAGGTTCCCCAATTCCCAGATCCTGGATCCCTCCAATTCCCGAATCCTGGATCCCTCCAGGATCCTTCAACTCCCAGATCCTGGATCCCTTCAGGATCCTCCAGTTCCTTTATCCAGGATTCTTCCAATTCCCTGATCCTGGATCCTCCAATTCCCAAATCCTGGATCCCTTCAGGATCCTCCAATTCCTAGATCCTGGATTCCTCCAATTCCCAGATCCAGGATCCTTCCAGGATCCTCCAATTCCCAGATCCAGATTCCCCAATTCCCAGATCCTGGATCCCTCCTGGATCCTCCAATTCCCAAATCCTGGATCCCTCCAGATCCTGGATTCCTCCAATTCCCAAATCCTGGATCCCTCCAGGATCCTCCAATTCCCAAATCCTGGATCCCTTCAGGATCCTCCAATTCCCAGATCCAGGATCCTTCCAGGATCCTCCAATTCCCAGATCCTGGATCCCTTCAGGATCCTCCAATTCCCAGATCCTGGATCCCTCCAATTCCCGGATCCTGGGAGCCCTGGAGTGAAAACAGTGGGGAAAAAAAAGGGGAATTAGGAAATCAGGCAAAAAAAAAGGGGGGGGGGGGATTCGGAAAATTAGCAAAAATAAAAAGAGGGAATTAGGAAAATAAAGGGAATTGGGATAATGGGCATGGAATGGGATTTACCTGGAAACAGGGGCCAGACAAAATTCAAAAATAAAAGTGGATGTGTTTAATGAAAGGCAGCGTTTGAGGGCAGAGGAAACCTCCCCAAGGGGCTGCAGCCAAAACCAGCCATGGAGTTTTCCAGAAAATTCTCGGCTGATTTATAAAATCAGCCTTTAATCCTGATTAACCCCCAGGTTAACCAATCACCAAATTAATTATCGATGAATTAATCACCTCCAAGTGGATGAAGCCCCGTTCCCCCAGCTTGCTGCCCAAAAATCCACTTTGGGTGAGGTGAGGTGGCCTTGGATCACAGAGGGGTCGTTTTGTCTGCCCAAAACACTGAGACACAAATCCAGACACAATTCCAGAACTCCAGACACAGCTCCAGAACTCCAGACACAATTCCAGAACTCCAGACACGATTCCAGAACTCCAGACACAATTCCAGAACTCCAGAGACAATTCCAGAACTCCAGACACAATTCCAGAACTCCAGACACAATTCCAGAACTCCAGACACAGCTCCAGAACTCCAGACACAGCTCCGGACACAATTCCAGAATTCCAGACACGGCTCCAGAATTCCAGACACAGCTCTGGACACAATTCCAGAACTCCGGACACAGCTCCGGACACAGCTCCGGACACAATTCTGGACACAGCTTGGGACACAATTCCAGGCACAATTCCAGAATTCCGGACACAGCTCCAGACACAACTCCAGACATGGCTCCAGAACTCCGGACAGACCTCCGGACACAATTCCAGAATTCCAGACACAGCTCCAGACACAGCTCCAGAACTCTGGACAGACCTCTGAACACAATTCCAGAACTCTGGACACAGCTCTGGACACAATTCCAGAATTCCAGACACAATTCCAGACACAGCTCTGGACACAATTCCAGAATTCCAGACACAATTCCAGACACAGCTCTGGACACAATTCCGGACACAATTCCAGAACTCCAGACACAATTCCAGAACTCCGGACACGGCTCCAGAATTCCAGACACAGCTCTGGACACAACTGTGGACACAATTCCAGAACTCCGGACACAGCTCCAGACAACTCCAGAATTCCAGACACAGCTCTGGACACAACTCTGGACACAACTGTGGACACAATTCCAGAACTCCAGACACAGCTCCGGACACAACTCCAGACACAATTCCGGACACAATTCCAGGTTTCTGGACAGAACTCCGGACACAGCTCTGGACACAATTCCAGACACAGCTCCAGAACTCCGGACACAGCTCTGGACACAGCTCCAGACGGAGTTTAGAGCTGGCAGCTGATGCAGAGCAGGATTTGGGAAACTGAAAAGGGAAAACCTGGAGGATCCAACAGCAGCGCAGGATTTGGAAAGTTAAAAAGGTAAAATTTCGAGGAGCCGGCGGGCAGCGCCCATCGGTGTCAGCGCCCGGTGTCACCCGGTGCCAGCAGATGTCACCCGGTGTCAGGCGGTGCCAGGCGGTGGCACCGAGCCCCGCGGTCCCCGGCAGGTGGTGCTGCCGGCGCCGGGATAAAGCCGGGAGGGGAGAAGCGGCCGGAGGTGAGCGGGATGGGGCGGCTGGAGCGGGCGGGGAGCGGGCAGGGATAACAAAGAGCTCCGGGAGCCGCGGGGCTGCGCTCGGGGAGGAACCGCGGGGAGGAACCGGCTCCGGGCAGAGCCCGGGGAGGGGAGGAGAGAGCGCCGGGACAGAGCCGGGGCTGCCGGGGCCGCTCCCGGAGCCGATCCCGGGGCTGATCCCGATCCCGGGCTGATCCCGATTCCGGAGCCGATCCCGGGGCTGAGCCCGGTGCTGATCTCGCTCCCGGGACCGCTTCTGGAGCCGATCCCGGTCCCGGTGCTGATCCCGGAGCCGATCCCGGTCCCGGAGCCTCTCCCGATCCCAGGGCTGATCCCGATCCCGGAGCTGATCCCGATCCCGGGGCTGATCCCGGGGCTGATCCCGATCCCCGGGGCCGATCCCGGAGCCCATCCCGGTCCCGGTGCTGATCCCGGAGCCGATCCCGGTGCCGCTCCCGATCCCGGAGCCTCTCCCGATCCCGGGGCCGCTCCCGGTACCGATCCCGGAGCCTCTCCCCATCCCCGTGCCCATCCCGGTACCGCTCCCAGAGCCGCTCCCGATCCCGGAGCCGCTCCCAGAACCACTCCCGGAGCCGATCCCAATCCCGGAGCCGATCCCGGTACCGCTCCCGATCCCGGAGCCGCTCCCAGAACCACTCTCGGAGCCGATCCCGGTACCGCTCCCGATCCCGGAGCCGCTCCTGGAGCCGCTCCCGGTACCGCTCCTGGTACCGCTCCCATTCCCGGTACCGCTCCCGATCCCGGTACCGCTCCCAGAGCCGCTCCCAATCCCGGAGCCACTCCCGGTACCATTCCCGGTACCGCTCCCGATCCCGGAGCCGCTCCCGGAGCCGCTCCCGGTACCGCTCCCGATCCCGGTACCGCTGCCATTGCCGGTACCGCTCCCATTGCCGGTACCGCTGCCATTGCCGGTACCGCTGCCGGTTCTCGCCCCGCGGAGCAGCAGCAGCAGCAGCAGCAGCGGCTTCAAAGTGAAATTCCGGAGGAAATTTCAAGAGCATCCGGATCCGGAGAAGGAGAGGAAAGAAAGAGGAAGGGGCAGAAGGAGCCGGAGGCGAGCGCGGATCGCGGAGCGGCTCCCGCCGGGGATGGGGTGAGAGCCGCCGCTCCTCTCCCCGCGCTGCTTTTTCTTCTCTCCCAGAAAGGATTGAAAGGGTTAAATTTGGGGTTTATTTTCCATGGAAAGTTTAGCTTTGTTTTTATTTTATTTTATTTTTATGATTTTTTTTTTTTTTGGCGGGGGGATTGGGAGTGGCCGCGAGTTCTTGGAGTGAATTGGCGTTCGAGGGGAGGCTGTGAAACAGAAATTTGGGAGGATTGGAGCAGCTCAAACTTTTCCTGGAGTTAAAAATTCGGGATTTTATTGGGTTTGTTGCGTTCTATAAAATGGGAGCTGTTCGAGTTTCTGGCTGGATAAACTCCGGGTGATTTGTGATTCCCCCGGAGGTTTTTCCAAGGGTGGAATAATGGTTTGGGACATGGAAAAATGGAAATAGGGGTTTAATTATTCCCAGCCTCAAACTTTTGGGAGCTGAAGCGTTGCTGGGAGTTCCTTGTGCAATCCAGGCTTTTTGGGGCTGTGGAGCTGGAGGAATCCTGTCGGATAATTCCCTTCAAAACTTGGCCTTTGGCAGGGCAAAGAGGGGATAAATAACATTTATTTTAATTTCATTTATTTCTTTAAATTTTTTAATTTATTTATTCTTTATTTATTTTATTATTTATTTCAAAATTAATAATAAATTTATTCTTTATTTTATTATTTATTTCAAAATTAATAATCCATTCATTTATTCCTTATTATTATTTCAAATTTAGTAACACATTTATTTGTCCTTTATTCATTTCATTATTTATTTCAAATTTAATAATTTATTTATTTATTCTTGATTTATTTTATTATTTATTTCAAAATTTAAGAATCCCTTTATTTATCCTTTATGTATTTCATTATTTATTCCAATTTAATAATTAATTAATCCTTTATTCATTTTATTATTTATTTCAAAATTTAATAATCCACTTCTTTATCCTTTATTTTATTATTTATTTCAAAAATAATAATAATACATTCATTATTTACTTATTTACTATTTATTTTAAAATTCAATAACCCATTTACATATTTTATTTATTTCTTCTATTATTTCTTTAAAATCCCTGGTTGTTTTTTTTTTTATAAAACGTCCCGTTTTCCTCTCTTTTTTTTTAATATTCTTTTTTTAAAATTTTCCTTTTGGATTACCTAGATAAATAGATCAGACACAAATTGGGGAGGCAGAAAAAGCAGAATTGAGGAGTGACAGCAGCGTGAGGCTGACAGAAACCCTTTGAAGAGGATGTGCCTGATCCAGGTTCCATCTCCTCTTTTCCTGGCACTTTTCCCTCTGATCTGCTGGAAAAATAAAAAAAAAACTTCCAGAGCTGCCAGGAGAGGTTTAACAAGGCCAAAACTCGGGATTGAGATCAACCCCAGCAGCTCTGGGATTCCTTCCTGGAGTTTCCAGCTCTTGGAAAATGTTGGGATGAGGAGTCAGTCTGTAATTATCACTGGCAGAGCGGCAAAAAACACATTATTCCACCCCAAAAATTCATTTAATTCCATTATTCCACCCCAAAATTCATTTAATTCCATTGTTCCACCCCAAAATTCCTAATTTAATTCCATTGTTCCACCCCAAAAATTCATTTAATTCCATTATTCCACCCAAAATTCATTTAATTCCATTGTTCCACCCAAAATTTAATTTAATTCCATCGTTCCACCCAAAAAATATTTTAATTTAATTTTTATTTGAACTTTGAATCACGGCACAGCCTCCCAGCGGTGTTGGTGTCCCAAAGCAGCTCCAAAATTCAAAAAAAACCCAATTTTGAGTGTTTAAACGCCCTCCATGCCCTTTGTGACCTTGCTGGTGGCCGTCCCAGGAGCTGATCCAAAAATTCCCTTTATCTGGGAAGCTGCTGCTCCTCATTCCTGAGCCTGGGAATGTCCTGGGAATGTCCTGGGAATGTCCTGGGAATGTCCTGGGAATTCAGCAGAAATCCTGGAACTGAACCTCCCCAAGGTCACAAGGAGGGGATGAGTAAAGAACATTAAAAACCTTTTCTTTCTTTTCTTTTCTTTTCTTTTCTTTTCTTTTCTTTTCTTTTCTTTTCTTTTCTTTTCTTTTCTTTTCTTTTCTTTTCTTTTCTTTTCTTTCCTTTTCTTTTCTTTTCTTTTCTTTTCTTTTCCTTTCCTTTCCTTTCCTTTCCTTTCCTTTCCTTTCCTTTCCTTTCCTTTCCTTTCCTTTCCTTTCCTTTCCTTTCCTTTCCTTTCCTCCTTTCCTTTCCTTTCCTTTCTTTCCTTTCCTTTCCTTTCCTTCCTTTCCTTTCCTTTCCTTTCCTTTCTTTCCTTTCCTTTCCTTTCCTTTCCTTTCCTTTCCTTCCTTTCCTTTCCTTTCCTTTCCTTCCTTTCCTTTCCTTTCCTTTCCTTTCCTTTCCTTTCCTTTCCTTTCCTTTCCTTTCCTTTCCTTTCCTTTCCTTTCCTTTCCTTTCCTTTCCTTTCCTTTCCTTTCCTTTCCTTTCCTTTCCTTTCCTTTCCTTTCCTTTCCTTTCCTTTCCTTTCCTTTCCTTTCCTTTCCTTTCCTTTCCTTTCCTTTCCTTTCCTCCTTTCCTTTCCTTTCCTTTCCTTTCCTTTCCTTTCCTTTCCTTCCTTTCCTTTCCTTTCCTTCCTTTCCTTTCCTTTCCTTTCCTTTCCTTTCCTTTCCTTTCCTTTCCTTTCCTTTCCTTTCCTTTCCTTTCCTTTCCTTTCCTTTCCTTTCCTTTCCTTTCCTTTCCTTTCCTTTCCTTTCCTTTCCTTTCCTTTCCTTTCCTTTCCTTTCCTTTCCTTTCCTTTCCTTTCCTTTCCTTTCCTTTCCTTTCCTTTCCTTTCCTTTCCTTTCCTTTCCTTTCCTTTCCTTTCCTTTCCTTTCCTTTCCTTTCCTTTCCTTTCCTTTCCTTTCCTTTCCTTTCCTTTCCTTTCCTTTCCTTTCCTTTCCTTTCCTTTCCTTTCCTTTCCTTTCCTTTCCTTTCCTTTCCTTCCTTTCTTTTCTTTTTTCTTTTCTTTTCAAACTTTTTCTCCCCCAAGCTCTTCCTGCAGTTCATTCCCGGGCTGGAATCCCGGAATATCCCGGATTATGGAATATCCAGAATTTAAAGGAGCCACCAAAACCCAGCTCCAGGCCCAGGACTAGGACAGGGATTACCCAGGCTCGGCCTGAGGGGTCGGAATTCTGGTTTTTGGGGGGGAAGAGGGCAAAGAGAAGGAGCTGAGGATGGACTTTTATTATTATTTTATTATAAATATATTATAATACATATTATATATAGTAATATATTATAGTAATTAATATATATTATTATATATTGATATAATACATATTATATATATTAATATATTATAGTAATTAATAATATATTATTATATATTGATATATTATAATATATTATATTTATAATATAATATTATATATTAATATATATAATAAAATAAATATAAAATAAAATAAAATAAACATTCTTGTTTATCCGGCTCTGAGAGCAGCAGTGACAGACAGACAGACAGACAGACAGAGCTCAAGCTGCTGAGGGGAGATAAAAGGAAAGCAAACAGTCAGAGGAGGAGGAGGAGGAGGAGGAGGAGGAGGAGGAGGAGGAGGAGGAGGAGGAGGAGGAGGAGGAGAAGAGGAGGAGTTGGGGTTGTTGGGTTTTCAGGCTCTCTCCGTGCTCCAGTTCTGCCTTTTTGGAATTCCGGGCTCTCCCTGGATCCCCCGGCCGATCCCCCCCTCCCTCCGGGCTGGCTGCGGCTGCTCCCGGGGATTTTGGGGGTTCCTGGGCTGGCTGCGGCTGCTCCCGGGGATTTTGGGGGGTTCCTGGGCTGGCTGCGGCTGCTCCGGGGGATTTTGGGGGTTCCTGGCTGGCTGTGGCTGCTCCGGGGATTTTGGGGTTCCTGGGCTGGCTGTGGCTGCTCCCGGGGATTTTTAGGGTTCCTGGGCTGGCTGTGGCTGCTCCCAGGATTTTGGGGGTTCCTGGGCTGGCTGCGGCTGCTCCCGGGGATTTTGGGGGGTTCCTGGGCTGGCTGTGGCTGCTCCCGGGGATTTTGGGGGTTCCTGGGCCTGGCTGTGGCTGCTCCCGGGGATTTTGGGGGTTCCTGGGCTGGCTGTGGCTGCTCCCGGGGATTTTGGGGGGTTCCTGGCTCCGGGACAGCCCGGCCGGGCTCCAGGCAGGGCTCAGCTGAGTCAGCGTGGCCAGCAGCCAGGGCTGGGGATCATTT
>CM063635.1:1533918-1591074 GCA_032357785.1 Periparus ater | reverse complement strand
CCAACCGCAATCCCCGCAGCCCCGGGCGGCCGCGGCCAAGCTGCCGTAACCCCGGCGGAGCAGCTCGCCGTAGCCGGGCATGGGCTCCGGAGGCGGCATCGCGGAGCTGCCACGGCCGAGGCCCCGCGCAGGCTCCGGCGGGGCGGGCACCGAGCTCCCCCCGCGCTCGGAGCCGCCCCCCGGCACGGCCCGGCCCCCCTTGGGCCGGTCCCGGGGCTCCCGGAGGGGGGGGGAAGAGGCTCGGGAGGGGAAGGGAAGGCGGTGGGAGAGGATCGGGAGAGAGGAACGGAGCGGGGAGTTCGGTAGCGGCGGGGATGGAAGCGGGGGGAGCTCCGGGATCGCCCCCCGGGGGAGCCTCGGGGAGCGGGGAGCGGCTGGAGGTGCCCGCAGAGCCCCGGAAAGGGTTTGAGACAGAGGAGATGAGGACTTGGGGGCTCGGGGGACGATTTGGGGGGTTCCAGAGAGGATTTGGGGGCTCGGGGGACGATTTGGGGGGATCCAGAGAGGATTTGGGGGCTCGGGGGACGATTTGGGGGATCCCAGAGAGGATCTGGGGGCTCGGGGGACGATTTGGGGGATCCCAGAGAGAATTTGGGGGCTCGGGGGACGATTTGGGGGGATCCAGAGAGGATTTGGGGGCTCGGGGGACGATTTGGGGGGATCCAGAGAGGATTTGGGGGCTCGGGGGACGATTTGGGGGGATCCAGAGAGGATTTGGGGGCTGGGGGGACGATTTGGGGGGATCCAGAGAGGATTTGGGGGCTGGGGGGACGATTTGGGGGGATCCAGAGAGGATTTGGGGGCTCGGGGGACGATTTGTGGGATCCCAGAGAGAATTTGGGGGTCTCAGGTGCCACTTTGAGGTGTCAGGTGCCATTCTGGGGGCTCTTGTGCCACTTTGGGGGATTCCAGAGAGAATTTGGGGGCTCGGGGGACGATTTGGGGAATTTCAGAGAGAATTTGGGGGTCTCAGGCGCCACTTTGAGGTGTCAGGTGCCATTCTGGGGGCTCGGGAGCCACTTTGGGGGATTCCAGAGAGGATTTGGGAGCTCGGGGGACGATTTGGGGGATCCCAGAGAGGATTTGGGGGCTCGGGGGACGGTTTGGGGGGTTCCAGAGAGGATTTGGGGGCTCGGGGGACGATTTGGGGAATTTCAGAGAGGATTTGGGGGCTCGGGGGACGATTTGGGGAATTTCAGAGAGGATTTGGGGGCTCGGGGGACGATTTGGGGGATCCCAGAGAGGATTTGGGGGCTCGGGGAAAGATTTGGGGGATCCCAGAGAGGATTTGGGGGTCTCAGGCGCCACTTTGAGGTGTCAGGTGCCATTCTGGGGGCTCTTGTGCCACTTTGGGGGATTCCAGAGAGGATTTGGGGGCTCGGGGGACGATTTGGGGGGTTCCAGAGAGAATTTGGGGGCTCGGGGGACGATTTGGGGGGTTCCAGAGAGAATTTGGGGGCTCGGGGGACGATTTGGGGGGATCCCAGAGAGGATTTGGGGGCTCGGGGGACGATTTGGGGGATTCCAGAGAGAATTTGGGGGCTCGGGGGACGATTTGGGGGATCCCAGAGAGGATTTGGGGTCTCAGGCGCCACTTTGAGGTGTCAGGTGCCATTCTGGGGGCTCGGGAGCCACTTTGGGGGGTTCCAGAGAGAATTTGGGGGCTCAGGGGATGATTTGGGGGGATCCAGAGAGAATTTGGGGGCTCGGGGAACGATTTGGGGGGTTCCAGAGAGGATTTGGGGGCTCGGGGGACGATTTGGGGGGTTCCAGAGAGGATTTGGGGGCTCGGGGGACGATTTGGGGAATTTCAGAGAGGATTTGGGGGCTCGGGGGACGATTTGGGGGGTTCCAGAGAGAATTTGGGGGCTCGGGGAACGATTTGGGGGGTTCCAGAGAGGATTTGGGGGCTCGGGGGACGATTTGGGGGATCCCAGAGAGGATTTGGGGGTCTCAGGCGCCACTTTGAGGTGTCAGGTGCCATTCTGGGGGCTCGGGAGCCACTTTGGGGGGTTCCAGAGAGAATTTGGGGGCTCGGGGGACGATTTGGGGGGTTCCAGAGAGAATTTGGGGGCTGGGGGGACGATTTGGGGGGTTCCAGAGAGAATTTGGGGGCTCGGGGGACGATTTGGGGGAATCCAGAGAGAATTTGGGGGCTCGGGGGACGATTTGGGGGGATCCAGAGAGGATTTGGGGGCTCGGGGGACGA
Organism: Periparus ater; assembly: GCA_032357785.1. NCBI lineage: Eukaryota > Metazoa > Chordata > Aves > Passeriformes > Paridae > Periparus > Periparus ater. The sequence continues at coordinate 1,588,865 of CM063635.1, read as the reverse complement.
TTTGGGGATCCCAGAGAGGATTTGGGGGCTCGGGGGACGATTTGGGGGATCCCAGAGAGAATTTGGGGGCTCGGGGGACGATTTGGGGGGTTCCAGAGAGAATTTGGGGGCTCGGGGGACGATTTGGGGGGATCCCAGAGAGGATTTGGGGGCTCGGGGGACGATTTGGGGGGTTCCAGAGAGGATCTGGGTGCTCGAGGGACGATTTGGGGGGTTCCAGAGAGAATTTGGGGGTCTCAGGTGCCACTTTGAGGTGTCAGGTGCCATTCTGGGGCTCGGGAGCCACTTTGGGGGATTCGAGAGAGGATTTGGGGGTCTCAGGGGCTATTTTGGGGTGTCAGGTGCCAATTTGGGGGCTCAGGTGCCACTTTGGGGGATCCAAGAGCGAATTTGGGGGGTTCAGGTACCAACTGAAGAGATTCAAGAGCAATTTTGGAGGTTTAGGTGCCAATTTGGGGGTCTCAGGTGCCAATTTTGGGGTTTCAGGTGCCACTTTGGGGTCTCAGGTGCCAATTGAGGGGATTCAAGTGTGGATTTGGGGGATTCAGGTGCCACTTTGGGGGATTCAGGACCGAATTTGGGGTTCAGGTGCCAATTTTGGGGTCTCAGGTGCCAATTTGGGGATTCAGGACCGAATTTTGGGGTTCAGGTGCCACTTTGGGGGATCCAAGAGTGAATTTTGGGGTCTCAGGTACAATTTTGGGGTCTCAGGTGCCAATTTGGGGGATCCAGGCCCGAATTTTGGGGTTCAGGTGCCAATTGAAGAGATTCAAGTGCAATTTTGGAGGTTTAGGTACCAATTTGGGGGTCTCAGGTACCAATTTGGGGGATTCAAGAGCAGATTTGGAGGTTTAGGTGCCAGTTTTGGGGTTTCAGGTGCCAATTGAGGGGATTTAAGTGTGGATTTGGGGGTCTCAGGTGCCACTTTGGGGGATCCAAGAGCAAATTTTGGGGTCTCAGGTGCCACTTTGGGGGATCCAGGCCCGAATTTTGGGGTTCAGGTGCCAATTTTGGGGTCTCAGGTGCCAATTTGGGGTTTCAGGACCGAATTTTGGGGTTCAGGTGCCACTTTGGGGGATCCAAGAGTGAATTTTGGGTCTCAGGTGCCAATTGAAGAGATTCAAGTGCAATTTTGGAGGTTTAGGTACCAATTTGGGGGATCCAAGAGTGAATTTTGGGGTCTCAGGTGCCACTTTGGGGGATTCAGGACCGAATTTTGGGGTTCAGGTGCCAATTTTGGGGTCTCAGGTGCCAATTTGGGGGATCCAGGACCGAAATTTGGGGTTCAGGTGCCAATTTGGGGGATTCAGGACCGAATTTTGGGGTTCCAGGTGCCAATCCCGGTATTTTTCCCCCTCCCCAGCAGCTCCAGGCGTGTTCTGCATTTCCCCTCTGCCCAGTTTTGGGCACCTGATGCGGTTTAAGGGTCTGGAATAGGAAAATTCACTTTTAGGGGGTCTGGAATCATGAAATGCACCCTGAAAATGGGTTTGGAGTCATAAAATTCACCTCGGAGAAGGGTCTGGAGTAATAAAATTCACATTTCAGGTGGGTCTGGAATAATCAAAATCATTTTAAAGATGGATTTGGAATAAAATTCCCTCTTCAGATGGGTCTGGAATAATCAAAATCAGTTTTAAGATGGGTCTGGAATAAAAACACTTTTATGATTGATCTGGAATAATTAAATTCCCTTTTAAGATAGATCTGGAATAATCAAAATCAGTTTTAAGGTGGGTCTGGAATAATAAAATTCCATTTTTTAGATGGGTCTGGAATAAAAACTTTTAAGATAGATCTGGAATAATAAAATTCCCTTTTAAGATGGGTCTGGAATAATCAAAATTACCTTTAAAAATGAATCTGGAATAATAAAATTCAATTTTTCAGATAAGTCTGGAATAAAAACTTCTAAGATGGATCTGGAATAATAAAATTCCCTTTTAAGATATATCTGGAATAATAAAAATCAATTTTAAGATGGATCTGGAATAACAAAAATCAGTTTTAAGGTGGGTCTGGAGTCATAAAATGCACCTTGAGGACGTCTAGGAAAAACAAAATTCTATTTATTTGTTTTATAAATAAATTATAGAAAAATTCCAACTAAAAAAAAAAATTCCTGGAGCTGCCAGGGAAAGGAAAAACCAAAATAAAATCAATTTAAAGCCGGATTTCTCTGGGCTGACACAACTTGGTGTCCCTGGAGGTTTCCCCCTGGATTTTGGGAGTTTTGAAGGAATTCTGAAGGAATTGTGAAGGAATTTTCCGGCACAGTGGAGCCTTTGAGAGCGGCACAAAGGGAATATTGATGCCGGGAATGGAGCTGGGATGGAGCCAGGGGACACAAAGGGACCTTTCAGGGACAGAATTCAGGGGGAGAATTCCAAGGAAATCCCGAATTTTGGGGTAAATTCCCATGGGAGGTGGTGATGGTTGTTAAAAATGAAGGGTGGGATCGGTGGGGATTGGGGGGAATTTTGTGGAATGAGAATTCCTAAAAAAAACAGGTTGGATGCTGGCGGGGATTCCTAAAAAATTCTCAAAAAAACAGGTTGGACGTGGGAAAATTGCTAAAAAAATTCCTAAAAAATATTCCTAAAAAAATTCCTAAAAATCCAGGTTGGACCTGGGAAAATTCCTAAAAAAAATCCTAAAAAACCAGGGTAAACCTGGGAAAATCCCTAAAAAATTTCCTAAAAATCCAGGTTGGATGTGGGAAAATTCCTAAAAAAATTCCTTAAAAAATTCCTAAAAATCCAGGTTGGACCTGGGAAAATTCCTAAAAAATTCCTAAAAAAAATCCTAAAAAAACAGGGTAAACCTGGGAAAATCCCTAAAAAATTTCCTAAAAATCCAAGTTGGACCAGGGAAAATTCCTAAAAATTCCTAAAAATCCAGGTTGGACCTGGGAAAATTGCTAAAAAAATTGCTAAAAAAATTCCTAAAAAAGTTCCTAAAAAAACAGGTCGGACATGGGAAAATTCCTAAAAATTCCTAAAAAAATTCCTAAAAAACCAGGGTAAACCTGGGAAAATTCGTAAAAAATTCCTAAAAATCCAGGTTGGACCTGGGAAAATTCCTAAAAAAATTCCTAAAAAAAATTCCTAAAAAAATTCCTAAAAAATCCAGGTTGGACATGGGAAAATTCCTAAAAAATTCCTAAAAAAATTCCTAAAAAAACAGGGTAAACCTGGGAAAATCCCTAAAAAAAATTCCTAAAAAAATTCCTAAAAATCCAGGTTGGACCCGGGAAAATTCCTAAAAAATTCCTAAAAAAATTCCTAAAAAAACAGGGTAAACCTGGGAAAATTCATAAAATATTCCTAAAAAAATTCCTAAAAATAATCCTAAAAAACCAGGGTAAACCTGGGAAAATTCGTAAAATATTCCTAAAAATCCAGGTTGGACGTGGGAAAATTGCTAAAAAAATTCCTAAAAAAAATTCCTAAAAAAATTCCTAAAAATCCAGGTTGGACATGGGAAAATTCCTAAAAAATTCCTAAAAGAATTCCTAAAAAAACAGGGTAAACCTGGGAAAATTCGTAAAATATTCCTAAAAATCCAGGTTGGACCTGGGAAAATTCCTAAAAAAATTCCTAAAAAAAATTCCTAAAAAAATTCCTAAAAAATCCAGGTTGGACATGGGAAAATTCCTAAAAAATTCCTAAAAAAATTCCTAAAAAAATTCCTAAAAATCCAGGTTGGACCTGGGAAAATTCCTAAAAAAATTCCTAAAAAAAATTCCTAAAAAAATTCCTAAAAAATCCAGGTTGGACATGGGAAAATTCCTAAAAAATTCCTAAAAAAATTCCTAAAAAAACAGGGTAAACCTGGGAAAATTCATAAAATATTCCTAAAAAAATTCCTAAAAAAATCCTAAAAAAACAGGGTAAACCTGGGAAAATTCCTAAAAATCCAGGTTGGATCATGGGGTTCCTGACAGGGATTGGGGAAAATTCCTAAAAAATTCCTAAAAATCCAGATTGGACCCAGCAGGGATTGGGAAAAATTCTCTGCCACAATAATTTTCATTTTCATTTTTATTTTCTTTATTATTTTTTATTTATTCATTTTATTTTGGGGGGTTTCCCTCTTTTTCCCAGCAGCAAGCCCAGGGATTCTTCTTTTTCCCAAGAGGAATTGTCAGATCCAGAGGGGATTTTGTGTTCCAGGAGGAATTTCTGGGTTCCAGAGGGGATTTTTGGGTTCCAGGGGGAACAATTCCTGTCCCAGAGGGATTTTTTTTGTGTTCCAGGGGGAATTTTTGTGTTCCAGGAGGGATATTTTGTGTTCCAGGGGGGATGTTCCCTGTTCCAGAGGGAATTTCTGGGCTCCAGAGGGGATATTTTGTGTTCCAGAGAGGATTTTTTGTGTTCCAGAGGGGATATTTTGTGTCCCAAAAGGAATTTTTAGGTTCCAGGGGGGATGATCCCTGTTCCTGAGGGGATTTTCCCTGTCCCAGAGAGGATATTTTGTGTTCCAGAGGGAATTTCTGGGCTCCAGAGGGGATATTTTGTGTTCTAGAGAGGATATTTTGTGTTCCAGGGGGATATTTTGTGTCTCAGAAGGAATTATCCCTGTTCCAGAAGGATATCTTATGTTCCAGAGTGGATATTTTGTGTCCCAAAAGGAATTTCTGGGTTCCAGAGGGGATATTTTGTGTTCCAGAAGGAATATTTTGTGTCCCAGAGGGGATTTTTGTGTTCCAGAGGGGATATTTTGTGCTCCAGGAGGAATTTCCAGGTTCCAGAGGGGATATTTTGTGTTCCAGAGTGGATATTTTGTGTCCCAGAAGGAATTTCCAGGTTCCAGAGTGGATATTTTGTGTTCCAGAGTGGATATTTTGTGTTCCAGAGGGGATATTTTATGTTCCAGAGGGGATATTTTGTGTCCCAGAAGGAATTTCCAGGTTCCAGAGGGGATATTTTGTGTCCCAGAAGGAATTTCCAGGTTCCAGAGGGGATATTTTGTGTTCCAGACGGATTTTCCCTGCTCCAGAGGGATGATCCCTGTTCCAGGGGGATATTTTATGTTCCAGAGGGGATATTTTGTGTTCCAGAGTGGATATTTTGTGTCCCAGAAGGAATTTCTGGGTTCCAGAGGGGATATTTTGTGTTCCAGAAGGAATTTCTGGGTTCCAGAGGGGATATTTTGTGTTCCAGAAGGAATTTCCAGGTTCCAGAGGGGATATTTTGTGTTCCAGATGGATTTTCCCTGCTCCAGAGAGGATTTTTGTGTCCCAGAGGGGATATTTTGTGTTCCAGGAGGAATTTCTGGGTTCCAGAGGGGATATTTTGTGTCCCAGAGAGGATTTTTTGCGTTCCAGGGGGGATTTTTGCATTCCAAAGTGGATATTTTGTGTTCCAGAGGAATATTTTATGTTCCAGAGGGGATATTTTGTGTTCCAGACGGATTTTCCTTGCTCCAGAGGGATGATCCCTGTTCCAGAGAGGATATTTTGTGTCCCAGAAGGAATTTCCAAGTTCCAGAGGGGATATTTTGTGTTCCAGAGGGGATATTTTGTGTTCCAGAAGGAATATTTTGTGTCCCAGAGGGGATTTTTGTGTTCCAGGGGGGATGATCCCTGTTCCAGAGTGGATATTTTGTGTTCCAGAGGGATGATCCCTGTTCCAGAGGGGATATTTTATGTTCCAGAGAGGATTTTTGTGTCCCAGAGGGGATATTTTGTGTTCCAGGAGGAATTTCTGGGTTCCAGAGGGGATATTTTGTGTTCCAGAGAGGATTTTTTGTGTTCCACGGGGGATTTTTGCATTCCAAAGTGGATATTTTGTGTTCCAGAGGGGATATTTTATGTTCCAGAGGGGATATTTTGTGTTCCAGAAGGAATTTCTGAGTTCCAGAGGGGATTGTCCCTGCTCCAGAGGAATATTTTATGTTCCAGAGGGGATATTTTATGTCCCAGAGGGGATATTTTGTGTTCCAGAAGGAATTTCTGAGTTCCAGAGGGGATATTTTGTGTTCCAGAGGGGATATTTTGTGTCCCAGAAGGATTTTCTGGGTTCCAGAGGGGATATTTTGTGTTCCAGAGGGGATATTTTGTGTCCCAGAAGGAATTTCCAGGTTCCAGAGGGGATATTTTGTGTCCCAGAGGGATTTTCCCTGCTCCAGAGGGATTTTCCCTGGAGCATTCCCGAGGCTCAGGCACTGGGTGTGTACTGCAGGGCCAGGCGGTCAAAGTCGTTCTCCTGCAACCACAGCCAGAAAGAAAGGCAGGAAATTAACTCCTAATTAACCCCTAATTAACCCCTCTCAATCAACCCCAATAAAACTTACATTCATTAACTCTCCCCTAGCTGGACAGACCCCAGCCAGCTCCCCAAATCCCACGGAATTCCAGCAGCAAATCCCACCTATCCAAGTTTTCCTGATTTTTTTTTTTCCTGCTTTTCCCTTCCCAAATTCCTTCTCCCAGTTTTGTGTTTTTTTTTTTTTTTCCTGTTTGAACACAAAAAATTCCCACCTGGATTAAAAAATTCCAGGCTTGGAATTCCCAAAAGAGCTGGAAAAGCTCCATGAGGTGGAGCTGAGCCCTCGGGATTTTGTTTGGAAATTGAATTTGGTTTGGTTTGGTTTGTCCCCCATGGCTCCAAATCAAAAATTCTATTTATTTGTTTTATAATTTATTTATAAATAAATAATAAATATTATAATATAATAATTATTTATAATTATTATAATAATATAATTATAATATAATATAATAAATATATATTATATATAATATAATATAAATATTATATATAATACAATAGATAATTAGATATTATAATTTAATGATATAATAAAGTAATATAATAATATAATCTAATAGAATAATTATATTACATTACATTATATATAATACAATCTAATATTATATTATATATAAAATATAATCTAATTAATATAATATAATATAATGTAATATAATTAATACAATATCTAATAGAATAATTATATTCCACTATATAATATTGTATTATATATAATAGTACAATCTAATCTTATTTTCTATATCAAATATAATCTAATTAACATAACAATGCAATGTAAGATAATTAATACAATATCTAATAATTATATTACATTATATTACATTATATTATATATAATAATACAATCTAATATTATTTTCTATATCAAATATAATCTAATTAACATAATATAATGTAATAATACAATCTAATCTTATATTCTGTATAAAATATAATCTAATTAACATAATACAATGTAATATAATGTAACACAATATAATTAATACAACACAATAAAATCCAATATAGTTTAAATACCTCATGACATTTTAATTATACAATACCACACACCCTATAAATAAATTATCCTAAACTCTATTTATCTCTAAAAATTCTATTTATTTGATTGATTTCTATTATTATTTGGATTTTTTTCCCCTCCCTACCTTGGCCTGGTACTCCTTGATGAAGGGGTGGTTTTTGTGAGCATCCTTCAGCTGCGACAGGTAACGATTGCTCACCTGGGAGACCCAAAAAATCCGAATTTTGAGATGTCAGAGTGCAACAAACCCCACCTAAATGTGATTTTTTTTTTCACACCTAAATTCCTGATTTTCTCCCTGAAACCAGCAGGATCCACTGAAATAAAAAATGAAATATTTGAAATAAAATAGTTCAAAAGAAACTTTCAGTGGTGGTTTCAATTTGAATTAAAAATCAGGAAGAGCTGATTTAAATTGAATTTAAAACTCCAAATGATTTTTTTTTTCCCTCAGTAAATTCCTGATTTTCTCCCTGAAACCAGCAGGATCCACTGAAATAAAAAATGAAATATTTGAAATAAAATAGTTCAAAAGAAACTTTCAGTGGTGGTTTCAATTTGGAATTAAAAATCAGGAAGAGCTGATTAAAATTGAATTTAAAACTCCAAATGATTTTTTTTTCCCCTCAGTAAATTCCTGATTTTCTCCCTGAAACCAGCAGGATCCACTGAAATAAAAGGGAAATAAAAGATGAAATATTTGAAATAAGTAATAAATAAGAATTAAAGAATAATTCTAACAAAATACAATATAATAATATAATATAAATTATACATACATAATAATTATTTCTTTCTTATAAGAAATAAAATAGCTCAAAAGAAACTTTCAGTGGTGGTTTAAATTTGAATTAAAAATCAGGAAGAGCTGAATTTAAAACTCCAAATGATTTTTTTTTCCCAGGTTTTTTTCCCCTCAATAAATGATGCAATAATAGATGATAAATACGGAATAAACTCTGGAATTCTGGAATGTTCTGGGTTGGAAGATTTGAGGATAACGGAACAATCCAATTCCCAGCGCTTCCCTGGCTGAGCTGCCCTCGCCAGGATGATCCCGTCGATCCCCAAATCCCGCTGGGAACTGCGGGAAGCCCCAAATCCCAGAGATCCCAGGATCCCAGGGATTCCAAAGATCCCAGTTATCCCAGTAATGCCAGTTATCCCAGTGATCCCGGTGATCCCAACGATCCCGATATCCCAGTGATCCGATCCCAGTTATCCCAGGGATCCGATCCCAGTGATCCCATGATCCCGGCGATCCCAATATCCCAGCGATCCCAGTGATCTGATGCCAGTGATCCCATGATCCTATGATGCCGATATCCCGGTGATCCCAGTGATCTGACCCCAGTTATCCCAGCAATCCCAGTGATCCCGATGATCCCAGTTATCCCAGTGACCCCAGTGAAGCAATCCCAGAGATCCCGGTGATCCCAGCAATCTGATCCCATGACCCCGGTGATCCCAGTTATGCCAGCGATCCTGATGATCCCATGATCCCAGTGATCTGATCCCATGACCCCAGCAATTCCATGATCCTGGTGATCCCGATGATCCCAGTTATCCCAGTGACCCCAGTGATCCCGGTGATCCCATGACCCCGGTGATCCCAGCAATCTGATCCCATGATCCCGGTGATCCCGATGATCCCGGCGATCCCATGACCCCAATGATCCCATGACCCCAGCAATCTGATCCCAGTTATCCCAGCGATCCTGATGATCCCATGATCCCATGATCCCAGTTATCCCAGCGATCCTGATGATCCCATGATCCCATGATCCCAGTTATCCCAGCGATCCTGATGATCCCATGATCCCATGATCCCAGTTATCCCAGCGATCCTGATGATCCCATGATCCCATGATCCCAGTTATCCCAGCGATCCTGATGATCCCATGATCCCATGATCCCAGTTATCCCAGCGATCCTGATGATCCCATGATCCCATGATCCCAGTGATCCCAGCGATCTGATCCCATGATCCCAGTGATCCTGATGATCCCAGTTATCCCAGTTATGCCAGAGATCCCAGCGATCCCGATGAAGCAATCCCAGAGATCCCATGATCCCAGTGACCCCAGTGATCCCGGTGAAGCAATCCCAGAGACCCCAGAGATCCTGGTGATCCCATGACCCCGGTGATCTGATCCCAGTTATCCCAGCAATCCTGATGATCCCGATGATCCCAGCAATCCCAGTGACCCCAGTGATCCCATGATCCCAGTGATCCCAGCAATCTGATCCCATGATCCCGGTGATCCTGATGATCCCAGTTATCCCAGTGACCCCAGTGATCCCGGTAATCCTGATGATCCCAGTTATCCCAGCGATCCTGATGATCCCATGATCCCAGTGATCCCAGCGATCTGATCCCATGATCCCGGTGATCCCGATGATCCCAGTTATCCCAGTTATGCCAGAGATCCCAGCGATCCCATGATCCCGATGAAGCAATCCCAGAGATCCCATGATCCCAGTGATCCCAGCGATCTGATCCCATGATCCCGGTGATCCTGATGATCCCAGTTATCCCAGTGACCCCAGTGATCCCGGTGAAGCAATCCCAGAGACCCCAGAGATCCCGGTGATCCCATGACCCCGGTGATCCCAGCAATCTGATCCCATGACCCCGGTGATCCCATGACCCCGATGATCCCATGACCCCAGCAATCTGATCCCGGCGATCCCAGTGACCCCAGTGATCCCATGACCCCGGTGATCCCGATGATCTGATCCCATGACCCCGATGATCCCGGTGATCCCGGTGATCCCGTCTCACCTCCGGGGGCTTCCCCAGGTGCTGGGACAGCACCACGAGGTTCAGGAGGGTCTCAGGGTGGCTGCTGTCCTGGAAAAACAGCGGGATCAGCCCGGGAAAGGGCAGGAACGCAGGGAAGGGGGATCTGGGGGGATCTGGGGGGATCTGGGGGGATCTGGGGGGGATTCTGGGATGGAATTCCCACAGGAATCCGTGGATGCTCCGTGCCTGGGAGTGTCCCAGGAGAGCCTGGAGCCAGCTGGGATTGTGGAGGTGAAATGAAATGGAAAAAAATTAAATGTAAAATTAAATGGGTATTAAAAAAAATACCCCAAACAAAGAAAAGCTGTAAAATAAAATAGAATGAAATTTAAAATAAAGTTTTGAAAGATAAAATACAATATGATGAATGATAAAATAGAATGAAATAGAAAATAAAATTTAAAAATGTAAAATAGGATAAATCGGAATAAAACGGAAAATAAAATGGAAAATAAAAGCAAAAATAAAATAGGAAAAAAATGGGATAAAAGAGAAAATAAAATGGAAAATAAAATGGGATAAAGTAGAAAATATAGTAGAAAATAAGGTAGAAAATAAGGTAGAAAATAAGGTAGAAAATAAAATGGAAAATAAAATAGAAAATAAAATAAACTGGAAAAAAATGGGATAAAATAGAAAATAAAGTAGAAAATAAAGTGGAAATTAAAGTGGAAAATAAAGTAGAAAGTAAAGTGGAAAATAAAGTGTAAAATAAACTGGAAAAAAAAATAGAAAATAAAAAATAGAAATAGAAATAATAAAATAGAAAAATAGAAAAAATAGAAAATAGAAAATAAAGTGTAAAATAAAGTGGAAAAAATGGGATAAAATAGAAAATATAGTAGAAAATGTGAAATGAAATACAAAATAAAAAATAAAAAATATAAAATATAAAATAAAATATAAAAAATAAAATAAAATATAAAAAATAAAATAAAATAAAATATAAAAAATAAAATAAAAATAAAATAAAATAAAATAAAATAAAATAAAATAAAATAAAATAAAACAAATCTTCAACCCCTCCCATCCCGATCCCAGCCCCTGGCTCCGTGTCCCGGCTCCGGGGATCCCGGAGGAGGCTCCCGGGGCTCCGTTACCTTGTCCAGAGCCTCCTGGAGCAGCCCCTCGGCCTCGTCCCAGCGGCCCTGGGCCATGGCGGCCGCGGCCTGGCCCGAGAGCAGCAGCAGCGTGGGGCAGCCGCGCTCCGCCAGCTCCTGGAACGTGTAAAACGCCTCCTGCAGCTTCTCCCCGCCCTGCAAACACACAGCGGCACGGATCCTGTCCGTGGGGGATTCCAGACAGGGATCCTGTCCATGGGGGATTCCTGACAGGGATCGTGTCCATGGGGGATTCCTGACAGGGATCGTATCCATGGGGGGATTCCCGGGGATTCCTGACAGGGATCCTGTCCATGGGGGGATTCCCGGGGATTCCTGACAGGGATCCTGTCCATCGGGGGATTCCTGACAGGAATTGTGTCCATGGGGGGATTCCTGAGGGGATCCTGTCCATGGGGAGATTCCTGACAGGGATCCTGTCCATGGGGGGATTCCCGGGGATTCCAGACAAGGATCCTGTCCATGGGGGGATTCCTGACAGGGATCGTGTCCATGGGGGATTCCAGACAGGGATCCTGTCCATGGGGGATTCCTGACAGGGATCCTGTCCATGGGGGGATTCCTGACAGGGATCCTGTCCATGGGGGGATTCCCGGGGATTCCTGACAGGGATCCTGTCCATGGGGGGATTCCTGAGGGGATCGTGTCCATGGGGGGATTCCCGGGGATTCCTGAGGGGATCCTGTCCATGGGGGGATTCCTGACAGGGATCCTGTCCATGGGGGGATTCCCGGGGATTCCTGACAGGAATTGTGTCCATGGGGGGATTCCAGACAGGGATCCTGTCCATGGGGGGATTCCTGGGGATTCCAGACAGGGATCCTGTCCATGGGGGGATTCCTGACAGGAATTGTGTCCATGGGGGGATTCCTGACAGGGATCCTGTCCATGGGAATATCCCCGGGGATTCCAGACGGGGATTCCAGCCATGGGAATATCCCTGGAGATTCCTGAGGGGATTGTATCCACAGGGGAATTCCTGACAGGGATTCCTGACAGGGATTCCATACATGGGAATATTCCCGGGGATTCCTGAGGGGATTGTATCTACAAGAGAATTCCTGGGGATTCCAGACAGGGATTGTGTCCATGGGAATATTCCCAGGAATTCCGTACAGGGATTCCAGGCAGGGGTCATTCCTGGAGAGGATTCCAGCCATGGGAATATTCCTGGGAGATTCCAGTCAGGGATCCCAGTCAGGGGTCACTCCTGAGCTGGGATTCCATCCATGGCTCATTCCCATGCTGGGAATTCCTGATTTCCACCCACATGGGGTAAATTCCATGGAATTTCAGGAGTTTATTTCCATCCCCTCGTCACCTGCACTCCCAAACCGAGCGCCTTTGCCTCATTCCCAAACGTCTCCAAGGACATTTTGTGTCCTGGAGTCTGGTCCCCATCCTCCTCTGGGATACTTTGGGAATGTTTTGGGGATATTTTGGGAATGGCTGGCACCCACCATGGCCAGGTTCACCCAGGCTGTGGCCAGCTGGGTCAGGGTCGCGTCCTCGTCCTGCTCCTGCATTTTCTTCAGCTCCTTCCTGCAGGAAAAGTGGGAATCGCAAAGGAAAAAAGGATTTCAGCACAAAAATAAAAACTTGGGGGGTTTTTCCCCCAACTCGAGTTTTCCAGGAGAGGCTTGGATTGATTCCTGGAGAAGGGAAAGGGAAAGGAGATGGAAAAGGGAAAGGAAAAGGGGAAAAAGGGAAAGGGGAAAAAGGGAAAGGGGAAAAAGGGAAAGGGGAAAAAGGGAAAGGGGAAAAAGGGAAAGGGGAAAAAGGGAAAGGGGAAAAAGGGAAAGGGGAAAAAGGAAAAGGGGAAAAAGGAAAAGGGGAAAAAGGGAAAGGGGAAAAAGGGAAAGGGGGAAAAGGGAAAGGGGAAAAAGGGAAAGGGGAAAAAGGGAAAGGGGAAAAAGGGAAAGGGGAAAAAGGGAAAGGGGAAAAAGGGAAAGGGGAAAAAGGGAAAGGGGAAAAAGGGAAAGGGGAAAAAGGGAAAGGGGAAAAAGGGAAAGGGGAAAAAGGGAAAGGGGAAAAAGGGAAAGGAAAAAGAGGGGAAAAGGGCAAAGAAAAGGGAAAGGAGAAATAAAAAAAGAAAAAGGGAAAGGGAAAAGAGGGAAAAAGGGAAAGGAAAGGAAAAATGAAGAAAGAAAATTAAAAGGGAAAGGGAAAAGCCCCAATCCCACCTGGCCAGGTCGAGCCTGTCGAGCTTCAGCAGGATCTGGACCATCATGGCCAAGCTGCAAGGACAGAGCAGAGGGATTGAACATCAATCCATCCCCCCGGAATCCAGCTCAGATTCCCAGAGAATTCCCATCCCTGGGAGCAGCCAAGGAAAGGCTGGACAGGGCTTGGAGCCACCTGGGACGGTCCTGAAGGTCCCTCCTGACCCCAAACCCCACCTGGGACGGTCCTGAAGGTCCCTCGTGACCCCAAACCCCACCTGGCATGGTCCTGAAGGTCCCTCCTTAGCCCAAACCCCACCTGGGATGGTCCTGAAGGTCCCTCCTGACCCCAAACCCCACCTGGGACAATCCTGAAGGTCCCTCCTGACCCCAAACCCCACCTGGGACCATCCTGAAAGTCCCTCCTGACCCCAAACCCCACCTGGGACCATCCTGAAGGTCTCTCCTGACCCCAAACCCCACCTGGGACCATCCTGAAGGTCTCTCCTGACCCCAAACCCCACCTGGGACCATCCTGAAAGTCCCTCCTGACCCCAAACCCCACCTGGGATGGTCCTGAAGGTCCCTCGTGACCCCAAACCCCACCTGGGATGGTCCTGAAGGTCCCTCCTGACCCCAAACCCCACCTGGGACAATCCTGAAGGTCCCTCGTGACCCCAAACCCCACCTGGGACAATCCTGAAGGTCCCTCCTGACCCCAAACCCCACCTGGGACCATCCTGAAGGTCCCTCCCGACCCCAATTCCGATTCCCAGCTCCCTCCCTGGCTCAGATCCCACACGGATCAACACCCAACCCCACAGGAAACGCAGGAAAAACCCCAAAATCCCCGACAGCAAAACCTCCTGAGGCTTCCCAAGCTCCCATCCCGTTCCTGGGGAATCCCCTCACCACTCCAGGCTCTCCCCCTGGTGCAGGGCCCGCAGGGCGGCGTCGGGGTTCTGGTCGTGGAAATAGATGGAAGCTGCCATCAGCAGGAAGGTGGAGTTGGCCACGTCCACGCTCTTGGACATCTTCTTGTCCAGCTCTGCCACGATGGAGTCCCTGGGAGGTGGGGAAAGTGAGGATGTGGGGGTGGTTTGGGGAGAAAACGGGAGGAAACGGGATAAAAATGGAAGAAAATGGGAGAAAATGGGAGAAAAATGGGAGAAAATGGGAGAAAATGGGAGAAAAATGGGAGAAAATGGGAGAAAATGTAAGAGAACGGGATGAAAATGGGAGAAAATGGGATAAAATTGGATAAAATGGAAGAGAACGGGATGAAAATGGGATGAAAATGGGAGAAATGTCAGAAAACGGGATAAAAACAGGATGGAAATAGGATAGAATGACAGAAAATGGGATAAAATAAAAAAGAATGGAATAAAACAGGATAAAATGGGACAAAATGGAAGAGAACAGGATGAAAATGGGATAAAAATGGGAGAAATGGCAGAAAATGGGATGGAAACGGGATAGAATGGTAAAAAATGGGATAAAACAGGATAAAGTGGGAGAAAATGGGATAAAATGTGAGAAAAAGGGATAAGACAGGATATAGGAAGAGAAAATGGGAGAGAATGGGATGAAAATGGGGGAGGAAAGCGGAGAAGCCGCAGCTGCTCCACCCCTGGGAGTGTCCAAGGCCAGGCTGGAACATCCTGGAACAGTGGAAATTATCCCTGATGTCCTTTAAAATCCCCTCCACCCCAAAAAAACCCCTGGAATTCCACAAGTCCCTCCTTTCCCAGATTCCCAGCAGTGAATCCCTCACCTCTGGCTCTCGTTGGCCAGGAATTCCGCAAACATCCTGACAGCCTGCAGCTCGGGGCTGGCGTTGGCCTTGATCTCATCCAGCACCACTCCAAACTTCCGCTGGGAAAAGCCGGGAAAAAGCCAGGAAAAGTGGGAAAAGCCGTGAGGTTGGAGCTGGAACAGAACCCTCGGGGATCTGGCTGGGACAGGAGGCAGGGAATGGCTTCCCACAGGGCAGGGAGAGGAGGGATTTGGGATTTGGGATAACTTCTGAGGAGCTGGAGGGCCGGGACACGGCCAGAGGACAGCGACAGGCGGGATTTGGGGAGGAATTCCTGGCTGGGAGGGAATGGGATGGAATTCCCAGGGAAGCCATGGTTGTTCCATCCTTGGGAGTGCCCAAGTGGGAAAAGAGAAGCTCCAGGGAAACCTTGGAGAGCTCTGGGAGTGCTGGAGAGGGATTTGGGATCAGGGATGGAATCCAGGACACAGGGAATGGGTTTAAACCGGGAAATGAGAATTTGGGTGGGATTTGGGCAGGAATTCCTGGCTGGGAGGGAATGGGATGGAATTCCCAGGGAAGCCATGGCTGCCCCAGGATCCCCGGGAGTGCCCAGGGCCAGGCAGGGCAGGGACAGGGGACAGCGCGGGTGTCCCTGCCATGGCTCTGGGTGCCCTTTCAGGTCCTTCCAACCCAAACAACTCCACGATTCCCGCAGCTCCCACAGCTCCGGGGCCGCCGCGGCCTCACCTGGGCGATGTAGGCTCGGAACAGGAACACGTCCCGCTCCAGCTCCTTCTCGGGGCTGCTCGGCTGCGGGGAGAGCGCCAAACAAAAACCTCTCACGGCTCTGCCCACACCCGGGACCGACCCCTCACAAACCCGCCCCTCATAAACCCGCCCGGGCCGCGCCCGTCAGCGGCCCTCAGGGAGCCGCGGTGGGTCCCGGACAGCGCCGCCCGCCGTGCCCGACCTTGGCCCGCTGCGCCTCGTTGATGGCGGCCTGGTAGGCGCCGATGTAGAAGTTGTTGCGGAGGTCGAAGAGCTCGTCCGCCTCTCCGGGCGGCGCCGCTCCCGTCCCGGCCGCCATCGCCCTCAGACACGTCCCCGGAAGCGCCCGCGCAGCGGGGGCTGCCGGGAGCCGCCGTCTCCATGGAAACAGCCAATAGCAACGCGAGGAGGCGGATACGTCATCAAAGCGACGCTCGGTGCAGGGTGTGGGCGGGGTTAGAGCGAGCCAGCCAATGAGCGGGCGGAGCGGCGGTGACGCCATCGGGGCGCGCGGCGCGCACGCGGAGCGGAGCGGCCATGGCGGAGTTCCGGGCGCTCGGGCTGGCGCCGTGGCTGGCGGAGCAGGCGCGGCAGGTCGGGCTCGTCCGGCCCACGCCCGTGCAGGCCGCCTGCATCCCGGCCGTGCTGCAGGGTGAGCGCCGCGGGGCACTCCCGCACCCGGTCCCAGCCCCGGGAACGGCTCCTGACAGTCCCCGTCCCGGCTCCGGGATCGCCTCTCACGGCCCCGGTGCCATCCCCGGGATCGCCTCTCACGGTCCCGGTTCCATCCTCAAGAAGAGCTCCTCGCGGGCTCTGTCCCATCCCCGGGATCCCCGTTCCCTTCTCCCATTCCTGTTACCGTTCCCCTCTCTCCTTCCCCTTCCCATTTCCATTTCCCCTCTCCCATTCCTGTTCCCCTCTCTTGTTCCCATTCCTCGTTCCAGTTCCCTTCTCCCATTCCCCGTTCCCCTCTTCCATTCCCATTCCCGTTCTTTCTCCCTCTCCCATTCCCATTCCCCATTCCCCTCTCCCATTCCCATTCCCCGTTCCCCATTCCTGTTCCCCTCTCCCATTCCCGTTCCCTGTTCCCCTCCCATTCCCTGTTCCCATTCTCCATTCCCGTTCTCTCTCCCATTCCCCGTTCCCCTCTCCTGTTCCCATTCCCTGTTTCCTGTCCCCTCTCCCATTCCCGTTTCCCGTTCCCATTCCTGTTCCCAGTTCCCCTGTCCCGTTTCCCATTCCCATTTCCCGTCCCCGCTGACCTCCCCTCTCCCCTCAGGCCGGGACTGTCTGGCCTGTTCCAAGACGGGCAGCGGTAAAACGGCGGCGTTCGTGCTGCCGGTGCTGCAGGCGCTGTCCGAGGATCCCTACGGCATCTTCTGCCTCGTGCTGACCCCCACCAGGTACCGAGATCCCCCTGGGATCCCCCCAGATCCCCCCGGGATCCCCCCAGGATCCCCCCAGATCCCCGGGATCCCTGGCTGAGCGCAGGATCCCCGCAGGGAGCTGGCGTGCCAGATCGCCGAGCAGTTCCGCGTGCTGGGGAAGCCGCTGGGGCTGAAGGAGAGCGTGGTGGTGGGCGGCCTGGGTGAGTCTGGGGGCTCCCTGAGGGGTTGGGGGGATCCCTGGGATCACTTGATCCCAAAAATCCCGTCCTGGGAATGGCCTGGAGCTGCGCTGGGGCTGGGGGTGTTCCCTGCGGGGGGGGGCAGTGCCCAGCACGCTCTGGGAGAGGGATCTTTCCATGAAATCCATCCCTGATCCCACAAAATCCATCCCTGATCTCCCAAAATCCATCCCTGATCTCCCAAAATCCATCCCTGATCTCCCAAAATCCATCCCTGATCCCACAAAATCCATCCCAGATCCCCAAAATCCATCCCTGATCCCCCAAAATCCATCCCTGATCCCACAAAATCCATCCCAAATCCCACAAAATCCATCCCTGATCTCCCAAAATCCATCCCTGATCCCACAAAATCCATCCCTGATCCCACAAAATCCATCCCAGATCCCCAAAATCCATCCCAGATCCCCAAAATCCATTCCTGATCTCCAAAATCCATTCCTGATCTCCAAAATCCATCCCAAATCCCCCAAAATCCATCCCAAATCCTCTGATCCCCATCCCAGATCCCATCCCCAGCCCTCCCCAGGGCTCTGTCCCCGTTCCCAGAGCTCCATTTCCCCATTCCCGTTCCCATCAGCCGGGATCGACATTCCAGGCGCCATTCCGGGTTCCCAGCAGTTGGGATCGTGATTCCGGGCCCCATTCCCGGTTTTTCCCGGCACTGGGATCGCGATTCCAGGTGCCATTCCCAGTTCCCAGCAGTTGGGATCACGATTCCGGGCCCCATTCCCGAATTTTCCTGGCACTGGGATCGTGATTCCGGGTGCCATTCCCGGTTCCCAGCAGTTGGGATCATGATTCCAGGCGCCATTCCCTGTTTTTCCCGGCACTGGGATCATGATTCCAGGTGCCATTCCCGGTTCCCAGCAGTTGGGATCGTGATTCCGAGTGCCATTCCCGGTTCCCAGCAGTTGGGATCGCGATTCCAGGCGTCATTCCCAGTTTTTCCCGGCACTGGGATCGCCATTCCGGGCCCCATTCCCGGTTTTTCCCGGCACTGGGATCGCGATTCCAGGTGCCATTCCCAGTTCCCAGCAGCCGGGATCGCCATTCCGGGTGCCATTCCCGGTTTTTCCCAGCACTGGATCGTGATTCCGGGTGCCATTCCCTGTTCCCAGCAGTTGGGATCGTGATTCCGGGTGCCATTCCCAGTTTTTCCTGGCACTGGGATCGTGATTCCAGGCGCCATTCCCGGTTCCCAGCAGTTGGGATCGTGATTCCGAGTGCCATTCCCGGTTCCCAGCAGTTGGGATCGTGATTCCAGGCGCCGTTCCCGGTTTTTCCTGGCACTGGGATCGTGATTCCGGGTGCCATTCCCGGTTCCCATCAGCCGGGATCGCCATTCCAGGTGTCATTCCCGAATTTTCCTGGCACTGGGATCGTGATTCTGGGTGCCATTCCTGGTTCCCAGCAGTTGGGATCGCGATTCCGGGCCCCATTCCCGAATTTTCCCGGCACTGGGATCGTGATTTCAGGCGCCATTCCCGGTTCCCAGCACTGGGATCGTGATTCCGGGCCCCATTCCCGGTTCTTCCCGGCACTGGGATCGCGATTCCAGGTGCCATTCCCAGTTCCCAGCAGTTGGGATCGTGATTCCAGGCGCCATTCCCTGTTTTTCCCGGCACTGGGATCGTGATTCCAGGTGCCATTCCCAGTTCCCAGCAGCCAGGATCGCCATTCCAGGCGTCATTCCCGGTTCCCAGCAGTTGGGATTATGATTCCAGGCGTCATTCCCGGTTTTTCCTGGCACTGGGATCGTGATTCCGGGTGCCATTCCCGGTTCCCAGCAGTTGGGATCGCGATTCCAGGCGTCATTCCCGGTTTTTCCCGGCACTGGGATCGTGATTCCAGGTGCCATTCCCGGTTCCCAGCACTGGGATCGTGATTCCAGGCGTCATTCCCGGTTTTTCCTGGCACTGGGATCGTGATTCCGGGTGCCATTCCCGGTTCCCATCAGCCAGGATCACCATTCCAGGCGCCATTCCCGGTTCCCAGCAGTTGGGATCGCGATTCCAGGCGTCATTCCCGGTTTTTCCCGGCACTGGGATCGCCATTCCGGGCCCCATTCCCGGTTTTTCCCGGCACTGGGATCGCGATTCCAGGTGCCATTCCCAGTTCCCAGCAGCCGGGATCGCCATTCCAGGTGTCATTCCCGAATTTTCCTGGCACTGGGATCGTGATTCTGGGTGCCATTCCCGGTTCCCAGCAGTTGGGATCGCGATTCCGGGCCCCATTCCCAAATTTTCCCGGCACTGGGATCGTGATTCCGGGTGCCATTCCCGGTTCCCAGCAGTTGGGATTATGATTCCAGGCGCCATTCCCTGTTTTTCCTGGCACTGGGATCGCGATTCCAGGCCCCATTCCCGGTTTTTCCCGGCACTGGGATCGTGATTCCAGGCCCCATTCCCGGTTTTTCCTGGCACTGGGATCGTGATTCCAGGCCCCATTCCCGTTTTTTCCCGGCACTGGGATCGTGATTCCGGGCCCCATTCCCGGTTCCCAGCAGCTGGGATCGCCATTCCAGGCGTCATTCCCGTTTTTTCCCGGCACTGGGATCGTGATTCCAGGCGCCATTCCCGAATTTTCCCGGCACTGGGATCGCGATTCTGGGCGCCATTCCCGAATTTTCCCGGCACTGGGATCGTGATTCCAGGCCCCATTCCCGGTTTTTCCCGGCACTGGGATCGTGATTCCGGGCCCCATTCCCGGTTTTTCCCGGCACTGGGATCGTGATTCCGGGCGTCATTCCCGGTTTTTCCCGCAGACATGGTGGCCCAGGCCCTGGAGCTGGCCCGCAAGCCCCACGTGGTGATCGCCACCCCCGGGCGCCTCGCCGACCACCTGCGCAGCTCCAGCACCTTCAGCCTGAGGAAGATCAAATTCCTGGTAAATCCTGCATCCCTGGGGAAATCCTGGGAATTCTGAGGGGATTCTTCCATCCCTGGGGAAATCCCGGGAATTCTGAGGGGATTCTTCCATCCCTGGGGGAAATCCCGGGAATTCTGAGGGGATTCTTCCATCCCTGGGGGAAATCCTGGGAATTCTGAGGGGATTCTTCCATCCCTTGGGGAAATCCTGGGAATTCTGAGGGGATTCTTCCATCCCTGGGGGAAATCCTGGGAATTCTGAGGGGATTCTTCCATCCCTTGGGGAAATCCCGGGAATCCTGAGGGGATTCTTCCATCCTTGGGGAAATCCCGGGAATTCTGAGGGGATTCTTCCATCCCTTGGGGAAATCCTGGGAATTCTGAGGGGATTCTTCCATCCCTGGGGGAAATCCTGGGAATTCTGAGGGGATTCTTCCATCCCTGGGGGAAATCCTGGGAATTCTGAGGGGATTCTTCCATCCCTTGGGGAAATCCTGGGAATCCTGAGGGGATTCTTCCATCCCTGGGGGAAATCCCGGGAATTCTGAGGGGATTCTTCCATCCCTGGGGGAAATCCTGGGAATTCTGAGGGGATTCTTCCATCCCTTGGGGAAATCCTGGGAATTCTGAGGGGATTCTTCCATCCCTGGGGGAAATCCTGGGAATTCTGAGGGGATTCTTCCATCCCTTGGGGAAATCCCGGGAATCCTGAGGGGATTCTTCCATCCTTGGGGAAATCCCGGGAATTCTGAGGGGATTCTTCCATCCCTTGGGGAAATCCTGGGAATTCTGAGGGGATTCTTCCATCCCTGGGGGAAATCCTGGGAATTCTGAGGGGATTCTTCCATCCCTTGGGGAAATCCTGGGAATTCTGAGGGGATTCTTCCATCCCTTGGGGAAATCCTGGGAATCCTGAGGGGATTCTTCCATCCCTGGGGGAAATCCTGGGAATTCTGAGGGGATTCTTCCATCCCTTGGGGAAATCCTGGGAATTCTGAGGGGATTCTTCCATCCCTGGGGGAAATCCTGGGAATTCTGAGGGGATTCTTCCATCCCTTGGGGAAATCCTGGGAATTCTGAGGGGATTCTTCCATCCCTGGGGAAATCCTGGGAATTCTGAGGGGATTCTTCCATCCCTGGGGGAAATCCTGGGAATCCTGAGGGGATTGATTCATTCCTGGGGAAATCCCGGGAATCCTGACAGGTTTTCTCCATTCCTGGGGGAATTCCGGGAATTCTGAGGGGATTCTTCGATCCCTGGGGGAAATCCTGGGAATTCTGAGGGGATTCTTCCATCCCTGGGGGAAATCCTGGGAATCCTGACGGGTTTGATTCATCCCTGGGGGGATTTCTGGGAATCTTGCTGGGTTTTCTCCATCCCTGGGTGTGTTTTGGGAATCCTGCTTGGATTCTTTGATCCGTGGGTGGATTTCCAGGAGTCCTGCTGAGTTTTCTCCATCCCTGGATGGATTTCTGGGAATCCTGCTGGGTTTCCTTGGTCCCTTTATGGATTTCCTGGAATCCTGCTGGGTTTCCTCCATCCCTGGGTGGATTTCTGGGAATTTTGCTGGGATTCTTGATCCCTGGGTGTATTCCCTGGAATCCTGCTGGGTTTCCCCCACCCCTGTGTGGATTTTGGGAATCCTGCTGGGTTTCCTGCATCCCTGGATGGATTCCCTGGAATCCTGCTGGGTTTCCTCCCTCCCTGGATGTATTTCTGGCAATCCTGCTGGGATTCCTCCATCCCTGGATGGATTCCCTGGAATCCTGCTGGGATTCCTCCCTCCCTGGATGTATTTCTGGCAATCCTGCTGGGATTCCTCCATCCCTGGGTGGGTTTTGGGAATCCTGCTGGGATTCCTCCCTCCCTGGATGTATTTCTGGCAATCCTGCCGCGTTTCCCCCACCCCCGTGTGAATTTTAGGAATGCTGCCGTGTTCCAGCCGTGATTTCAGCCTCAGGAATGATTTCCCAGGTTCTGGACGAGGCTGACCGGCTGCTGGAGCAGGGCTGCGCGGATTTCAGCGCGGATCTGGAGCTGATCCTGGCGGCGGTGCCGGAGCGCCGGCAGACGCTGCTGTTCAGCGCCACCCTGACGGCCACGCTGAG
Source organism: Periparus ater (assembly GCA_032357785.1). Lineage (NCBI taxonomy): Eukaryota > Metazoa > Chordata > Aves > Passeriformes > Paridae > Periparus > Periparus ater. The sequence continues at coordinate 1,566,344 of CM063635.1, read as the reverse complement.
CGAGCTGCGCGGGCTGGCCGCCAACAGCCCCTTCTTCTGGGAGGCTCCATCCCAGTCAGTGCCCGCAATTCCCTCTTTTCCTGCTTTTTTTTGGGTTTTCCTGGGGTTTTTTGGGTTTTTTTTGGGTTTTTCTGGGGTTTTTTTTGTGTTTTTCTGGGGTTTTTTTTGTGTTTTTCTGGGTTTTTTTTGGGTTTTCCTTAGTTGTGTTTTCCTGGTTTTCTTTGTGTTTTCCTGGTTTTTTTTGTGTTTTCCTGGGGGTTTTTTGTGTTTTCCTGGGTTGTGTTTTCCTGGTTTTCTTTGTGTTTTCCTGGGGTTTTTTGGGTTTTCCTGGGGTTTTTTTTTGTGTTTTCCTGGGGGTTTTTTGTGTTTTCCTTAGTTGTGTTTTTCTGGTTTTCTTTGTGTTTTCCTGGTTTTTTTTGTGTTTTCCTGGGGGTTTTTTGTGTTTTCCTGGGTTGTGTTTTCCTGGTTTTCTTTGTGTTTTCCTGGCTTTTTTTTGTGTTTTCCTGGCTTTTTTTTTTGTTTTCCTGGGGTTTTTTTGTGTTTTCCTGGGGTTTTTTTTTCTGTTTTCTTGCTTTTTTTTTCGTTCTTGGTGCTGGTGGTGCAGAGGAGCCTCCGAGTGTTTTGGGGTGTTGGGGCAAAGGAGGTGGAGGGGCTGAAGAGTTCCTGGGAATGGTCTGGAGAATTCCTGAGGGATCTGGGAATTCCTGAGGGAGCTGGGAAGGGTCTGGAGAATTCCTGGGAATGGGCTGGAGAATTCCTGAGGGAGCTGGGAATTCCTGAGGGGAGCTGGGAAGAGGTTGGAGAATTCCTCAGGAAACTGGGAATGGTCTGGAGAATTCCTGGGGGAGCTGAGAAGGAGCTGGAGAATTCCTGAGGGAGCTGGAGAATTCCTGAGGGGGCTGGAGAATTCCTGAGGGAGCTGGGAATTCCTGGGGGAGCTGGGAATTCCTGGGGGAGCTGAGGAGGAGCTGGAGAATTCCTGAGGGATCTGGGAATTCCTGAGGGAGCTGGAGAATTCCTGAGGGAGCTGGAGAATTCCTGAGGGAGCTGGAGAATTCCTGAGGGAGCTGGAGAATTCCTGAGGGAGCTGGGAATTCCTGAGGGAGCTGGAGAATTCCTGAAGGATCTGGGAATTCCTGAGGGAGCTGGAGAATTCCTGAGGGAGCTGGAGAATTCCTGAGGGAGCTGGGAATTCCTGAGGGAGCTGGGAATTCCTGGGGGAGCTGAGGAGGAGCTGGAGATTTCCTGAGGGAGCTGGAGAATTCCTGAGGGAGCTGGAGAATTCCTGAGGGAGCTGGAGAATTCCTGAGGGATCTGGGAATTCCTGAGGGGAGCTGGGAAGAGGTTGGAGAATTCCTCAGGAAACTGGGAATGGTCTGGAGAATTCCTGGGGGAGCTGAGAAGGAGCTGGAGAATTCCTGAGGGATCTGGGAATTCCTGGGGGAGCTGAGGAGGAGCTGGAGAATTCCTGAGGGAGCTGGAGAATTCCTGAGGGAGCTGGGAATTCCTGAGGGAGCTGGGAATTCCTGAGGGATCTGGGAATTCCTGAGGGGAGCTGGGAAGGGGTTGGAGAATTCCTCAGGAAACTGGGAATGGTCTGGAGAATTCCTGGGGGAGCTGAGAAGGAGATGGAGAATTCCTGAGGGATCTGGGAATTCCTGAGGGAGCTGGGAATTCCCGAGGGAGCTGGAGAATTCCTGAGGGAGCTGGGAATTCCTGAGGGAGCTGGAGAATTCCTGAGGGATCTGGGAATTCCTGAGGGATCTGGGAATTCCTGAGGGAGCTGGGAATGGGCTCAGCCCGGAGCAAAGCGGGATCAGGGGGAACATTCCCAATCTCCACAGGTCCCTGGCAGCAGGGGACAGCCAGGGGGGTCCCAGGAGACACCAGGACAGGAGGGAACGGCCTGAGGGAGCTGCAGGTGGGAGAACAGCGGGAATTTCCTCATGGAAAAGGCATCCAGGGAAAAGCTGGGACGATCCCGGAGGTTTTTCCAGGCTGGGTAATGGCGGGGTTTGGCTGTCCCGAGGGTGAGGACGGTGGAGCAGCTGGAGCAGCGGTACCTGCTGGTGCCCGAGGCGGTGAAGGACGCGTACCTGGTGCACCTGGTGCAGAGCTTCCAGCAGCAGCACGAGGACTGGGCCATCATCATCTTCACCAAAACCTGCAAGTGAGGAGCCTTTTCCCGGCCTTTTCCCGGCCTTTTCCCAGCCTTTTCCCGGCCTTTTCCCAGCCTTTTCCCAGCCTTTTCCCAGTCTTTCCTGGCCTTTCCCGGCCTTTTCCCGGCCCTTTCCCTGCCACTCAGCCCTGGCACGGTTTTCCCACCCCTGGAAATGTTCCAGGCCGTGCTGGAAAATCCTGGGATGGTTTATTCCACCCCTGGAATTGTCCAGGTGATGCTGGAGAATCCTGGGATAGAGAATCCCTGCCTGTCCAAGTTTTTCCACCCCTGGAATTGTCCCAGGCCATGCTGGAGAATCCTGGGATAGAGAATCCCTGCCTGTCCAAGTTTTTCCACCCTTGGAATTCTCCCAGGCCATGCTGGAACATCCTGCGATGGTTTTTCCACCTCTGGAATTGTCCCAGGCTGTGCTGGAGAATCCTGGGATGGTTTATTCAACCTCTGGAATTGTCCAAGCCGTGCTGGAGCGCCCTGGGACGGTTTTCCCACCTCTGGAATTGTCCAGGCCGTGCTGGAAAATCCTGGGATGGTTTATTCCACCTCTGGAATTCTCCCAGGCCATGCTGGAAAATCCTGGCACAGTTTTCCCACCCCTGGAATTCTCCCAAGCCATGCTGGAACACCCTGTCCAGGTTTTCCCACCCATGGAATACTCCAGGCTGTGCTGGAAAATCCTGGGACAGAGAATCCCTGCCTGTCCCAGTTTTTCCACCCTTGGAATTGTCCCAGGCCATGCTGGAAAATCCTGGGATGGTTTTCCCACCCCTGGAATTCTCCCAGGCTGTGCTGGAGAATCCTGGGATGGTTTATTCAACCTCTGGAATTGTCCAAGCCATGCTGGAGCGCCCTGGGACGGTTTTCCCACCTCTGGAATTGTCCAGGCTGTGCTGGAAAATCCTGGGATGGTTTATTCCACCTCTGGAATTCTCCCAGGCCATGCTGGAAAATCCTGGGACGGTTTTCCCACCCCTGGAATTCTCCCAGGCTGTGCTGGAGCACCCTGTCCTGGTTTTCCCACCCCTGGAATTCTCCCAGGCCATGCTGGAACACCCTGTCCAGGTTTTCCCACCCATGGAATACTCCAGGCTGTGCTGGAAAATCCTGGGACAGAGAATCCCTGCCTGTCCCAGTTTTCCCACCCTTGGAATTGTCCCAGGCCATGCTGGAAAATCCTGGGATGGTTTATTCCACCTCTGGAATTCTCCCAGGCCATGCTGGAGCACCCTGGGACAGTTTTCCCACCCCTGGAATTCTCCCAGGCCGTGCTGGAAAATCCTGTCCCAGTTTTCCCACCCCTGGAATTGTCCAGGCCGTGCTGCAGCTCCCTGGCTCAGCGGGACAATCCCTGTTTTTTCCTGACCCGTTCCCTCGATGCATCCTGAGCTTTTTCCTGGGTTTTTTCCCCTCTCAGGGACTGCCAGGTGCTGAACATGATGCTGAGGAGGTTCCGCTTCCCCTCGGTGGCTCTGCATTCCATGATGAAGCAGGTGAGGGGTGCAGGGATCTGCCAGGGGCCTGCAGTCAGGCAATTTCAAAAAAATTCACCTGCAATTTCCCCCTCCCAGAAACAGAGATTTGCAGCTCTGGCCAAGTTCAAGTCCAGCATCTTCAGGATCCTCATCGCCACCGACGTGGCCGCCAGGTGAGGCTGAGGCTCGGCTTTGGGCTGAGCAAATCCCGAAATCCGGGTGGGACGGGCTCTTCCCAACCTGATCCCTGGGTGCTGCCAGGGAGGGAACAGCTCCAGGGAGGAATTTGTCCTCCAATAAAAACTTCATCCGTGAAAATCCGGGAATTTTGGAGGAAGCAGGAGTTTATTTTTGTTTTCCCTGCGTTGCAGAGGTTTGGACATTCCTGCAGTGCAGCTTCAGGGAGGGGACAGCTCCTGGGGACAGGGAACTGCTGAGCTCCAGGGAGGAATTTGTCCTCCAATAAAAACTTCATCCATGAAAATCTGGGATTTTGGAGGAAGCAGGAATTAATCTGAGTTCCCTGGGATAGAGGAAGAGTCTCACTGAGAGCTGAGTGGGAATTTTAAACCTCCCAGCCCAAATCCTCCTGGAATTTTATGGCTGGATGTTGAAGCTGGGTGTTTTCCTGGATCTGGGAATGTTTATTTTTGTTTTCCCTGCGTTGCAGAGGTTTGGACATTCCTGCAGTGCAGCTTCAGGGAGGGGACAGCTCCCGGGGACAGGGAACTGCTGAGCTCCGAGGGAGGAATTTGTCCTCCAATAAAAACTTCCTCCATGAAAATCTGGGAATTTTGGAGGAAGCAGGAATTAAACCGAGCTCCCTGGGATAGAGGAAGGGTCTCACTGAGAGCTGAGTGGGATTTTTAAACCTCCCAGCCCAAATCCTCCTGGAATTTTATGGCTGGATGTTGAAGCTGGGTGTTTTCCCAGAACTGGGAATTTTTATTTTTGTTTTCCCTGCGTTGCAGAGGTTTGGACATTCCTGCAGTGCAGCTTCAGGGAGGGAACAGCTCCAGGGAGGAATTTGTCCTCCAATAAAAACTTCATCCATGAAAATCCAGGGATTTTTGGAGGAAGCAGGAATTAAACCGAGCTCCCTGGGATAGAGGAAGGGTCTCACTGAGAGCTGAGTGGGATTTTTAAACCTTCCAGCCCAAATCCTCCTGGAATTTTATGGCTGGATGTTGAAGCTGGGTGTTTTCCCGGAACTGGGAATGTTTATTTTTATAAAATAAATTTTTTATTTTTATAAAGCGAATTTTTTATTTTTATAAAATGAATTTTTTATTTTTGTTTTCCCTGCCTTGCAGAGGTTTGGACATTCCTGCAGTGCAGCTCGTCATCAACCACAACACCCCGGGGCTGCCCAAGATCTACATCCACCGCGTGGGAAGGACGGCGCGCGCAGGTGAGCCCTGCCTGGGGCCGTGTCCTGGGGATCCTGGGATCTGCTGGGATCCTCCTCTGGGATCGCTGGGATCACTGGGATCCTGCTCTGGGATCGCTGGGATCCTGCCCTGGGATCCTGCCCTGGGATCCACTGGGATCTGCTGGGATTGCTGGGATCCTGCTCTGGGATCGCTGGGATTGCTGGGATCCTGCCCTGGGATCCTGCTCTGGGATCACTGGGATCTGCTGGGATTGCTGGGATTCTGCCCTGGGATCCTGCCTCGGGATCTGTGGGATCCTGCTCTGGGATCACTGGATTGCTGGGATCCTGCTCTGGGATTCTGCCCTGGGATCTCTGGGATCCTGCCTTGGGATCCCCAGGATCCTGCCCCGGGATCCTGCTCTGGGATCGCTGGAATCCTGCCCTGGGATTGCTCTGATCCTGCCCTGGGATCCACTGGGATCCTGTCCCGGGATCGCTGGGATCCTGCCCCGGGATTCTGCCCTGGGATCACTCTGATCCTGCCCTGGGATCTCTGGGATCCTGCCCTGGGATCACTCTGATCCTGCCCTGGGATCCTGCTCTGGGATCACTGGGATCCTGCTCTGGGATCTTGCTCTGGGATTCTGCCCTGGGATCCTGCCCTGGGATCCCTGGGATCCTGCCCTGGGATCCCTGGGATCGCTCTGATCCTGCCCTGGGATCCTGCTCTGGGATCACTGGGATCCTGCTCTGGGATCCCTGGGATCGCTCTGATCCTGCCCCAGGATCCCTGAGGACGGATCACCCCCACACGGATCTTTTATCGGGGTTCTCAGCGTGGAAAGGCCTCTCTGATCACCCCAGGGGCCGGATGGGTTGGGAATGGCTGGGATTTGTCCCTCTCCGCCGCCAGAATTCCCAAATCCCGTTTTTTCCCCCGTTGCAGGGCGGAAGGGCCTGGCCATCACCCTGGTGACGCAGTACGACATCCACCTGGTGCACGCCATCGAGGAGGAGATCAGTGAGTGCCACCAGCTTCCTCCCCTTCCCAAGGAAAAGCAGGAGCAGCTGGATCCCGGCGTTCCAGCTCCTGCTCGTCCTCCTGCTGGGTTCAGTGGAGCGGGAATTGTTTGTTGAACTTTTATTCCTGTTATTTTTTATTCCTGTTCATTGAAGCTGCTTCTTCAAAAAGCCCAGGTCCAGATTCCCCATTCCAATCTCCAGATTCCCCATTCCCATCTCCAGATTCCCCATTCCCATCTCCAGATTCCCCATTCCCATCTCCAGATTCCCCTTTCCCATCTCCAGATTCCCCTTTCCCATCTCCAGATTCCCCATTTCCATCTCCAGATTCCCCATTCCCATCTCCAGATTCCCCATTCCAATCTCCAGATTCCCCATTCCCATCTCCAGATTCCCCATTCCCATCTCCAGATTCCCCATTCCCATCTCCAGATTCCCCATTTCCATCTCCAGATTCCCCATTCCAATCTCCGGATTCCCCATTCCCATCTCCAGATTCCCCATTTCCATCTCCAGATTCCCTATTCCCATCTCCAGATTCCCCATTCCCATCTCCAGATTCCCCATTTCCATCTCCAGATTCCCCATTCCCATCTCCAGATTCCCCATTCCCATCTCCAGATTCCCCATTCCCATCTCCAGATTCCCCATTTCCATCTCCATGTTCGCATTTCCTATTCCATTCTCCAGATCCCCCATTCCACTTTTCCCAATCACATTTCCCATTCCTTTCCAGGTCCAGATCCCCCATTCCAGTTTCCATGCTCACATTCCCCATTCCCCTCTCCAGGTTCAGATTCCCTTTTCCACTCTACAGATCCCCCATTCCACTTTTCCCCATTCCACGTTTGGGATTCCCTATTCCACCCTCCATGCTCACATTCAGGGTGTTTCAGGGTGTTTCTGGGTGTTTCTGGGTGTATCTCAGGGTGTTTTTGGGTGTCTCTGGGTGTTTCTGGGTGTATCTCAGGGTGTTTTTGGGTGTCTCTGGGTGTTTCTGGGTGTATCTCAGGGTGTTTTTGGGTGTCTCTGGGTGTTTCTGGGTGTATCTCAGGGTGTGTTTCGGGGTGTCTCAGGGTGTCTCTGGGTGTCTCTGGGCGTTTCTGGGTGTCTCAGGGTGTCTCAGTGTGTCTCAGTGTATCTCAGGGTGTCTCTGGGTGTATCTCAGGGTGTCTCAGGGTGTTTCAGGGTGGTTTTGGGTGTGTCTCTGGGTGTGTTTCAGGATGTCTCGGTGTCTCAGGGTGTCTCTGGGTGTCTCTGGGTGTCCCTGGGTGTGTCTCAGGGTGTGTCTCAGGGTGTCTCAGGGTATCTCAGGGTGTCTCAGGGTGTCTCAGTGTGTCACAGGGTGTCTCAGGGTGTTTCTGGGTGTGTTTCTGGGTCCCTGGGTGTATCTCAGGGTGTCTCTGGGTGTCTCAGGGTGTTTCTGGGTGTCCCTGGGTGTATCTCAGGGTGTCTCAGGGTGTCTCTGGGTGTTTCTGGGTGTCCCTGGGTGTATCTCAGGGTGTCTCTGGGTGTCTGTTCCCGGTTTAGAGCTGAAGCTGGAGGAGTTCCCGGTGGAGGAGCAGCTGGTGCTGGACATCCTGACCCAAGTGAACGTCACCAGGAGGGAGTGTGAGATCGTGAGTGTTCCCGGGAATCCCTGGGACAGCTCCTGCAGGAGCCCCTGGGGGAGCCTCAGCTCCACTTTTCCCTCTGGTTTTCCCAGTTTTTTCCCAGATTTTCCCATTTTTTTGCTGTTGTGGCTGAAGTCTGTGGCTCAGCTCCACTTTCCCTGGTGGTTTTCCCAGCTTTTTCCCAGATTTTCCCGTTTTTTTTCTGTTGTGGGGGAGGTTTGTGGCTCAGCTCCACTTTTCCCGGTGGTTTCCCCAGTTTTCCCCCAGTTTTCCCCCAGTTTTCCCCAGTTTTCCCCAGTTTTTCCCCAGTTTTTCCCCAGTTTTTCCCCAGTTTTCCCCCGGTTTTCCCCCGGTTTTTCCCCGGTTTTTCCCAGTTTTTTCCCAGTTTTTTCCCAGTTTTTTCCCAGTTTTTTCCCAGTTTTTTCCCAGTTTTTTCCCAGTTTTTTCCCAGTTTTTTCCCAGTTTTTTCCCAGTTTTTTCCCAGTTTTTTCCCAGTTTTTTCCCAGTTTTTTCCCAGTTTTTTCCCAGTTTTTTCCCAGTTTTTTCCCAGTTTTTTCCCAGTTTTTGCTGTTGTGGGGAGGTTTGTGGGTCTGAGCTGTTTCCCTTTCCCAGGAGCTGGAGGGGATGGACTTGGATGAGAAGAAGGAAATCAACAAGAGGAAGCAGATGATCCTGGAAGGGAAGGTGAGAGCTGGGAAAACCTGGGAGAGGGAAAGGGAAAAAAGGGAAAAGGAAAGGGAAAGGAAAAAAAAATGGGAGGGGAAAAGAAAAGGGAAAAGGAAAGGGAAAGGAAAAAGAAAATGGGAGGGGAAAAGAAAAGAACTTTCTCCACTTCTGGGTGGGGAAAGTTTATTTCAAATAATCCTAAAATAAATATTAATATTGTGGTATTTTTTAAAAAGTAAATAATTTATTATTATAAATATTTATTTACTATAAATATTAAATATGTATTTAATTATATTTTTAAAAAGTAAATAATATTTACTATATAAAATATATATCAAAACATTAAACATTACAATGTTTAAATTATTAAATACTGAAGGTATTAAATATGCTGTTAAAATTGTTAGATATTATAGCTAATATATTAAATATTGAGTATATTGTTAAATATGTTATTAAATGTATATTGAATATATTATTAAATGTACATTATTAAATATTAGGATGTTAAAAATGCTCTGGGGAAAACGGGGAAGGGGCTGAAATTTGGAGCCCCCTCAGTTGTGGGCATTTGGGAAAGGACAAGGGATTGTCCTGGGCCTGTCCCCAGTGTCCAGTGTCCTGTCCCCAGTGTCCAGAGCCTGTCCCCAATGTCCTGTCCCCAGTGTCCATTGTCCTGTCCCCAATGTCCAGTGTCCAGTGTCCTGTCCCCAATGTCCAGTGTCTTGTGTCCAGAGTCCTGTCCCCAGTGTCCTGGGCCTGTCCCCAATGCCCAGTGTCCTGTCCCTGTCCCCAGTGTCCAGTCTCCTGTCCCCAGTCTCCTGTCCCCAGTGTCCAGGACCTGTCCCCAGTGTCCAGTGTCCTGTCCCTGTCCCCAGTATCCAGGGCCTGTCCCCAGTCTCCTGTCCCCAGTCTCCTGTCCCCAATGTCCACTGTCCAGTCTCCTGTCCCCAATGTCCCCAGTGTCCAGTCTCCTGTCCCCAGTGTCCAGTGCCTGTCCCCAGTGTCCAGTCCCCTGTCCCCAGTCCCCTGTCCCCAGTCTCCTGTCCCCAATGTCCACTGTCCAGTCTCCTGTCCCCAGTCTCCCGTCCCCTGTCCCCAGTCTCCTGTCCCCAGTGTCCAGTGCCTGTCCCCAGTGTCCAGTGCCTGTCCCCAGTGTCCCCGCGTTTCTCCCTGCAGGACCCGGACCTGGAGGCGCGGAGGCGAGCGGAGCTGGCCAAGATCCGGAGGAAGAACAAGGAGTGTCGGGAGAAGGTGCAGCAGAGCCTGGAGAGGAGGAAGCAGCTGCAGCTCAAGAGGAAACTGCAGAAGAGGCTGGAGAGGAGGAGGAGGAAGATGGAGAAGGAGCAGGAGCAGGAGGAGGAGCAGTGACACCCCTGGGCCCGGCCTGGGCTGCCCTGGAATTGCTGCTGCGTTGGGAAAGTTGGGATTGAACACTTCCACGTGTCCATGGGTGCTGGGGAGAAGGGAGCAATCCCAAAATCCAAAATTTGGGTTGGAAGGACCTCAAACCTCACCCAGATCCACCCAGGTGGCTCCAGCCCGGCCTTGGGCACTTCCAGGGATCCAGGGGCAGCCACGGCTTCTCTGGGAATTCCATCCCAGCTCCTCCTCACCCTCCCAGCCAGGAATTCCTTCCCAAAATCCCACAAAAATTCCCCTTTTCCAGTTAAAATCCATTCCCTGTGTCCTGAGATTCCATCTCTTGTCCCAAATCCCTCTCCAGCTCTCCTGAGCCCCTTTAGAGATCGGAAGCACCTCCAAGGTTTTCCTGGAGCGTCCCTCCTTCAGCCTGGCCTTGGACATTCCAGGGATCCAGGGGCAGCCCTGGAATTCCATCCCAGCCCCTCCTCACCCTCCTCACCCTCCTCATCCTCGCTGTTCCCGGGCTGGTGCCGGCAGAGGGCAGCGGGGGAGCTCCGGACACCGCGCACGGCTCGGGTGTCCTGGGGCTGGAGGGGACAGGGGGACAGGGATGGGGACATGGGGACAGGGATGGGGATGTAGGGACAGGGGGACAGGGAGGGGGACAGCAGAGGTGTCCTGGGGACAGGGATGGGGATGTGGGGACAGGGGGACAGGGATGGGGACATGGGGACAGGGATGGGGATGTGGGGACAGGGGGACAGGGATGGGGACAAGGGGACAGGGATGGGGATGTAGGGACAGGGGGACAGGGAGGGGGACAGCAGAGGTGTCCTGGGGACAGGGATGGGGATGTGGGGACAGGGGGACAGGGATGGGGACATGGGGACGAGGAGGCTGCTGTGGGGTCAGTGGGGGTGCTGTGGGGACAGGAGAGGTGCCATGGGGACAGGAACAGTGCCATGGGGACAGGAGAGGTGCCATGGGGATTCTGATGGTGCCATGGGGACAGGGACAGTGCCATGAGGACAGGAGAGGTGCCATGGGGATTCTGATGGTCCCATGGGGACAGGAACAGTGCCATGGGGACAGGAACAGTGCCATGGGGACAGGAACAGTGCCATGGGGACAGGAGAGGTCCGATGGGGATTTTGATGGTCCCATGGGGACAGGAACAGTGCCATGGGGACAGGGACAGTGCCATGGGGACAGCAGAGATGCCATGGGGACAGGAGGGGTCCCATGGGGACAGGGACAGTGCCATGGGGACAGGAGAGGTCCCATGGGGACAGGAACAGTGCCATGGGGACAGGAGAGGTCCGATGGGGATTTTGATGGTCCCATGGGGATTCTGATGGTGCCTTGGGGACAGGGACAGTGCCACAGGGACACAGGTGACACCAGCTCTGCCCACCCCACCCCGCTGTTCCCTGCAGGACGAGTTTGCTCCCCCTGAGCCCCCTGCCCCTGTCAGCGCTGCCAAAGGGCTCTGGGCACCGTCCCCCCGATTTCCCCACGCTGGGAGCGCTCCCACGCCTCATTCCCAGCAATTCCCAGCTCCTGGATTTTGGGAAAAGGAACCTGAGCGAGCTGGAGATGAGGAGGAACCCACAAACAACCCCCACAATAATCATAAACACAATTACAAATCACAACCATAAATCCCTCTGCCAGAGGCCACAGGGATCCTGCTGGGGGAGGCTTTTTTTTGGGGGAAAAAAACAGTTTTTTTCCACCCCACAGCCCAAATTCCGTGTCCTGGGAATGGTCTGGGGGGTGTCACACGCACGGCTTGCGCTGCTGAGTGTAAACAGAACATTTCTGCACTAAAAATAACCCTCTCCTCTGAGGAAAGGATCAGCTGATCCCTGCAAGCCCAGATGCAGGAGCTCAGCAGGGTCAGGTCACCTCTTTCTTCATTAACGCCATCCTTTAATTAGGAATTGCCCCGGGAGCTTTGCCTCCATCGAGAGCTCGTTCTTAAAAATAAAAAAATTATAAAAATTCATAAAAATGGATGAAAATCCAGGTGTCAAAGGCAGGCTGGTAAATAATTTTGATGTTTAACAACACCACGGGGCTTTCTGGGGAAGGAAAGGGCTTTTGGCTCTTGTTTAAAATCGCTCCCAGATTACCCAGCGTGGCCTTTTCTCCTCCCGGCTCCACAGAAACCTCGGAAATGCTGGTAATTAAAGTCCAGGCTTTGGGAAGGGTAATTCTGTCTTTGTGGAGGAGGAGGAGGAATCAAAGCTGGGCTGGATTCACCTCTGGTGGCATTTCCCATTCCCATTCCCACTAAAATTCTGGTTTTTTAGGCCGGGCCAGGCCGCAGGGCCGTGGTTTTGGGGCTGAATTCCCATTTTTCTGCTCACAGGGAGAATCTCTGAGACTTTTTCATTGCTCATCCTACTCCTCTCTGCTGATAATTTCCCCCTTTTTTAATATTCTGCCTGGGTTTGAATAATTAAACTTAATTTGCCAAAAGCACCAGGCCTCTGCAGGCCCCTGCGCTCGGGAGCGTCTCCCTCAGCCAGGATGGAGCTGCTGACAGGAATTTCTGCTGGCACACACAAAAATGCAGCTTTGCCACCTTTGGAACACAACATTTCCACCTCTGGAAGCACAAAAAATTAGGAAATAAATCCTGGTGAGGGCTGCAGAAGGCGCAGCGGGGATGTGTCGGCGCCGCTGCTCTGAGACGTCCAAAATCCTTTGGAAACGGCTGGAAATTGGTTCAAATCCAATTCCTGGCTGGAATTGGTGCTGTTGGAACAGCTCCAGCGAGGTTTTCTCCTGGCTGAGGCCGGATTAGTGGGAATAGCTGGTGAAAAATGGGATTTCATTAGTGTGGAAGGAGGGAAGGCCGCAGGGGAAGGGCCTCCCACACCCATCCCTCACAGGCCAAGAGAAGGCCTTTCCTTTATTTCCCAAATACTGATTAAAAAAACCACTTCCAGATTATTCTGGCAGGGAAAAGAGCGGCTCCAGCATCCCTGGAACACAGAAAATGTGGAGGGAATTGAAGGAATGTGGGATCTGGGGGAAAAGGGGCACAGCCAGGGCTGCCAGCAGCTCAGGGACAGCCCCAAACTGGGCCAAAACTGGGGAAAATCCCTCAAAAAATAATTCCAGAGCTCAGGAAAAACCTTAATGAGCACTGAATTGAGCACTGGCAGAGACAGGAACACACAGAACCTGCTGGGGGTGCTGGAAGAGGCAGGATCCTCCTGCAGGATCCCAGTGGATCCCTGTGGATCCCTCGCTCCACGGGCTGGGATCAGCTGCAGATTCCTTATTTTGTGTCTCACTGAAGGATCTGAACGATTTCAGACCTCCCTGCATCATTTTTAAACCTCCTGATGCGGTGTTTACATCTCATCACATGATTTTTAAACCACCTCAGGTGATTTTTATACCTTCCCACATGATTTTTAGACCTCATTGCATCATTTTAAAACCTTCTGACACAGTTTTTAGAGCTCCTCACATGATTTTAAACCTCCTCACGTGATTTTAAACCTCCCCACATGATTTTTAAACCTCCTCACATGATTTTTAAACCTACTCACATGATTTTTAAACCTCCTCACATGATTTTTACACTTCCTCCCGTGATTTTAGATCTTCTCCTGTTGCTATATTTTATATATTAGTAAAGGCCTGTATGCACAAACCAGCCTTTGAAATAAGTCGTGATATTAAGGGCTAAAGTCCTTGAAACCTTCATGCAGAAGAGAAAGTAAAGCAAAACAATATCCCTGTGTGTAAGAGAAAAAATGTAAACTGTGTGTGTTAGCCAATAGTAGCTTGCTCTGCCTGCAGACCCTGTAGAACCCTATAAAAGGTGTGCTAAAGATAGAAATAAACGGCGTTCACGATTACTTCTGTGAAGACTGGTGAATTGCTCGGGGGTCTTTCAACATCTGGCGCTCCGACCAGGGACACCCCTGCGGGCAGAGGGGCCTTGGAGTCAGCGGAGTGGATCTGGCCGTTAGACGTCGCGGGCTTGGATCGGCACCGGATCGGCAGCCTGAGCGCGGTGAGACGCGGAGCGGTTGGACGTGGAAATTCAGGCTGCTGGGGGGGGCCCAAAGGCAAGTGCGTGTGAGAGGGATCGCGACCTTCCCCCTTGCGGGTTGCCGTCAGCATGGTGGAATTTGCGGCGGCAGATAAACTGCTTCTCTGCATCCTCGTTAAACGAGGCGAAGCAGCCCAGGAAAAGGACCTGGATATGCTCATTATATGGGCTAATTGTCATGAGCATTTGCAGTGCTCACATTGCTTTTTGCGGTGCAAGAACGGACTGATACATCGGCTCTGATATGGGAAACGGCAATTACGGAAAAGAGCAAGGACACTGTGTCTGTAGGTCGAACTTGGCAGATTGTAATTAATACCTTAAAAACCAGAAAAGTGAGATATGCTGAAGCTGTGAGCCCCGTAACTCTACCTGCGTCACAGCGGCAGATGCCTTTACCTCCCACTGCTGGGCAAGCTCTCCTATCTATGCTGCCCATGGAGAGAGGGAGGGAGAGTCAAAGAGAAGAAAATAATGAGAAAAAAAAAGTTCCACAGCGAACGCTGAAACAACGAACAGAATCTGTTCAGTTATGGCAGGATGTGATACATCCAGAACTATTTGCTTCATTTTTGGAGTCACTTTTAACACTACAATCTTATTTAAGTTAAGTTTTATAACTTAGATATTCTTTTAAGGTTAAGTTTATTTCCTTTTGTCATAAATAATTATTGTTAGGTTTAAATATTGTTTAATTTAAATTGTTTTATGTTTTATTGGAGACACTGGTTTAAACTGCAAAGTATAGTTGTTTTCCTAGAGAGAGGAAGACAGCCACAACTGAAACAGCTGTGATGGAACACTGGTGAGCACCTGCTTGTGGATAGAAGTGAATGCAGTCTGTGACACCCTTGATTTCATCGGGAGTTCTATTATTTGTTGCAATCTCTGCAGTTTTTGTTTGTTATAGCTTTCTTATTTTTCAGTGTTTCCAGAATTTTAAGAAGATGTACCATTGCTGAGGATCAGCTGCCATGGGAGAGGCTTCAGATTAAACCAACTGCTGCATGGTTTAATTGGTCTGGTACCTGAGGCTTCTGATCATTTGCTTTGTACAAATGCATTTTAACAGTTTGCTATGCTGTAAGCATCTCATAGCTGCTACTACTGAGAACCCTGTTCTAGAAATATGTTAAGAGGCATCTTTCCAGTTTAAAGCCAGGCCCTGGCCAAGCCTTGACTTTACCTGGATGGAATGTTTGCCAGCAGATCCAGATGTTTTCTGTACCAAAACAGGATTTGAGTCACTTTTTGACTCAACAATTTGACACTATTGATATGACAGCTGGATCAATTTTGAAGTGGGCTTGGAGAATCATTTCCGGAGATGATTATCCAATCCTTCACTGATTTTTTTGTTTCTGTTTGTTTGCTAACTATGGGATGCTGGTGCAGTGTTTTAGTAATTAATAGTAGTTTTATATTACATATGTTATTAATAATGTTTATGATTTAATTGATTTTTAGCCGGTATAGGTTCTTATTGATTGTGTATATGGTTTTGTGTTAATGTTGATGTTTATAACAGAAGTACATCTCATTTTTATTTTTTTTTTAAGAAAATGGGGGTCCTTCTGGAGCGGTTCTGGAGCGGTTCTAGAGCGGGGAACGGTTCTAGAGCGGTTCTAGAGCGGGGAGCGGTTCTAGAGCGGTTCTAGAGCGGTTCTAGAGCGGGGAACGGGTCTAGAGCGGTTCTAGAGCGGTTCTAGATCGGTTCTAGAGCGGGGAACGGTTCTAGATCGGTTCCAGATCGGTTCTAGAGCGGTTCTAGAGCGGGGAACGGTTCTGGAGCGGTTCTGGAGCGGTTCTAGGGCGGGGAACGGTTCTGGAGCGGTTCTAGAGTGGTTCCAGTGAACAGAGATGTCATCACACAGCCGTGGTACTCCAGACATGGATCAGAAGTGGACCTGTCAGGACACAGTTGTGTCTGAACACTATACAGACAGCTTACCAACAGAAACTTTTATGTTGTTATTGTGATGTTGTGTCTCTACCAATTTTTCAGGTATCCTTTGTTTTGAGATTTAGAAGGATCTGAAGAACAGCTTGAACATCAAAGCCCTCAGTCACTGACCAGCTGCCAGCTGACATCACGGGAGCAGTGAACGTTCCGGGACTAAATCGTGCTGGAGAAATTCTGTAGAAGATCTAAGAAGTGTAGAGACTCCATCTAACTGTATATAAGCAAATTGTAGTTGTGTGTTTACCCTTTCAGCAAATTGCTTTCACGCTTAGACTACATATATACCAGAGCACGTGTGTTAAAGGTAGTTAGATAATAGTTTAAGATAAAGTGTTTAGCCTGTGTAGTAATTGTTATGTTAGTATAAAGTATAAGTATTCTCCCTTCAAGAGCTAGTGTAAGCATCTTTGAAAGTTCATTTAACGATTGAAGCTTTAGCTGTGAGTTTGCAAATATGGTGTCATTTACATGGTAAACTGCTTATGGTAATTGTGATGTGTATAGTAGTGACCAACTGTCTGCTGATTAACATCCAAAAGGGACAGAACATATGGGTCACTCTGGCACATTGAACTGGCCAAAGGTCAATGTGTTTGAGCTTAGCCACACCTGGAGATCTTTTCGCACCTGTCTCATGGGAGTCCCAAATGGGATCCTCCAGCATTTAAAGGTTTGATCAGTGATGAGACTCAACTGAATTGATTGGCAATGTTGCAAGAGTGCAATCGCACTGTTGGCTTCACATTAAGACAACTTGAAGCCTGTTGGCAAGCAAAATTACCAAAGTTCTCAATACGACAACCCTCAGAAGAATTAGATTTGTTAAGTTCCACCAATACCTCAGGTGGATGGATAATGTTTGAACCCCTGACAAAAAGTCATTCCAACAAAGTAATGTGGCACTGAGCTGCAGTCAGCCCTATAGCTGATCTCGTTACTACCATTGAAAGTAAAGCCTTTATTTGTGGTGCAATCTCACAGGATGATTACCAAAGTGATTACCTAGTTCCATATTCCTAATCTGTGGGGATAGAGCATGGAATTAGATTCCTGCTAATCCACATAGAAGACCCTGTTATCTTGGGAAACTCACTTTGTTCCACCCAAGCTTACACCAATTGTTGAATGTAGCTAGCAAAATGAAGAACATCAAACAGGCAAAGCAAAGCCTGAATGAATTAAGGCCTAGCCACTCTAAAAAGGCTCGCTTGCTAGACTAAGGAAGAATTGAACTTAACATGCACAATGTTAAGTGAGCTTTCAGCCGATGTGAGTAGTGTATGTCATTCAGTATTATGAAATTAAGTTGCAATTGACTTTTGCTCTTAGCACAAGGACATGGTTGTGAGGAGTTTGAAGGCATGTGCTGTTTGGATCTTGCTGATCATTCAGCTTCCATCCATGAGCAGCTACATCAGCTACAGGGTGGGTTACATGCCCTGAAAGAAGAGTGACCCCATTGGAAGTTGGTTCACCAGCTGGGGCATCACTGGATGGTTGAGGTCTCTTGTGCTAGAAGGGGGACAGACTTTACTTATAGTGTTAATGGGATGACAGTCTAAGTTGTGTGTTATCTTATCCAAAGCCTGGTTTGTGCAAAAAGAGAAAGGGGGAATTGTTGCTATATTTTATATATTAGTAAAGGCCTGTATGCACAAACCAGCCTTTGAAATAAGTCGTGATATTAAGGGCTAAAGTCCTTGAAACCTTCATGCAGAAGAGAAAGTAAAGCAAAACAATATCCCTGTGTGTAAGAGAAAAAATGTAAACTGTGTGTGTTAGCCAATAGTAGCTTGCTCTGCCTGCAGACCCTGTAGAACCCTATAAAAGGTGTGCTAAAGATAGAAATAAACGGCGTTCACGATTACTTCTGTGAAGACTGGTGAATTGCTCGGGGGTCTTTCAACATTCTCCCATGACTTCAGACCTCCTCCCATGATTTTTAGACTTCCTCCTGTGACTTTTAGACCTCCTTGCAAGATTTTAAACCTCCTCCCATGATTTTTAAACCTCCTCCCATGATTTTTAAACCTTCTCACATGATTTTAGATCTTCTCCCATGACTTCAGGCCTCCTCCTGTGACTTTTAGACCTCCTTGCATGATTTTTAAACCTCCTCCCATGATTTTTAAACCTCCTCCCGTGACTTTTAGACCTCCTCCCACCATTTTTACCCCTCCTCACACAACTTTCATCCCCTTGGAGGGTCAGTTCCCTGCTGCAGGCTGAGCTGGAGCCCTCGGGGGCCGCTCTGGGGACACCAAACGCAGGAAGAACCGGCAGAAAATCAGATTTTGTGCAGCTGGGGCAGGTTCTGGGGCCAGCAGCACGGAATTCCCTGGAGCTGGGGGAGCTCTGGGTGTGTTTCCCTGGCTGGGAATCCTGCTGGGATGTGCAGCAGCTTGATCAGGAGCTGGGAGAGCTGACTCAGCCAGGCGTGGCACCCACAGGCAGAGAGGCAAGGCTGCAATTCTGCTGACAGGATTTCAGGATCCATTCCCAGCTCAGCTGTGGTGGAAAATCCATGGAAAATCCATTTTTTCCCCACCCCCAGTGACAGAGATGCAAACCAAACACACCTTGCTGGGAGCTGATCTCTATTTCAGAAGGAGGGAGAAAATATCCAACACTGGCGCGGGGTGGGAAACAAATCCCCAAAAATTTTTGTGTGCCCCCACTCCACTTCCTTCCTTTTCTTCTTAAATACCCTGGAACAAAAAGTTTCTGTGGCAGCTCCAGCCCCAGACAGTCGTGAGAACACTTCATGCAACAGAAAAATGAAAATAAAGTAAAAATTGAGGGGAAAAAAAGGCCCAAACCCAGAGGGGAAGAGCTCTGCAGGTCTGGGAATTCCTGGATTTCCCTGGGAATGGGAAGGGCACGACCCAGCATGGAGCCACCGGCAGATTCCCGAGGTGCCAGTCCTGCTGTGGGATCCTCTGTGGCCACCAGCTGAGCCAGAGGGGACATTCCCAGAAATTCCCAGGATTTCTGCTGCCTTTGCCAGGTTTGGAGCGGCAAAAAAACACCCCCAAATCCATCCAAATCCACCCAAATCCACCCAAATCCATCCAAATCCATCCCTGCTCCTGGGAGGGAGCAGCTACAGCACTCCCAGCCCACAGGAGAGGGACACAATTCCAGATTTCCACAATTCTGGATTTCCACCATTTCCACAATTCCAGTTTTCCACGGACCTCCCTCAGGCTCAATCCCAAAGGCCGGACAGCACCTAGAAGAACTCACAAATTTCTGGGATAACTCACAAATTTCTGGGATAACTCACAAATTTTAGGGGTAACTCACAGATTCCTGGGACAATTCCCGAATTTCTGGGATAACCCCCAAACTTCTGCTTTAAGTCCTGGATTTTAGGGATAACTCCCAGATTTCTGGTTTAGCTCCCATATTTTAGGTGCAACACCTGAATTTCTGGGATAACCCCTGAATTTCTGGGATAACCCCTGAATTTCTGGGATAACCCCTGAATTTCTGGGGTAACTCCTGAATTTCTGGGATAACTCCTGAATTTCTGGGATAACCCCTGAATTTCTGGGGTAACTCCTGAATTTCTGGATAACCCCTGAATTTCTGGGATAACCCCTGAATTTCTGGGATAACTCCTGAATTTCTGGATAACCCCTGAATTTCTGGGATAACCCCTGAATTTCTGGGATAACCCCTGAATTTCTGGGATAATCCCTGAATTTCTGGGATAAACCCTGAATTTCTGGGATAACCCCTGAATTTCTGGGATAATCCCTGAATTTCTGGGGTAACTCCTGAATTTCTGGGATAACCCCTGAATTTCTTGGATAATCCCTGAATTTCTGGGATAACCCCTGAATTTCTGGGATAAACCCTGAATTTCTGGGATAACTCCTGAATTTCTGGGGTAACTCCTGAATTTCTGGGATAACTCCTGAATTTCTGGGATAATCCCTGAATTTCTGGGATAATCCCTGAATTTCTGGGATAACTCCTGAATTTCTTGGATAATCCCTGAATTTCTGGGATAATCCCTGAATTTCTGGGATAACCCCTGAATTTATGGGATAATCCCTGAATTTCTGGGATAACTCCTGAATTTCTGGGATAACCCCTGAATTTCTGGGATAACCCCTGAATTTCTGGGATAATCCCTGAATTTCTGGGATAACTCCCCACCTTCCCCCAGGCCCCTCAGGGCACCTGTCCCAGCATGTTCCCGACTCCTCCTGCTCTCCTTGAATCCAGCTGGGACCTGTCCCCGTCACACGGAGCAGGACATCCCCGGGGGCTGCTTCCCAAAAATAAAAGGGAAAAAAAAATTAAAATTAAAAAAAAAACAACCAAAAAAACCCCCAAGAGCACCTGGGATTTGCTCCATTTAATTCCAATTATCCGCAGCCCTCGGAGGCCAGGAGCGACGCCAAGCCAGGCCGTGCCCTGAGGGATGTCCCACTTCCCAAATTCACCTGCCCCAAAGTTTTCACCCGCTGTGTTCCACTCTCCCAGGCTTTTCCTGCAGTTTTGCCTCTGGAGGAGCAGTGGGAAGGACTCGGGGTCACCTTGGGATGCTCCTGGCAGTGCCCAGGATCGAGGGAAAAGCAGGAATTTCTCCTCCCTCCCTCCCTCCCCAGGCGGCTGATTTGCAAAAGTGGTTTCCTAAAAAATGAAACTACAGAGAAAAAGAAATTAACCCAGACTGAGGCTGCTGGGCCCTTTCCCTGCAGGAAATGTAAAAACCTCGGGGCCACGGTGGCAGCAGGGAGCTGGCAGGGCACAGCTGGAACATCTGGGCCGTGCCACGGCCGTGGAGAGCCAGAGAGAGCTGGCTGGGACTGCAGGGGCTCTCTGGAGAGGATTTGGGGGTTCAGGTGCTCCCTGGAGAGGATTTGGGGGTTCAGGTGCTCCCTGGAGAGGATTTGGGTGCTCCCTGGAGAGGATTTTTGGATTCAGGTGCTCCCTGGAGAGGATTTGGGGGTACAGGTGCTCCCTGGAGAGGATTTGGGAACTTTGGGTGCTCCCTGGAGAGGATTTGGGAACTTTGGGTGCTCCCTGGAGAGGATTTGGGGGTTCAGGTGCTCTCTAGAGAGGATTTAGGGACTTCAGGTGCTCCCTGGAGAGAATTTGAGTGCTCCCTGGAGAGGATTTTTGGATTCAGGTGCTCCCTGGAGAGGATTTGGGGGTCCAGGTGCTCCCTGGAGAGGCTTTGGGTGCTCCCTGGAGAGAGTTCAGGAGCTCCAGTCCTCTGTGCCCTGCTCTGGGGGCTCGCTGGGCAGTGAGTGGCTGCTCTGGTGTCCACTCTGTGCAGGCAGCTGCTGGTGGGGTGGCAAATCCTGCCCGGCCAGGCGCTGAGGCCGCTCCGTGCCCACAGGAGCTCTCGGTGCCCGGGCCCAGCTGGGGCTGCCCCTGCTCCGGGGGGCTCCTCCGCCTCGGGAGCTGCTCAGTTGCTCTCCACCAGCTTGGCCAGCCCCTGCCTGAGCTCGCTGAGCTCGAAGATCTTCACATCCATGATCTCGGCCACCTTGGTGACCTCGCTGTGCATCTTCTCCCTCTCGGCCAGGCTCTCGGCCAGGGTCTGCTCAGCCAGGTGCAGGCGCTGCTCCAGCTCCGCGTTCCGGGCCTCCAGCTCCTGCAGGGACAGGCACAGCGCTCAGAGCCCCTCGTGTCCCCGGCCAGCCAGCCCAGGGCCACCCAGTGTCCCCAGAGCTCCTTCCCTCAGGGGTGTCCCCTGTCCTGAGGCACTGTCTGGGAGCTCTGGCCCCAAACCCCGGCCCTGCCTGTGGTGTGAGGGTGTGGAACTGCAGCTCTGCCCTCATGGATCCTCCCCAGTCTGGTGGGATTGGCTCTGGATGTCCCCAGGTTGGTGGGATTGGCTCTGGATCCTCCCCAGCCCAGTGGGATTGGCTCTGGATGTCCCCAGCCCAGTGGGATTTGCTCTGGATGTCCCCAGGTTGGTGGGATTGGCTCTGGATGTCCCCAGGTTGGTGGGATTGGCTCTGGATATCCCCAGGTTGGTGGGATTGGCTCTGGATGTCCCCAGATTGGTGGGATTGGCTCTGGATATCCCCAGGTTGGTGGGATTGGCTCTGGATGTCCCCAGATTGGTGGGATTGGCTCCCCCAGATTGGTGGGATTGGCTCTGGATGTCCCCAGGTTGGTGGGATTGGCTCTGGATGTCTCCAGGTTGGTGGGATTGGCTCCCCCAGGTTGGTGGGATTGGCTCTGGATGTCCCCAGGTTGGTGGGATTGGCTCTGGATGTCCCCAGATTGGTGGGATTGGCCCTGGATGTCCCCAGGTTGGTGGGATTGGCTCTGGATGTCCCCAGGTTGGTGGGATTGGCTCTGGATGTCCCCAGGTTGGTGGGATTGGCTCTGGATGTCCCCAGGCTCTGGAGCTGCTCCTGCCATGGGAAGCCGTGAGGGTCTCCAGAGCTCTGGGGTAACCGTGGCTTCATCTCCCCCGAGAGCTGCTCCAGCTGTGTCCCTGCCAGCCCCAGCGGGAATTCTGGAACTCTGAGGGTGGAGAGGAGCAGGACACCCCCAAATTCTGCCACAATCCCACGCCAGGGGCTGCTGGAAGTGCTCAAGGAAATAAAAGTGAGGCCGGGACAGCTGCTGGCCCCGTGTCACACCCCGAGGGACACGGGGAGGGTGGCAGAGGGCAGGGGACAGCCAGGAGCTGCTCCCGGCCTCCAGAGGGGCTCTCCAGCATTCCCTCCACAGCTCTGGGATGGATCTGGGAGCTGGGGTGCCCCAAAAGTGCCGCCTTTACCTGCAGCTTCTGCAGCGTCTCCTCACGCTCCCCCTCGGCCTCCCAGCGGCCGCACTTCTGGCTCTTCAGCATCTGGATCTCCTGGGGCACACAGGGATTGACATTTCAGCTGGTCTGGTTCTCAGATCCTGCACTGCTGTGGATACCTTGAGATTTTCCCTTTTCCATTTCTCAAATCCTGCACTGCTCTTGGATCCTTGAGATTTTCCCTTTTCTGTTTCCCAAATCCTGCTCTGAATCAGCTCCCAGCTCTAAACTCCATCTGGAGCTGTGTCTGGAGTTCTGGAATTGTGTCTGGAGTTCTGGAATCGTGTCTGGAGTTCTGGAATTGTGTCTGGAGTTCTGGAATTGTGTCTGGAGTTCTGGAATTGTGTCTGGAGTTGTGTCTCAGTGTTTTGGGCAGACAAAACGACCCCTCTGTGATCCAAGGCCACCTCACCTCACCCAAAGTGGATTTTTGGGCAGCAAGCTGGGGGAACGGGGCTTCATCCACTTGGAGGTGATTAATTCATCGATAATTAATTTGGTGATTGGTTAACCTGGGGGTTAATCAGGATTAAAGGCTGATTTTATAAATCAGCCGAGAATTTTCTGGAAAACTCCATGGCTGGTTTTGGCTGCAGCCCCTTGGGGAGGTTTCCTGTGCCCTCAAACGCTGCCTTTCATTAAACACATCCACTTTTATTTTTGAATTTTGTCTGGCCCCTGTTTCCAGGTAAATCCCATTCCAGAATGTGGTTTAACCTAGTTAGATTTTAGTTAAATTAAAAAACCAAACTAAACTCACCACACAGACCCTCCCCTCTGCTCTGCCCCACCTCCAGGCCTGGCAGGGGAAGGTTGAGAGGGATCTGCAAAGCTCCTGAGCCTCGAGTTCCCAACTTTTCCGTGTCCTCAGCTTTTCCCCCTGGTTTGGGAATGTGATGGGAGCAGCTCTGCTGGATTTCCTGGCAGCCTCACCTCATCCTTAGCCTTGAGCAGCAGCTCCAGCTCCTCCAGGGTTTGGCTCAGCTCCTCCTTGTTGTTGTCGCTGGAGGAATCCTGAGTCCCCTGCGACTCCAGCTCTGCCACCTGCAAGGGGAGATTCCCTGAGAGCTGCAGGAATCAGGAATTCCCTGGCTCCTCATCCCCCACTGCCTTGGATTCCCTGCAAACCCACCTGGATTCACAGCACCTCCCGCTTGGGGCTGGGAGGGAAAAAAAAATATTCCTTCTGCTCTGCCCAGATCACGCCCAGAAACATTTTGTGGCTAAAAAAATTCAGTTTGCACCCTCTGTCTGTGCTTTCTGCAGGGGTTCTGTGCTGGACTGGCCTCCAGCCTGAAAATCCAGCTCCATTTACACCTCTGGGCTGAGATTCCCAAAATCCAGCTGAGCTGGAAGGGTTTGCCCAAGTGGACTCCCCAGCCCTGAAAAATTCAGCTCGGTGTCTTGGATTATTCATGAGGGGATTCATTTTTAAAAGGCTGCGGCAGTTTTTGCTTTTTGGGCTGTTCTGAGCTCTGCAGACTCCTCCAGAGATGAGGAGCAGATCCTGCTGCTCCGGGAACGGGACAGATCCCGGCTCTGGAGCTGTCAGGATCATGGTGCCGGCCAAAATCCAACAAAATTCTCTGATTTAGGGACAATAATTCAGATGTTTTGCTGAGTTACTGGTTTTTAACTGTGATCCTGACACGGCTCTGGTGCTGTCCTCCACCTGAGGCTCCCCAAATCCTCTCTCCCAGCTCCCAACTGTCAGGGAATTCTGAGGGATGGATGTTGGAATCCTGAGGGATGGATGTTGGAATCCTGAGGGATGGATGTTGGAATCCTGAGGGATGGATGTTGGAATTCTGAGGGATGGATGTTGGGAATCCTGAGGGATGGATGTTGGGAATCCTGAGGGATGGATGTTGGAATTCTGAGGGATGGATGTTGGAATTCTGAGGGATGGATGTTGGGAATCAGGCCCCAGGAACTCTGAGGGATGGATGCTGGGAATTCTGAGGGATGTATGCTGGAATCCTGAGGGATGGATGTTGGGAATTCTGAGGGATGGATGTTGGAATTCTGAGGGATGGATGTTGGGAATTCTGAGGGATGGATGTTGGGAATTCTGAGGGATGGATATTGGAATCCTGAGGGATGGATGTTGGGAATTCTGAGGGATGGATGTTGGAATCAGGCCTCAGGAATCCTGAGGGATGGATGTTGGAATCCTGAGGGATGGATATGGGAATTCTGAGGGATGGATGTTGGAATTCTGAGGGATGGATGTTGGAGTTCTGAGGGATGGATGTTGGAATCAGGCCTCAGGAATCCTGAGGGATGGATGTTGGAATCCTGAGGGATGGATGTTGGGAATCAGGCCTCAGGAATCCTGAGGGATGGATATTGGAATTCTGAGGGATGGATGTTGGAATTCTGAGGGATGGATGTTTGGAATCAGGCCTCAGGAATCCTGAGGGATGGATGTTGGAATCCTGAGGGATGGATATTGGGAATCCTGAGGGATGGATGTTGGGAATTCTAAGGGATGGATGTTGGAATCCTGAGGGATGGATGTTGGAATTCTGAGGGATGGATGTTGGAATTCTGAGGGATGGATGTTGGAATCCTGAGGGATGGATGTTTGGAATCAGGCCCCAGGAACTCTGAGGGATGGATGCTGGGAATTCTGAGGGATGGATGTTTGGAATCAGGCCTCAGGAATTCTGAGGGATGGATGTTGGAATCCTGAGGGATGGATGTTGGAGTTCTGAGGGATGGATATTGGAATCAGGCCTCAGGAATCCTGAGGGATGGATGTTGGAATCAGGCCTCAGGAATTCTGAGGGATGGATGCTTACTGCACACCCGACCATCGAGTGCAAACAGCTGTTAATTGAGCTGTTAATTGAGCTGTTAATTGCTCTAAATCCCTGCTGGCTCTTAAATGAGCCACCTCCAAGCTCCAACAGCCTCACGCCTCCTGCTCCAGGGCTCCCAGGCCTTTCCCAGCTCTCCTAAAACGCCTTTCCCGGGATCAAATCTTCCCGATCCCCAGTGCCCTCCTGGATCCCGTTATTCCAAGGGAACAGGGGCTCCTTTCCCACTGCTGCAGCAAACAACCTCGCTGGGAAAGCCGGGAATTCCTTCCAGAAAAATCCCAAGGGAAGCTGAAACTCGGTGACTTTGCGCTCCTCTTTCCTCCCTGTCCCCGCGGGGGCTCTGAGGAGCTCCCCAACCCCACCACCCCATTTCCTCAGCACCATTCCCAGGATTTTCAGGATTTTCAGGGAAAAGGGGGCGAAGGGCGAGCGAGGGCCGGGGTTTGGTGCCGAGCTCACCCGCTGGCGCAGCGATTCCGTCTCCTCCTGGTACGCCAGCAGCTGCTTCTTCCACTGGTCCACGTTGGCGTTGGCCTCGTGCAGAGCGGCCACCAGCTTGTTGTTGTTGTCCTGGAGGCTGAAGAACTCGGCCTCCCACTGCACCTCACTCACAGAGCTGGGGGACAGAGCAGGAGATTCAGAACAACCCCATTCCCAGTGATTATTATTGGTTTTATATTATATATAATGTATACAGAGGCTGAAGAACTCGGCCTCCCACTGCACCTCGCTCACGGAGCTGAGACAGAACAGGATTCAGATCAGTTCAGACAGGGGAGATTCAGATCAACCCCATTCCCAGTGATTATTATTGGTTTTTATATCATATATAATATATACAGAGGCGCCATTCCCAGTGCTTATTATTGGTTTTATATTATATCATATATAATATATAGAGAGGCTGAAGAGCTCGGCCTCCCACTGCACCTTGCTCACAGAGCTGGGGGACAGAGCGGGAGAGATTCAGAACACCGCTATTCCCAGTGATTATTGTTGGTTTTATATCATATATAATATATAGAGAGGCTGAAGAACTCGGCCTCCCACTGCACCTCGCTCATGGAGCTGGGGGACAGAACAGGAGAGACTCAGATCAACCCCATTCCCAGTGATTATTATTGGCTTTTATATCATATATAATATATAGAGAGGTGCCATTCCCTGTACTTATTATTGGTTTTATATCATATATAATATATATAGAGGATGAAGAACTCGGCCTCCCACTGCACCTCGCTCATGGAGCTGGGGGACAGAACGGGAGAGCTTCAGGAAGAGCAACCCCATTCCCAGTGCTTTTTATTGGTTTTATATCATATATAATATATAGAGAGGAAGAAGAACTTGGCCTCCCACTGCACATTAGAGCAGAGCTTGCCTTGACTGAAGGCCAAGCTCAGGAGAAGGCAGCAAAGGACGCTTTGCCTCTGATTTAAAAATACTCCAAGCGTTCAGCTGGGAGCTCGAGAGGAGCCACAGGGCAGAATCCAGCCCCGAAGCCTTTTGAAGAGACAAAGGGAGGAAGCAGCAGGGATTTTGCTGGAATCACCAGGGGAATTAACACAAACACAACCCCGGGCCAGCTGGAAAAGTGTGAACATCCCCTGGTATCACAAACCACTGATCCGGAGATAACTGGCACGGAGCATCCTCCTTCCCACGCTGCAGAATTTCCAAGCTGGAATAACTTCCAGCTGGGAAAAAAGGGGGAAATGGATCCCCTGGAGGGTCTGAGCAGCGGGTGAGGGGCTTTACTCAGGAGAATTAAAAGAGCAGAAGGGGTCAGAATGATTTGGGATGACAAATCCTGCCAGAGGAGAGGGTTTGGGAGTCAGGAGCAGCCTCACCCCTCCGAGAGCATCTTCTTCAGCCTCTCCTTCTCCGTGCTGATCTCCACGTCTGCGCTCTGGCTCCGGAACAATTTATCCTCTCCCGGCCCATTGGAGCTGATGATGGGGCTGGGAAGAACCTGGGGGTGAAGGAGGGGTGGTCACCTCCAGTGGGGACAGGGCTTGTGGCCACAAAGCCAGCCTGGCCCCGCGGGGTCAGCCCGGGGGGGGGTCCCAGCTCGGGGAGAGCGGGTTTGGCAGGGGGACAGAGGGGACACAGGGGACACAGGGGACAGAGGGGACACAGGGGACACAGGGGACAGAGGGGACACAGGGGACAGAGACCCTCAGCCACAGGGGTGGCTCTGGGAGCCTTTTTTTGGGCAGGGAGGTCGGTGCAGTGCCAGCAGTGCCACTCATCCCTGTCCCTGTCCCCACACCGGGCTGGGGCAGTGATCCCAGCAGAGCAGGGACAGATCCCAGAGCAGGAGGGGACAGATCCCAGTGCAGGGGACACCAGATCCCAGATCAGGGACCAGATCCCAGTGCAAGGGACAGATCCCATCACAGGAGGGGACAGATCCCAGAGCAGGAGGGGACAAATCCTAGAGCAGGGGACAGATCCCAGCACAGGAGGGGACAGATCCCAGAGCAGGAGGGGACAGATCCCAGCACAGGAGGGGACAGATCCCAGTGCAGGGAACAGATCCCAGCGCAGGAGGGGACAGATCCCAGCACAGGAGGGGACAGATCCCAGATCAGGGAACAGATCCCAGCACAGGAGGGGACAGATCCCAGTGCAGGGGACAGATCCCAGCGCAGGAGGGGACAGATCTCAGATCAGGGACCAGATCCCAGAGCAGGGAACACCAGATCCCAGAGCTGTGGCCTCCCAGCTCCCATCCCTGGACACGGAGTTCTCCAGCCCTCAGCTCCCCAGGGAAATGCCACCGGTGTCACAGCCTGTCACACGAGTCCCCGTGGCTCCCAGTGGCCTTTTCAGGCCAGGCTTTGCTGAATTCCTGTGGGGATTTTCCTGCTGTTCCTCAGAGCAGCAGGAAGATTTAACAAACACAGAACTGCCAGCCCTGGCTTCAGCTCAGCTGAATTCAGACACCAGCAGAAAACAGCGGAGCTTTTTGTCCCTTTTTTCTGTCGTTTCCCTTTTTTTTTTTTTTAATTTTCCTTTTTTTCTGTCGTTTCCCTTTTCTTTTTTTTTAATTTTCCCTTTTTTCTGTCGTTTCCCTTTTTTCTGTCATGGCTCAGGGTGTGGGACAAGAAACAGCCTCTGCCCCTGCGGTTTATCCTTCTCCACTGCTCCACACACTTCGGAAACGGAGTCAGGAAGGGGCAGGAGTTTCCTCTTCGGGTGTGAAACCGGGAAAAGTGGAAGATGCTCTGCTCTGTCTCCTCCACTGTCACTGTCACTGTGTCACTGTCACTGTGACTGTCACTGTGACTGTCACTGTGTCACTGTCACTGTCACTGTGTCACTGTCACTGTCACTGTCACTGTGTCACTGTCACTGTCACTGTCCGAGGAGGGCAGAGCCTGGGATGGGGACAGGTTTCAGCTTCAGCTTCAGCTGAGTCAGGGCAGGAGCACGGGCAGAGCCCTGGGCTGGCTGTGACCAAACTGCTCTGCCAGGTGTCACCGCAGGGCAGGGGACAGAGCTGGGGCACCTGAGGAGCTCTTGGAGCACCTGAGCAGCTCTTGGGGCACCTGGGCAGCTCCTGGGGCACCTGAGGAGCTCCTGATGCACCTGAGCAGCTCTTGGGGTACCTGAGCAGCTCTTGGAGCACCTGAGCAGCTCCTGGGGCACCTGAACAGCTTTTGGGGTACCTGAACAGCTCCTGGAGCACCTGAGGAGCTCCTGGGGCACCTGAAGAGCTTTTGGGGCACCTGAGCAGCTCTTGGGGTACCTGAGCAGCTCTTGGAGCACCTGAAGAGCTCCTGGGGCACCTGAAGAGCTTTTGGGGTACCTGAGCAGCTCCTGGGGCACCTGAACAGCTCCTGATGCACCTGAACAGCTCCTGGGGCACCTGAGCAGCTCCTGATGCACCTGAACAGCTCCTGGGGCACCTGAGCAGCTCCTGATGCACCTGAGCAGCTCTTGGGGTACCTGAGCAGCTTTTGGGGTACCTGAGCAGCTCCTGGGGCACCTGAACAGCTCCTGATGCACCTGAGCAGCTCTTGGGGTACCTGAGCAGCTTTTGGGGTACCTGAGCAGCTCCTGGGGCACCTGAGCAGCTCCTGGCCATAAAGCTCTGGGAGAGAACGGGGTGAGAACAAGAGGAGAGCACCACAGGATCCATTTTTTCCCCTTTTCCTCCCGCCCGGTTCCCCAGCGTTACCTGGTGGGATGTGATGTTCAGGGCAGGATTGGTCAGCTCTGTTTTATCCTGGGATTTCTCCCTGGCCAAACGAGCAGCTTCCTTCACCTCCTGGAATTTCTCTGCAAACTGCAGGGGAAGGGCAAAGTCACTGCGGGGCTGAGCTGGAGCGGGCAGAGAGCAGAGCTGATGCCTGCAGCTCCGCTCAAAACCCTTTAATTTTTTAAAAAAATTAATTTTAATTGTTCTTAAACAACAAAACAGAGGGAACAACCCCTAAATCTGGGGGTCAGAGCCAGGGCCTGCAGCCTCAGCTGGAGTGGTGATGCTCAGAGCACTCCGTGACACAATTTTAAAGCTGTTTTGGGTCTTTTTGCGGCATTAATTGTGTTCCAGGTGGTCCCTGAGGGGTTTGTGGCGAGCCTGAGCTCCCTCAGGTGTGCTCAGGAGTGCTCAGGTGTGCTCAGGTGTGCTCACCTGGGACAGGTGCTGCTCCGAGGCGAAGCCCAGCCCGTAGACGGTGTTGGCTCGGCTGTCGGCCCACTGCCCGAATTTCTGGGATGTTTTGGTGAAGGTCATGTTGGGGGTGATGGTGCTGTTGATGATGGCCTGTGGGGAGAGGAGGGGGGTCAGGGGATCAATCAGGGGGTCAGGGGATCACTCAGGGGGTCAGGGGATCAATCAGGGGGTCAGGGGATCAATCAGGGGGTCAGGAAATCAATCAGGGGGTCAGGAAATCAATCAGGGGCTCAGGGGATCAATCAGGGGGTCAGGGGATCAATCAGGGGGTCAGGGGTCAATCAGGGATTCAGGGAATCAATCAGGAATTCAGGAGGTCAGGGATTCAGTCAGGGATTCAGGGAATCACTTGGAGTCAGGGGATCTATCAGGGGATCAATCAGGGGGTCAGGGGATCATCAGGGATTCAGGGGATCAATCAGGGGATATGGGGATAAAATCATTTTTTGTGGGGATAAAATAATTTTTTTGGGAGATAAAATCATTTTTGGGAGATAAAATCACTTTTTTGGGAGATAAAATCATTTTTTGTGGGGATAAAATAATTTTTTGGGGGATAAAATCACTTTATTGGGAGATAAAATCATTTTTGGGGGGTACAAAATCATTTTTTTGGGAGATAAAATCATTTTTTTGGGAGATAAAATCATTTTCTTGGGATAAAATAATTTTGGGGGGGATAAAATCATTTTTGGGAGATAAAATCATTTTTTTGGGAGATAAAATCATTTTTGGGAGATAAAATCACTTTTTTGGGAGACAAAATCATTTTTTTGGGAGATAAAATCATTTTCTTGGGATAAAATAATTTTGGGGGGATAAAATCATTTTTGGGAGATAAAATCATTTTTTTGGGAGATAAAATCATTTTTGGGAGATAAAATCATTTTTTTGGGATAAAATCATTTTTTTGGGAGATAAAATCATTTTCTTGGGATAAAATAATTTTTTGGGGGATAAAATCACTTTTTGTGGGTACAAAATCATTTTTTTGGGCGATAAAATCATTTTTTGTGGGTACAAAATAATTTTTTTGGGCGATAAAATCATTTTTTGGTGTGAATCCCCCGGCTGGTGCCAGCGGGGCGCGTGGCCCACCTTGGTTCCCCCCACGCTGATGATCCTGTAGACGCTGCGCGTGGCATCGTAGAAGTAGGAGACGGTCAGGGCGTGTTTGCTGGCCGGGATCCAGTTGCGTTTGGTGGCGGGGTCGATCTGGAAAACGTGAGCCCTGGTGCTGAAGATCGGCTGCTCCCTGCGGGGTGGGGACAGGAAAAGAGGGATGTGAGGGCAGGGAAAAGGGAAATGTGGAGATTTCCTTCTTCCCCTTATCCTGGACGCGTCTCCTGCCCGGCCCAAATCCCAGCCAGACCTTCCTGAGGGGAAAAATTCCCTCTCCCAGAGCTCCCCTAAATCCTCTAAATCCCAATTTTGGAGAAGCTGGAGTCATCCTTTGGCTGAGCAGAGGAAAAGTTGTGTCCCCTGTTTGTGTCACCGTGAGGTGACGGCGGCTCTCGCTCCCCGCTCATCCTGGAAAATCCCCCTGGCACAAAACCCGGGAATTTCAGCCCAATTTCACCCAGTTTGCACCTTCCCCTGGGGATCGGGCTCTGCTGCGCCCTTGGGACACGATGAGGTGGCCAAGGAGGGGCACAGAAACGGGCACAGAAATGGGAACAGAAATGGGCACAGAAATGGGCACAGAAATGGGCACAGAAATGGGAACAGAAATGGGAACAGAAATGGGAACAGAAACGGGCACAGAAATGGGAACAGAAATGGGCACAGAAATGGGAACTGAAATGGGAACAGAAATGGGCACAGAAATGGGAACAGAAATGGGAACAGAAATGGGAACAGAAATGGGCACAGAAATGGGAACAGAAATGGGCACAAAAATGGGCACAGAAACGGACACAGAAATGGGCACAGAAATGGGCACAGAAATGGGAACAGAAATGGGAACAGAAATGGGAACAGAAATGGGAACAGAAACGGGCACAGAAATGGGAACAGAAATGGGCACAGAAATGGGAACAGAAATGGGCACAGAAATGGGCACAGAAATGGGAACAGAAATGGGCACAGAAATGGGAACAGAAACGGGAACAGAAACGGGCACAGAAAGCTCATTTTTGGGGTAGGGCTGGTGGGTTCCTCACAGCACAGCCGTGGGGCAGGGATGGAGGGATGGATGGATGGATGGATTCATGGATTTATGGATGGATGGATGGATGGATGATGGATGGATGGATGGATTTATGGATTTATGGATTGAGGGATTGAGGGATGGATGGATGATGGATGGAATCCATGGATGGATGGATTTATGGATGGATTCATGGGTGGATTCATGGGCGGATTCATGGATTCATGGATGGATTAATGGATGG